>CM059807.1:3999554-4052054 GCA_030435695.1 Brachymystax lenok tsinlingensis
AGGAGAGATTGACATGCATATTATTAATATTAGCTCTCTGTGTACATCCAAGGGCCAGCCGTGCTGCCCTGTTCTGAGCCAATTTCAATTTTCCTAAGTCCTTTTTTGTGGCACCTGACCACACGACAAAACTGTAGTCAAGGTGCTACAAAACTATTGCCTGTAGGACCTGCCTTGTTGATAGTGTTGTTAAGAAGGCAGAGCATCGCTTTATTATAGACAGACTTTTTTATTATAGACTCCCCATCTTAGCTACTATTGCGTTAATGTGTTTTGACCATGACAGTTTACAATCTAGTGTTACTCGAAGCAGTTTAGTCATCTCAACTTGCTAAATTTCCACATTATTTAGGGTTGAGTGAGTGTTTTGATTCAAATACAATTATTTTAATTTCATAAATATTTCGGGCTAACTCTGAAACTAACTGCAGCTCTTTGTTGGGTGTTGCAGTCATTTCAGTCGCTGTAGTAGCTGACGTGTATAGTGTTGAGTCATCCGCATACATAGAAACTCTGCCTTTACTCAAAGTCAGTGGCATGTCTTTACTCAAAATTTCAAAAAAGCAAGGGGCCTAAACAGCTACCCTGGGGAATTCCTGATTCTAACTGGATTATATTTGATTGGCTTCCATTAAGGAACACCCTCTGTGTTCTGTTAGACAAGTAACTCTTTACCCACATTATAGCAGGGGGTGTAAAGCCATAGACTTTGATCAATCATTTAAAAAGCTGCACTGAAGTTTAACAAGACAGCTGCCACAATCATTGTATAATCAATTTCTCTCAGCCAAACATTAGTCATTTGTGCTGTGCTTGTTGATTGTCCTTCCCTATAAGCGTGGTCAAACACAATTTTTTCCAGAAGTTAACTAAGGGTTGGTAACAGGCTGATTGGTTGGCTATTTGAGACAGGAAAAAGGGCTTTAGATGGAAAATGGGAGTGCCAATATTGTATTATCCTCAGTAATTTTCCATCTAGATTGTCAGACCCTGGTGGCTTGTCATTGTTGATAGCCAACAATACTTTTTTCACCTCTTCCACACTAACTTTACGGAATTCAAAAGTGCAATTCTTGTCTTTCATAATTTGGTCCTATATACTTAGATGTGCAGTGTCAGCATTTGTTGCTGGCATGTCATCCCTAAGTTTGCTTATCTTGCCAATGAAAAGGTCATTAAAGTAGTTTGCAATATCAGTGGGCTTTGTGATGAATGAGCCATCTGATTCAATAAATGAAGGAGCCTGTCACATCTGCTCCTGCTACACCCTCTGGTGTTCATCCGGTGTCTTCTTGACCTGCAGTTACTCCCCCTGTACACTCTCTCTCTCTCCTCTCCCTCTCTGTGTGATTGTGTGGTTGGAGTAAGAGCAGATCCCTACCAGCTGCTACTCGTTCCATTATCAAGACCTCTACAAATACTCAGTCCTGCCACTTCCACTCTGCCATATTGTAATCTCTGCTCAGTCAGTTCATGATTCTAGCCATTTATGACTTTTCAAGATCCTGTTACTCTACTGTGCCTGTTTCCCTGCCTGACGCTGTTCATCTTCTCATTGTAGTTTACCGCTCTGTCTCTGGCTCCTGTCTCCCGTTCCACATCTCACCACCCAACTACCCTGCTCTGGATTTTACTCACCACCACTACCTTGGATTCCCCTCCGTACCTGTTTACCCTGTTATACTCAGCTAACTCCAACCTCAGTCTCCACATCTGGTTTTCTACAACTCATCTGAGTTTCCCCGGATCTGCACTCCATATCTCCCTGTGTAACAATGCATATTTTGGTTCATTCATCCCTGTTTCCTTGTCTGAGTCTGCTCTTGGGTTCCCCTGCATCGCTCTGCTTAACAGAGCCGAGTTGGCTTTTTTCCCCAATTAAGGTTCCCCAAAGCTTTTTATCTGCAGCATTAGTAAAAATGTGATCAATACATGTTGATGATTGAATTCCTGTGCTGTCTGTCACTACCCTGGTAGGTTGACTGACAACCTGATCCAGGTTGCAGGCACTGGTTACAGTTTGAAGTTTCTTCCTGAGTGGGCAGCTTGATGATAGCCAGTCAATACAGGGCTAGGCGTCCCGCTAGCGGGACAACTTCCGGTGAAGCTGGAGGGCGAGCAATTCAAATAAATAATCATAAAAATGATGGATATTAAACATCTAGGTTCATACAAGTGTCTTATATCGGTTGAAAGCTTAAATTCTTGTTAATCTAACTGCACTGTCCGATTTACAGTAGCCATTATAGCGAAAGAATGACATGCGATTGTTTGAGGATGGGGCTCCACATCAAAATATTTTTGCATAGGTTTCATAAATTCTCAAATAGCGATTAAATATTCACTTACATTTTGAAAATCTTCCTCTGATTTGTCATCCAAAGGGTCCCAGCTATAACATGTAGTGTCGTTTTGTTAGATAAAATCCTTCTTTATATCCCAATAAGTCTGTTTAGTTGGCGCCATCGATTTGAGTAATCCACTCGTTCAACATGCAGAGAAAGGAATCCAAAAAGCTGCCGCTAAACTTTGTCAAAACAAGTCAAAATAAGTTTCTATTTAATCCTCAGGTACCCCCAAAATGTAATCAAACTATAATATTTATTACGGAAACTAGTATGTTCAGTAGGAAACCGATTTTAGCAGGTGCGTTCTGTCTTCATCGCGCGCGCATACACGCATTTCCACGACTGTGTCCCTGTACTAAAATTCATATTTCTTATTCGTTTTGGAAGTTACAAGCCTGAAACCTTGAACATAGACTGCTGGCACGCTGTGGAAGCCATAGGAATTGCATCCTGAGAGTTAGAATTCAGGATGCCCCTACACTTTCCATTGTAAGAGCATGGGCTCTCAAAAAAATGAAATTCAGGTTGGTTTTTCTTTGGATTTTCTCCTACCATATATATCCTAATATATATATATACCATATATATTGTGTTATATTCTCCTACATTATTTTTTAAATTTCTACAAACTTCAATGTGTTTTCATTTCAGTGGTACCAATTATATGCATATCCTGGCTTCAGGGCCTGAGCAACAGGCAGTTTACTTTGGGCACGTCAGACAGGCGGAAATTGAGAAAAAAGGGGCCTACACCTAAGAAGTTAAATCACCCAGAAAATATACTTCTCTGTTGATATCACATACATTTTCAAGCATTTCACACATATTATCCAGATACTGATGGTTAGCACTTGGTGGTCTATAGCAGCTTTCCACAAGAATGGGCTTTAGGTGAGGCAGATGAACCTGTAGCCATATTACTTCAACAGTATTTAACATTAGATTCTCTCTAAGCTTTACAGGAATGTGGTTCTGAAAATAGACCGCAACACCGCCTCGGTTGGCATTTCTATATTTTCTGTAGATGTTATAACCATGTATTGCTACCACTGTATCATCAAAGGTATTATCTAAGTGAGTTTCATAGATCGTCAGAATATGAATGTCATCTGTTACTAGCAAGTTATTGACTTCATGTACCATGTTTCTTAGGCTACATATGTTAATATGAGCTATTTTTAGCACTTTTCTGGTTTGCTTGATTGTTTTTAATGCATTACTGGGAAGCTTATCAGAGGTAGACTTACTCATGTTATTTACATTGGAGCTGATAGTGCAGGGTGAGCTGCGTAAAGTGGTCATCCTACTAGGGCACACCGCCTCAGTGCTAAAAGTGTAACTCTGGTTTATAGACTCATGATTACTGCTTACAATAGCTGTAGAATAAACAGATGTATTCGATGCAATTAGGGGTACATCAATTAAATGACTTACATTGTGTTTGCCAATGCCCCTAAGATCATGTACATTTGATGCAGCATTATGACGACTCATTATCACAATGGTAGGGATTAACTGAGCTGGTCTTGGATCATTTACCAGACATGCAACAATATCAAAGATTTTATTGAGTTACAGTTCACAAAAGGAAATCAGTCAACTGAAATAAATAAATGAGACTCTAATCTATGGATTTCACATGGCTGGGAATGGAGATATGCATATGTTGGTCACAAATTCCTTTAAAAAAAGGTAGGGGTGTAGATGAGAAAACCAGTCAGTATCTGGTCATGGAGGAACCTGGTCATGGAGGAGCCTGATTCTGGGGGCATGGAGGAGCCTGGTCATGGAGGAGCCTGGTCCTGGAGTCATGGAGGGTACTGGTTCTGGGGGCATGGAAGAGCCTGGTCATGGAGGAGCCTGGTCCTGGGGCCATGGAGGGTACTGGTTCTGGGGGCATGGAAGAGCCTGGTCATGGAGGAGCCTGGTCCTGGGGCCATGGAGGGTACTGGTTCTGGGGGCATGGAAGAGCCTGGTCATGGAGGAGCCTGGTCCTGGGGCCATGGTGGAGCCTGGTCCTTGGGTCATGTAGGAGCTTGGTCCTGGTGTCATGGAGGAGCCTGGTCCTGTGGTCATGGAGGAGCCTGGTCCTGGGGTCATGGAGGAGCCTGGTCCTGGGGTCATGGAGGAGCCTGGTCCTGGAGTCATAGAGGAGCCTGGTCCTGGTGTCATGGAGGAGCTTGGTCCTGGGGGCATGGAGGAACCTGGTCCTGGTGTCATGGAGGAGCTTGGACCTGGGGTCATGGAGGAGCCTGGTCCTGGGGTCATGGAGGAGCCTGGTCCTGGTGTCATGGAGGAGCCTGGTACTGCTGGCATGGAGGAGCCTGGTCCTGGTGTCATGGAGGAGCCTGGTCATGGAGGAGGCTAGTGCTGGGGTCATGGAGGAGCCTGGTCCTCGGGTCATGTAGGAGCTTGGTCCTGGTGTCATGGAGGAGCCTGGTCCTGTGGTCATGGAGGAGCCTGGTCCTGGGGTCATGGAAGAGCCTGGTCCTGGGGTCATGGAGGAGCCTGGTCCTGGGGGCTTGGAGCAGTTTGGAGTGGTTTGACTCTAAGGTGCATGTAGGTTCATAGGGGGAGAGTCGGTCTGACAAGTAGGTGGGTCCGATGCCATTTAGGTCTTTGTAGACCAGGAGGATAATTTTATAGTTAATTCTTTGAGGAACAGGTAGCCAGTCGAGATCAGCAAGGATGGGGTGATGTGGGCAGTCTTTTTAGTTTGTTTGTCAGAATCCTAGCGGCACAGTTGAATTGAATTTGCAGGCAGGTTCTAAGCTCCAACAGCTCCTACATTAATTGAATTTGCAGGCAGGCCCCCAAGTACTGTATTCCCATAATCAATCCTGGAGAAAATGTAGGCATGGATTAGCCTTTCGGTGTCAGATGTTGACAGAGGATTTTAGGCTAGAGATTCAGGTGAAAGAACAACATTTTACAGACGTGGCTAATGTGGCCATTGAAGGAGAGAGCAGGGTTGAATTTCACACCCAAATTAGCAATGACTGAGGAGAGGGGGTTGATGTGTCCATCTATGACAGGGTGAAAGCCGCAGAAGGATGATGTGTCCATCTAAGACAGGGTGGAAGCTGCAGAGGGATGATGTGTCCATCTATGACAGGGTGAAAGCTGCAGAGGGATGATGTGTCCATCTAAGACAGGGTGGAAGCCGCAGAGGGATGATGTGTCCATCTATGACAGGGTGAAAGCTGCAAAGGGATGATGTCAAAGTCACCATTATTAGTCAGTTGTACAACCGAATGCCTTCAACCGAAATGTGTCTTCCGCATTTAACCCAACCCCTCTGAATCAGAGAGGTGCGGGGGGCTGCCTTTAATCGACATCCACGTCTTCGGCGCCCGGGGAACAGTGGGTTAACTGCCTTGTTCAGGGGCAGAACGACAGATTTTTACCTTGTCAGCTCGGGGATTTGAACTTGCAGCCCTCCGGTTACAAGTCCAACGCTCTAACCACTAGGCTACCTGCCGCCCCCTGTGTCCATCTATGACAGGGTGGAAGCTGCAGAGGGATGATGTGTCCATCTATGACAGCATGGAAGCTGCAGAGGGATGATGTGTCCATCTATGACAGGGTGTAAGCTGCAGAGGGATGATGTGTCCATCTATGACAGTGTGAAGGCTGCAGAGGGATGATGTGTCCATCTATGACAGGGTATAAGCTGCAGAGGGATGATGTGTCCATCTGTGACAGGGTGGAAGCTGCAGGAGGTGGGGATGACTGGAGAGAGGGATGATGTTTTCAGCTATGACAGGGTAGAAGCTGCAGGAGGCGGTGATGACTGGAGAGAGGAATGATGTGTCCATCTATGACAGGGTGGAAGCTGCAGAGGGATGATGGGTCCATCTATGACAGGATGGAAGCTGCAGGAGGTGGGGATGACTGGAAAGAGGGATGATGTTTTCAGCTATGACAAGGTAGAATCTGCAAAAGGCAGTGATGACTGGAAAGAGGGATGATGTTTTCAGCTATGACAAGGTAGAGCTCCTACAGCTCCTAGAGCTCATAATCCTACAGTTCATAAAGCTCATACTCCTAATGCTCCCACAGCTCCAACGCTAATACAGCTCCGACAGCTGACACAGCTCCTACATCTCATACTCCTACAGCTCCTACAGCTCATACTACAACAGCTCCAACAGCTCATACTTCTACAGCTGCTAAAGCTCCTACAGCTCCTACAGCTCATACTACAACAGCTCCAACAGCTCATACTTCTACAGCTGCTATAGCTCCTACAGCTCCTACAGCTCCTACAGCTCATACTCCTACATCTCATGAAGCTCCTAACGCTCAAACAGCTCATACTCCGACAGCTCATACAGCTCCTACAGCTCATACTCCTGCTGCTGATACTCCTACAGGTCATACAGCTCCTACTACTACAGCTCCTACGCTCATACAGCTACTAGAGCTCAAACAGCTCCGACAGCTCCTACAGCTATTAAAGCTCATAATCATACTTCTCATACAGCTCATACAGCTCCTACAGCTCATACAGCTACAGTTGAAACAGCTCCTACAACTCATTCTTCTACAGCTCATACAGCTCCTTCAGCTCATACTACTACAGCTCCTACATTTCTTACAGCTCTTACAGCTCATACATCTCAAACTCCTACAGCTCATACAACTCATACTACTACAACTCCGAACAGCTCATACAGCTTATATTACTACAGCGAATACAGCTCATACAGCTCTTATAGCTCCTGAGTTCATACAGCTCTTACAGCTCATACTGCTACAGCCTCTATAGCTCCTACAGCTCCTACAGCTCCCACAGCTCATACTCCTACAGATCCTACAGCTCAAAATCCTACAGCTCCTAGAGCTCAAAATCCTACAGGTTAATACAGCTCATACTCCTAATGCTCCTACAGCTCCAACGCTAATACAGCTCCGACAGCTGACACAGCTCTTACATCTCATACTCCTACCGCTCATGAAGCTCCTACAGCTCATGAAGTTCCTACAGCTCCTACAGCTCAAACTCCTACAGCTCATACAGCTCATACAGCTCATACAGCTGAAACTCCTACAGCTCTTACAGCTCCTACAGCTCATACTCCTACCGCTCATGAAGCTCCTACAGGTCATGAAGTTCCTACAGCTCCTACAGCTCAAACTCCTACAGCTCATACAGCTCATACAGCTCATACAGCTCCTACAGCTCTTACATCTCATACTCCTACCGCTCATGAAGCTCCTACAGCTCTTACAGCTCCTACAGCTCCTACAGCTCATATTCCTACTGCTCCTTCAGCTCCTACAGTTCATACAGCTCCTACAGCTCATAATCCCACTGCTCCTTCAGCTCATACAGCTCATACAGCTCCTTCAGCTCCTACATTTCTTACAGCTCATACAGCTCCTACAGTTCCAACTCATACTCCTTCTGTTGATACTCCTACAGATCGTACAGCTCTTACTCCTACAGGTCATACTCCTGCATCTCATACAGCTTCTACAGCTAGTAAAGCTCATACTCCAGCAGCACATACAGCTAGAAAAGCTCATACTCCTACAGGTCATACAGCAAAACTCCTACAGCTTCTAAAGCTCCTACAGCTCTTACTCCTACAGCTCATGCTCCTACAGCTCATACAGCTCCTATGGCGCATACAGCTCCTACAGCTCTTACTCCTACAGCTCCTACTTCTACAGCTCATACGGCTCAAACAGCTCATACAGCTCCTGCAGCTAGGAAAGGTCATATTCTAACAGCTCATACTCCTACAGCTTTTACAGCTCCTACAGCTCCTACTGCTCATACAGCTCCTACAGCTCCTACTGCTCATACAGCTCCTACAGCTCCTACTGCTCATACAGCTCCTATGATCTTATAGCTCCTAGAGTTCATACAGCTCCGACAGCTCCGACAGCTAATACAGCTCATACAGATCCCTAAACTCAAACTCCTACAGCTCATACAGCTCATACAGCTCCTAAAGTTCATACAGCTCCGACAGCTCCGACAGCTAATACAGCTCATACAGATCCCTAAACTCATACTCCTACAGCTTTTACAGCTCCTACAGCTCCTACAACTCATACAGCTCCTACAGCTCCTACTGCTCATACAGCTCCTACAGCTCCTACTGCTCATACAGCTTATACAGCTCCTACAGCTCATACAGCTCCTATGATCTTATAGCTCCTAGAGTTCATACAGCTCCGACAGCTCCGACAGCTAATACAGCTCATACAGATCCCTAAACTCAAACTCCTACAGCTCATACAGCTCATACAGCTCCTAAAGCTCATACAGCTCATACAGCTCCTAAAGCTCATACAGCTCCTAAAGCTCATGCAGCTCCTACAGCTCATACAGCTCCTCCAGCTACTACAACTTCTACAGCTCATACTCCTACAGCTCCTTCAGTTTCCATAGCTCTTACTCCTACAGCTCATACTCCTACAGCTCATACAGCTCATACAGCTCCTGCAGCTCCTACAGCTCCTACAGCTCATACTTCTACAGCTCCTTCAGTTTCCACAACTCCTACTCCTACAGCTCATACTCCTACAGCTCATACAGCTCAAACAGCTCCTACAGCTCATACAGCTCCTACAGCTCAAACTCCTACAGCTCCTATAGCTCATACAGCTCATACAGCTCATACAGCTCCTACAGCTCCTACAGCTCTTACAGCTCATACTCCCGCAGCTTGTACAGCTCCTACAGCTCATACAGTTCATAATCCTACTGCTCCCACACCTCCTACAGCTCATACAGCTCCTAAAGCTCATACATCTCATACAGCTCATACAGCTCATACTCCTAAAGCTGGTACTCCTACAGCTCATACAGCTAATTCTCCTACAGCTCCTACAGCTCCTACAGCTCATTCTCCTACAGCTCCTACAGCTCATTCTCCTACAGCTCCTGCAGCTCCTACAGCTTCTACAGCTCATACTCCTAGAGCTCATACGACGGCTGGTATCCTAGTGGTTTGAGCGTTGGATTAGTAACCGAAAGGTTGCAAGATCAAATCCCTGAGCTGACAAGGAAAAAATCTGTCATTCTCCCCCTGAACAAGGCAGTTAACCCACTGTTCCAAGGCTGTCATTGTAAATAAGAATTTGTTCTTAACTGACTTGCCTAGTTAAATAAAATTGCTTCTGAAGCTTAGAAAATGTTTTTGGGCATGTGGCAGTTAAAGACAAGTACACTGAATTTAGCCTCCTTATCGCCACACCTCTATTTAGACCCAATAACAATTTCTTCAAAGCAAGTTACTACATATTGTCCAGTTTGTAACATTCTCTATAAAATGGGCTATTCAATTATGTGCGATTCACTGTAGTGAGCTTTGAAATTACATATATATATATGTCCATTAAAAAAGGGGTGGAAATTCATGACATTTTGGTGACGGTAGAATGAAAAACAAAATTTAATTTATATGTACGTTCCGTTTTGGACATGTTCATGTTTACTCTTTAAAAGTAGTAATATTATTAATCGACCAAAATACCAAAAAAAAACTAATTGATAGTAGATGTAATTTCACCCTGTGGTGCCTGGCCACACACACACCACACACATACACACACACACCACACACACAGGCATTGTCAGTGACAGCAGGCCCTTCTGTCAGCTTTCTCAAATGGCCACAAGCTAATAAGATTCTCTCTCTCTCTCTCTCTCTCTCTCTCTCTCTCTCTCTCTCTCTCTCTCTCTCTCCCTCTCTCTCTCTCTCTCTCTCTCCCTCTCTCTCTCTGTTTCTGCCGCTATTCTTTGTCCCTGCTGTTTTGCACTATTGATTGTTACAGTAATAACATTATGTTCAGCTGACTGTTGCAG
Source organism: Brachymystax lenok tsinlingensis (assembly GCA_030435695.1). Lineage (NCBI taxonomy): Eukaryota > Metazoa > Chordata > Actinopteri > Salmoniformes > Salmonidae > Brachymystax > Brachymystax lenok. The sequence goes on from CM059807.1 coordinate 4,009,728, forward strand.
AGCCAATAATATTCACGGTAGATCTGATCAGGGACGGTGGTGCTTTCCTTACTGCTTCATTCTAATATTGATATTGACATCCTCTTTGAGCTTTAATTGGTATTTATTTAGATATTGATTTCCTGGATGAAGATAAGTAGACAAAAAAAAAAATGTCACCAAAATAAAGCCTCAAACAAAAGCTGCGCCCAACAAACATACTATGAACTCAACCTCTCCCTCATGTACTCATGTCAAACACACAAAGTATGACATCAACCAAACAATAATAGTAATCCACCAGCTAAAGTATCCTAATCCTAGAGAATCCCATTCAATCCTCAAGATCAGGAATTCCGACCTGAATAAATCGGGGAAAAAGACACATCTGCCACTAGGGATGGGGGTATAGAGGGCGGAGAAAAGGGACAGCTATTTAAACAAGGTTCATATGGTGAGGACGCATGTCATTCTGAGAGGAACAATGAGCCTAACAGGCCCCCAGTGGCCCATATCCAGACCTCCGCCATGTGGCACGGGAAAGAAGGAATGACGCTCTACCTCTACCCTAAGCCCTCACCCCTCTCTGTTTATCTATCTGTTTCTCTTTTTCTTTTTATCTCTCTACTCCCTTTTTATCCATCCCTCTCTCTCTCTCTCTCTCTCTCTCTCTCTCTCTCTCTCTCTCTCTCTCTCTCTCTCTCTCTCTCTCTCTCTCTCTCTCTCTCTCTCTGTCTCTCTCTGTCTCTCTCTCTCTCTCTCTCTCTCTCTCTCTCTGTATTCCTCCCCTCTCTCAGCAGTGTATTGTTAGCTCCCAGTCGGGTGCTTGCCTGACTTTGTGGCCTCCTCCATGGAGGTAGAGTCCCTATTAGCATGTCTAAGACTACGTCCCAAATGGCACCCTATTACCCACATAGAGCCCTAGGCGCACTGGTCAAAAGTAGTGCACTACAAAGGGAATAGGGTTCCATTTGGGAAGCAGACTAACCCTTCAGGAGCCTTCAGGGGCCTTGAGGGTCCCAGGGAAAGGGCCCTGCCGACCCCTGTAATGCTCAGCAGATGGACACACTTTAATCCGATTGGATCAAGGAGGCTCGAAGGGGAAACTGTTGCGTTTTGTCAGCCTGCTGGTCAAGTCTGTAATCTCTATATACACCGTTCCCCACACCACACCTTGACTGTGAGCAAACATAAAGAGACAAAGAAGAGAGCAACAAACTGAGTTTTGTAGTTATAATTTGCGTAGGTTTTTTTGTATAAGCCTTTTAGTTGTTAAATTGCATTCTAAAATGAGTTTTTGATAACATAACCACAGGTAACAAGACCTGTTACAAATTGGACCTTTAGAAATAATCTATTGTGTTCAGTGCTATTTGTGAATTGATTGATTGTTGTTTTGCATGAGAGAAAAAGAATCCTCATTAAATTGAATGGAATTGTTGTGGTAAGAATTATTGTGGTCAGATTATGATGAAGCAATGTTGAAATAGCTTTGATTGTGCGATCCAGTCATGACAAATAACTGTCCTAATGAAATAGAAAGCTCACTTTATCCTGTAGACCAATCAGAAGCTGTAGTGCTCACTTTCTCCTTTAGGCCAATCAGAATCTGTAATGTTCCTTTTCTCCTGTAGGCCAATCAGAACCTGTAAAGTTAACTTTAAACTGTAGGCCAATCAGAAGCTGTAATGCTCACTTTCTCCTGTAGGCCAATCAGAAGCTGTAATGCTCACTTTCTCATGTAGGCCAATCAGAAGCTGTAATGCTCACTTTATCCTGAAGGCCAATCAGAAGCTGTAATGCTCACTTTCTCCTCTAGGCCAATCAGAAGCTGTAATAGTCTCATCGTCACTATCCTATCATCTCTGTTTTAATTGCAGTTCGAAATTAATCCTGGAATTTAATAGAAGTAAAGATTTTAATTCTGATAATGCTGTCTCTTGATTGGAATTTTTCATGGACATTTTAATTAAGACATTCCAGAGAAAAATAACATGACTGTAATTTATCATTTCTATATCAACACTATATATACATTTTCCATTTGATATTATTCCTATATCAATATATGTATGTTTCCAACAATATATCAAGTACACTTTTTATCAATATACAGTATATTTCAATGTATATTTTTCTCTCATTTTTTGGCACCAAACAAGCTACATCCTGTACAGTGTATTATGTTATTATTAAAACGTGCCCGTGTTTCAGAACCTTGAGAAACTGGTTTAAATAGAAAATATTGCATCACAATATTCAAACTATTCATGGTAAAAACAACTAAAGGACACAAAACATAATTGTACAGTAATTCTACACCCTACATATTCAGCTTTTCATGAACTTAGCTCTAATGGTTTCTATTGAATAACCATATTCAGTGAAGTTCACTCTGCAGCTCATATTTGGTCATGTTAGAAATGGTTTTCTGAAAGAGGAATACATTATTCAAATGATGTCTAAATATGCAGAGGTCCTTGTCAATGGCATGTCAAGCCATTACTCTGTGGTAACCTATAGAGTTATTTATGTACGGGTCCCAAATCTTTACACTGTCTCATACATAGTGCACTACTTTTAACCAGGGCACATAGGGTATAATTTGGGACGCATCCTATAAGTTGGAAAACGAATGGTAATGTATGCAGAACCCAATGAAAATGTCACTGCAAAATGTAACCGACCGTGGCTTCTCCAATCATTGTAAAATAACTTTGACATAACTGACAGTTCTGAGTAGACCTCGCTTTCTCCACCTTCCCATAATCACACAAGCATTTTTGACGAGTTCCATTGAATTCCACTGAATGTTTTGCTATCAGTTGACCTTTGATCCTGGAACTAACGACAAAATGAACATTCTGTGCATGAAACATTTTGTGGTTGAAACATTCTGTGGTTATGTCACCTGCTAATTTAATGAGAATGTTTCAATTACGAAAAGACTTAATAAAGTAATAAAATGATATGAAGTAATTGGATATAGCTGTACTTGATAATTTTCACATCTATACAATTGATAAAAAAAAACATTGGGGATTCAGAAAAGAGATATTCGGTTACAGATTTTAAATGGTTCTTAGCACAACGTAATGAACAAATAGAAACAAAATATTTAACCAAGGTATGTTTGTTGGTCACTATGCAATTAGGTTCATATTCTCAAAACTGTTTTTGAATTGAAAAAAAAAAAATCAAGCTCTACGCAATGTTTCTGTGTGGTACGATCCATCTGTCACATTTCTCTTGTTTCTGTGTGGTACGATCCATCTTTAATTGTTTTTATTTCAACTTTATTTAACCAAGTAAGCCAGTTGAGAACAAGTTCTCAATTACAACTGGTGGTGGGTAGTATATAGGGCTTTGGTAAAAAATGGATGGCACTGGGATAGACTATACATCTATTCTGCTGAGTAGAGTGTTGGAGTCTATTTTGTAAATGACATCGCCGAAGTCAAGGATCGGTAGGTTTTACGAGGGTATGTTTGACAGCATGAGTGAAGGAGGCTTTGTTGCGAAATAGGAAGCTAGATTTAATTTTGGATTGGAGATGCTTAATGTGAGTCTGGAAGGAGAGTTTACAGTCTAACCAGACACCTAGGTATTTGTAGTTGTCCCCATATTCTAAGTCAGAACCGTCCAGAGTATTGATGCCAGTCGGGCGGGCGGGTGCGGGGAGCAATCGGTTGAAGAGCATGCATTTAGTTTTAATAACATTTAAAAGCAGTTGGAGGCAATGGAAGGAGCGTTGTATGGCATTGGAGTTCGTTTGGAGGTTTGCTAACACAGTGTCCAAAGAAGGGCCAGATGTATACAGAATGGTGTCGTCTGCGTAGAGGTGGATCAGAGAATCACCATCAGCAAGAGCGACGTCATTTATATATAAAGAAAAAAAGAGTCTGTCCGAGAATTGAACCCTGTGGCACCCCCATAGAGACTGCCAGAGGTCCGGACAACAGGCCCTCCGATTTGACACACTGAACTCTGTCTGAGAAGTAGTTGGTAAACCAGGCGAAGCAGTAATTTGAGAAACCAAGGCTGTTGAGTCTGCCGATAAGAATGTGGTGATTGACAGAGTCGAAAGCCTTGGCCAGGTCGATATCGTTTAAGACCTTGAGCGTGGCTGAGGTGCACCCATGACCAGCTCAGAAACCAGATTGCATAGTGGAGAAGGTACGGTGGGATTCTAAATGGTCGGTGATCTGTTTGTTAACTTGGCTTTCGAAGATTTTAGAAAGGCAGGGCAGGATGGATATAGGTCTATAACAGTTTGGGTCTAGAGTGTTTCCCGCTTTGAAGAGGGGGGTGACTGAGGCAGCTTTCCAATCTATGGGGATCTCAGACGATACGAAAAAGAGGTTGAGCAGGCTAGTAATAGGGGTTGCAACAATTGCGGCGGGTAATTTTAGAAAGAGAGGGTCCAGATTGTCTAGCACAGCTGATTTGTAGGGATCCATATTTTGCAGCTCTTTCAGAACATCAGGAGTCTGGATTTGGGCAAATGAGAAGCGGGGGCTTGGGCAAGTTTCTGCGGGGGTGCAGAGCTGTTGGCCGGGTAGGGGTAGCCAGGTGGAAAGTATGGCCAGCCGTAGAAAAATGCTTATTGCAATGATAGATTATCGTAGATTTATCGGTGGTGACAATGTTTCCTAGCCAAAAGTTGCCAAAAGTTTTGAGAATGACATACATATTAATTTACACAAAGTTTGCTGCTTCAGTGTCTTTAGATATTTTTGTCAGATGTTACTATGGAATACTGAAGTATAATTACAAGCATTTCATAAGTGGCAAAGGCTTTTATTGACAATTACATGAAGTTGATGCAGTGTTGACCCATCTTTTTCAAGACCTCTGCAATCCGCCCTGGCATGCTGTCAATTAACTTCTGGGCCACATCCTGACTGATGGCAGCCCATTCTTGCATAATCAATGCTTGGAGTTTGTCAGAATTTGTGGGTTTTTGTTTGTCCACCCGCCTTTTGAGGATTGACCACAAGTTCTCAATGGGATTAAGGTCTGGGGAGTTTCCTGGCCATGGACCCAAAATATCGATGTTTTGTTCCCCGAGCCACTTAGTTATCACTTTTGCCTTATGGCAAGGTGCTCCATCATGCTGGAAAATACATTATTTATCACCAAACTGTTCCTGGATGGTTGGGAGAAATTGCTCTTGGAGGATGTTTTGGTATCATCCTTTATTCGTGGCTGTGTTCTTAGGCAAAATTGTGAGTGAGCCCACTCCCTTGGCTGAGAAACAACCCCAAACATGAATGGTCTCAGGATGCTTTACTGTTGGCATGACACAGGACTGATGGTAGCGCTCACCTTGTCTTCTCCAGACAAGCTTTTTTTCCGGATGCCCCAAACAATCGGAAAGGGGATTCATCAGAGAAAATGACTTTACCCCAGTCCACAGCAGTCCAATCCCTTTACCTTTTGCAAAATATCAGTCTGCCCCTGATGTTTTTCCTGGAGAGAAGTGGCTTCTTCGCTGCCCTTCTTGACACCAGGCCATCCTCCAAAAGTCTTCGCCTCAATGTGCGTGCAGATGAACTCACACCTGCCTGCTGCCATTCCTGAGCAAGCTCTGTACTGGTGGTGCCCCGATCCCGCAGCTGAATCAACTTTAGGAGATGGTTCTGGCGCTTCCTGGACTTTCTTGGGCACCCTGAAGCCTTCTTCACAACAATTGAACCACTCTCCTTGAAGTTCTTGATAATACGATAAATGGTTGATTTAGGTGTAATCTTACTGGCAGCAATATCCTTGCTTGTGAAGCCCTTTTTGTGCAAAGCAATGATGACATTACGTGTTTCCTTGCAGGTAACCATGTTTGACAGAGGAAGAACAATGATTCCAAGCACCACCCTCCTTTCGAAGCTTCCAGTCTGTTATTCGAACTCAATCAGCAGAGAGAGACAGAGTGATCTCCAGCCTTTTCCTTGTCAACACTCACACCTGTGTTAATGAGAGAATCACTGACATGATGATGTCAGCTGGCCCTTTTGTGGCAGGGCTGAAATGCAGTGGAAATGTTTTTTTGGGGATTCAGTTCATTTGCATGGCAAAGAGGGACTTTGCAATTAATTGCAATCCATCTGATCACTCTTCATGACATTCTGAAGTATATGCAAATCACCATCATACAAATTGAGGCAGCAGACTTTGTGAACATTTATATTTGTGTAATTCTCAAAACTTTTGGCCACGACTGTATATTGGTTCCTGACTTCCCTGAAAAGTTGCATATCGTGGGGGCAGTTCGATGCTAATGCAGTACGTCACAGGATGTTTTTGAGCTGATCAAGGGCAGTCATGTCTGGGGTGAACCAAGGGCTATATGTGTTCTTAGTTATGCATTTTTTGAATGGGGCATGCTTATTTAAGATGGTGAGGAAAGCACTTTTAAAGAGCAACTAAGCATCCTCTACTGACGGGATGAGGTAAATATCCTTCCAGGATACCCGGGCCAGGTTGATTAGAAAGGCCTTCTCGCTGAAGTGTTTTAAGGAGCGTTTGACAGTGATGAGGGGTGGTCGTTTGACCGTGGACCCATTACGGACGCAGGGAATGAGGCAGTGATCGCTAAGATCCTGGTTGAAGACAGCAGAGGTGTATTTAGAGGGCAAGTTGGTCAGGATGATATATATGAGAGTGTCCATGGTTACGGATTTAGGGTTGTACCTTGTAGGTTCCTTGATAACTTGTGTGAGATTGAGGGCATCTAGCTTAGATTGTAGGACGGCCGGGGTGTTAAGCACATCCCTGTTTAGGTCACCTAACAGTACGAACTCTGAAGATAAATGGGGACAATCAATTCACATACAGTGAGGGAAAAAAGTATTTGATCCCCTGTTTGCCCACTGACAAAGAAATGAGCAGTCTATAATTTTAATGGTAGGTTTATTTGAACAGTGAGAGACAGAATAACAACAAAAAAATCCCAAAAAAGGAATGTGAAAAATGTTATAAATTGATTTGCATTTTAATAAGGGAAATAAGCATTTAACCCCCACTCAATCAGAAAGATTTCTGGCTCCCAGGTGTCTTTTATACAGGTAGCGAGCTGAGATTAGGAGCACACTCTTAAAGGGAGTGCTCCTAATCTCAGTTTGTTACCTGTATAAAAGACACCTGTCCACAGAAGCAATCAATCAGATTCCAAACTCTCCACCATGGCCAAGACCAAAGAACACTCCAAGGATGTCAGGGACAAGATTATAGACCAACACAAGGCTGGAATGGGCTACAAGACCATCACCAAGCAACTTGGTGAGAAGGTGACAACAGTTGGTGCGATTATTCACAAATGGAAGAAACACAAAATAACTGTCAATCTCCCTCGGCCTGGGGCTCCATGCAAGATCTCACCTCGTGGAGTTGCAATGATCATGAGAATGGTGAGGAATCAGCCCAGAACTACACGGGAGGATCTTGTCAATGATCTCAAGGCAGCTGGGAACATAGTCACCAAGAAAACAATTGGTAACACACTATGTGGCCTAGCCAGTCTCCAGACCTTAATTCCATAGAACATCTGTGGAGGGAGCTGAAGGTTCGAGTTGCCAAATGTCAGCCTCGAAACCTTAACTACTTTGGGAGTGGTGGGGCTCCCGACACTACCCGGTGAAATGCAAGGCGCCAAATTCAAAATCCAAAAGTTGAATTATTAAACATTCATCAATATACAAGTGTTACATAGTCATCAAAATCTCTGCTTCTTGGCAATATCACAGCGTTGTCAGATTTCAAAAAGGCTTTACGGCGAAAGCACAACATTTGATTGTTTGAGGGTAGCACCTCCAATATTTACCATTAGCATAAATTCAGAAACCATCACGGTTCACACAAAACACATTTCACAGCGAAAACAAATCCCTTACCTTTTGAAGAACTTCTGCTGAGGGCTTCCCAAGTGTCCAACGAAGACAATCCATGGTTCTTTTGTTCGAAAAAATAATTTATTATATCCATAAATCTCTCATATCTATAATAAATATCCGTATTAACTATCTATATTATTTATCTAAATTAACCAACTATATGAACTATCTGTAGTATCTAACTATATGAACTATCTACAGCTAAAGTCGGAAGTTTACATACACCTTAGCCAAATACATTTTCACAATTCCTGACATTTAGTCCTAGTAAAAATTCCCTGTCTTAGAACAGTTAGGATCACCACTTTATTTTAAGAATGTGAAATAATAGTAGAAAATGTCAGAATAATAGCAGAGAAAATTATTTATTTAAGCTTTTATTTATTTAATCACTTTCCCAGTGGGTCAGAAGTTTACATACACTCAATTAGTATTTGGTAGCATTGCCTTTAAATTGTTTAACTTGGGTCAAACATTTTGGGTAGCCTTCCACAAGCTTCCACGAAAGTTGGGTCAATTTTGGCCCATTCCTCCTGACAGAGCTGGTGTAACTGAGTCAGGTATGTAGTCCTCCTTGCTCGCACACACTTTTTCAGTTCTGCCCACAGATTTTCTATAGGTTTGAGGTCAGGGGTTTGTGATGGCCACTCCAATACCTTGACTTTGTTGTCCTTAAGCCATTTTGCCACAACTTTGGAAGTATGCTTGGGGACATTGTCCATTTGGAAGACCAATTTGCGACGAAGATTTAACTTCCTGACTGATGTCTTGAGATGTTGCTTCAATATATCCACATAATTGTATTTCCTCATGATGCCATCGATTTTGTGAAGGGCACCAGTTCCTCCTGTAGCAAAGCACCCCCACAACATGATGCTGCCACCCCCGTGCTTCACGGTTGGAATGGTGTTCTTCGGCTTGCAAGCCTCCCCCTTTTTCCTCCAAACATAACAATAGTCATTATGGCCAAACAGTTCTATTTTTGATTCATCAGACCAGAGGACATTTCTACATAAAGTACGATCTTTGTCCCCATGTGCAGTTGCAAACCGTAGTCTGGCTTTTTTATGGCGGATTTGGAGCAGTGGCTTCTTCCTTGCTGAGCAACCTTTCAGGTTTTGTCAATGTACGACTCGTTTTACTTTGGATATAGATACTTTTGTACCTGTTTCCTCCAGCATCTTCATAGGGTCCTTTGCTGTTGTTCTGGGATTGATTCGCATTTTTCGCACCAAACTACGTTCATCTCTCGCACCAAAGTACGCATCTCCGTCCTGAGCGGTATGACAGCTGTGTGGTCCCACTGTGTTTATACTTGCGTACTATTGTTTGTACAGATGAACGTGGTACCTTCAGGCATTTGGAAATTGCTTCCAAGGGTGAACCAGACTTGTGGAGGTCTACAATTCTTGACTGATTTATTTGGATTTTTCCATGATGTCAAGCAAAGAGGCACTGGGTTTGAAGGTAGGCCTTGAAATACATCCACAGGTACACCTCCAATTGACTCAAATGATGTCAATTAATCTATCAGAAGCTTCTAAAGCCATGACATCATTTTCTGGAATTTTCAAAGCTGTTTAAAGGCACAGTCAACTGTGTATGTAAACATCTGACCCACTAGAATTGTGATACAGAGAATTATTATTGAAATAATATATCTGTAAACAATTGTTGGAAAATTTACTTAGATGTCTTAACCGACTTGCCCAAACTATAGTTTGTTAACAAGAAATTTGTGGAGGGGTTGAAATACGAGTTTTAATGACTCCAACCTAAGTATATGTAAACTTAAGCCTTGTAAATAAACTAGTGAACTATCTGTATGAACTAGTGAACTGTCTGTATGAACTATCTATTTGAACTATCCATATGAACTAGTGAACTGTCTGTATGAACTAGTGAACTATCTGTATGAACTAGTGAACTGTCTATGTGAACTAGTGAACTGTCTGTATGAACAAGTGAACTGTCTGTATGAACTAGTGAACTATCTGTATGAACTAATGAACTGTCTGTATGAACTAGTGAACTGTCTGTATGAACTAGTGAACTGTCTATGTGAACTAGTGAACTGTCTGTATGAACAAGTGAACTGTCTGTATGAACAAGTGAACTGTCTGTATGAACTAGTGAACTGTGTATTTGCACTATTTTAACTATCTGTATGAACTAGGGAAATATTTTTATAAACTCTCTATATTAATTATCTATATGAACTATCTATATTAACTATTTCACTATCTGCATGAACTATCTATATTAACTATCTATATGAATTAGTGAACCATTTATATTTAACTATCTATATGTCACAGAATTCTGAAGAAGCAGACCAAGGTGCAGCGAGGATGGAGTTCCACATCTTTTAATTAATATATGGAACATACAAAAACAATAAAGAAAGAACAGATCGCACCACTAGTGTAGCACATGCGCAGGTACTCACACACAAACAATGACCCACACTGCAAGAGGGGGAAAGAACAAACATATATACAGTCCCCAATTAGAGGTAACGACACTCAGCTGCCTATAATTGGGAACCATCAATAAACCAAACATAGAAAATAAAACATAGAACAAAAACCCCCCTGATCACATCCTGACCAAAACACCCTAGATGAGCCAGAAGGCTATCTGTGGCCAGGACGTGACACTATATGAACTAGTGAACTATCTATATTAATGATCTATATTAACTATCTATAATAACTATATATACGAACTAGTGAACTATCTATATTAATGATCTATATGAATTAGTGAACTATTTATATTAACTATCTATATTAACTCTCTATATGAACTAGAGACCTATCTATATTAACTCTCTATATGAACTAGAGACCTACAGTGAGGGAAAAAAAGTATTTGATCCCCTGCTGATTTTGTACGTTTGCCCACTGACAAAGAAATGATAAGTCGATAATTTTAATGGTAGGTTTATTTGAACAGTGAGAGACAGAATAACAACAAAAAAATCCAGAAAAACGCACGTGAAAAATGTTTTAAATTGATTTGCATTTTAACCCACTCCTCTTTGCAGATCTTCTCCAAGTCATTAAGGTTTCGAGGCTGACGTTTGGCAACTCGAACCTTCAGCTCCCTCCACAGATTTTCTATGGGATTAAGGTCTGGAGACTGGCTAGGCCACTCCAGGACCTTAATGTGCTTCTTCTTGAGCCACTCCTTTGTTGCCTTGGCCGTGTGTTTTGGGTCATTGTCATGCTGGAATATCTATCCACGACCCATTTTCAATGCCCTGGCTGAGGGAAGGAGGTTCTCACCCAAGATTTGACGGTGCATGGCCCCGTCCATCGTCCCTTTGATGCGGTGAAGTTGTCCTGTCCCCTTAGCAGAAAAACACCCCCAAAGCATAATGTTTCCACCTCCATGTTTGACGGTGGGGATGGTGTTCTTGGGGTCATAGGCAGCATTCCTCCTCCTCCAAACACGGCGAGTTGAATTGATGCCAAAGAGCTCCATTTTGGTCTCATCTGACCACAACCCTTTCACCCAGTTGTCCTCTGAACCATTCAGATGTTCATTGGCAAACTTCAGACGGGCATGTATATGTGCTTTCTTGAGCAGCGGGACCTTGCGGGCGCTGCAGGATTTCAGTCCTTCACGACATAGTGTGTTACCAATTGTTTTCTTGGTGACTATGGTCCCAGCTGCCTTGAGATCATTGACAAGATCCTCCCGTGTAGTTCTGGGCTGATTCCTCACCGTTCTCATGATCATTGCAACTCCACGAGGTGAGATCTTGCATGCAGCCCCAGGCCGAGGGAGATTAACAGTTCTTTTGTGTTTCTTCCATTTGCGAATAATCACACCAACTGTTGTCACCTTCTCACCAAGCTGCTTGGCGATGGTCTTGTAGCCCATTCCAGCCTTGTGTAGGTCTACAATCTTGTCCCTGACATCCTTGGAGAGCTCTTTGGTCTTGGCCATGGTGGAGAGTTTGGAATCTGATTGATTGATTGCTTCTGTGGACAGGTGTCTTTTATACAGGTAACAAACAGATTAGGAGCACTCCCTTTAAGAGTGTGCTCCTAATCTCAGCTCGTTACCTGTATAAAAGACACCTGGGAGCCAGAAATCTTTCTGATTGAGAGGGGTACAAATACTTATTTCCCTCATTAAAATGCAAATCAATTTAAAACATTTTTCACAGCCGTTTTTCTGTTTTTTTTTGTTGTTATTCTGTCTCTCACTGTTCAAATAAACCTACCATTAAAATTATAGACTGATCATTTCTTTGGCAGTGGGCAAACGTACAAAATCAGCAGGGGATCAAATACTTTTTTCCCTCACTGTATCTATATGAACGATCTATATTAACTATCTATAATAACTATATATATGAACTAGTGAACTATCTATATTAATGATTTATATTAACTATCTATAATAACTATATATATGAACTAGAGACCAATCTATATGAACTATCTATATTAACTCTCTATATGAACTAGAGACCTATCTATATTAACTCTCTACATTAACTCTCTATATGAACTAAAGAACTATCTATATTAACTCTCTATATTAACTCTCTATATGAACTAGAGACCAATCTATATGAACTGTCTATATCAACTCTCTAAATGAACTAGAGACCTATCTATATTAACTATCTATATTAAGTATATATACGAACTAGTGAACTATCTATATTAATGATCTATATGAATTAGTGAACTATCTATATTAACTCTCTATATTAACTCTCTATATGAACTAGAGAACTGTCCATTTTAACTACCTATATTAACTCTCTATGTGAACTAGAGACCTATCTATATGAACTATCTATATTAACTATTTATAATAACTATATATATGAACTAGTGAACTATCTATATTAACTATCTATATTAACTCTCTATATGAACTAGAGAACTATCTATATTAACTCGCTATATTAACTCTCTATATGAACTAGTGAACTATCTATATTAATGATCTATATTAACTCTCTATATGAACTAGAGAACTATCTATATTAACTATCTATATTAACTCTCTATATGAACTAGAGAACTATCTATATTAACTCGCTATATTAACTCTCTATATGAACTAGTGAACTATCTATATTAATGATCTATATTAACTATCTATAATAACTATATATATGAACTAGTGAACTATCTATATTAACTATCTATATTAACTCTCTATATGAACTAGAGACCAATCTATATGAACTATCTATATCAACTCTCTAAATGAACTAGAGACCTATCTATATTAACTATCTATATTAACTCTCTATATGAACTAGAGAACTATCTATATTAACTCTCTATATTAACTCTCTATATGAACTAGAGACCTATCGATATTAACTCTCTATATTAACTATCTATATTAACTCTCTATATTGACTCTCTATATGATCTAGAGACCTATCTATATTAACTCTCTATATCAACTCTCTATATGAACTAGAGAACTATCCATATTAACTACCTATATTCACTCTCTATATGAACTAGAGAACTATCTATATTAACTCTCTATATTAACTATTTTTTTTAACTAGAGACCTATCTATATTAACTTTCTATATTAACTATCTATAATAACTATATATATGAACTAGAGAACGATCTATATTAACTATCTATATTAACTCTCTATATGAACTAGAGAACTATCTATATTAACTCTCTATATTAACTCTCTATATTAACTCTCTATATTAACTCTCTATATGAACTAGATAACTATCTATATTAACTCTCTATATTAACTCTCTATATTAACTCTCTATATTAACTCTCTATATTAACTCTCTATATGAACTAGAGAACTATCTATATTAACTATCTATATTAACTCTCTATATGAACTAGAGACCTACCTATATTAACTCTCTATATTAACTCTCTATATGAACTAGATAACTATCTATATTAACTCTCTATATTAACTCTTTTTTTGAACTAGAGACCTATCTATATTAACTATCTATATTAACTATCTATAATAACTATATATATGAACTAGTGAACTATCTATATTAACTATCTATATTAACTCTCTATATGAACTAGAGAACTATCTATATTAACTCTCTATATTAACTCTCTATATGAACTAGAGAACTATCTATATTAACTCTCTATATTAACTCTCTATATTAACTCTCTATATGAACTAGATAACTATCTATATTAACTCTCTATATTAACTCTCTATATGAACTAGAGATCTATCTATATTAACTCTCTATATTAACTCTCTATATGAACTAGAGAACTATCTATATTAACTCTCTATATTAACTCTCTATATGAACTAGAGAACTATCTATATTAACTCTCTATATAAACTCTCTAGATGAACTAGATAACTATCTATATTAACTCTCTATATTAACTCTCTATATTAACTCTCTATATTAACTATCTATATTAACTCTCTATATTAACTCTCTATATAAACTAGAGAACTATCTATATTAACTATCTATATTAACTCTCTATATGAACTAGAGACCTACCTATATTAACTCTCTATATTAACTCTCTATATGAACTAGATAACTATCTATATTAACTCTCTATATTAACTCTTTTTTGAACTAGAGACCTATCTATATTAACTATCTATATTAACTCTCTATATTAACTCTCTATATGAACTAGATAACTATCTATATTAACTCTCTATATTAACTCTCTATATTAACTCTCTATATGAACTAGATAACTATCTATATTAACTCTCTATATTAACTCTCTATATGAACTAGAGACCTATCTATATTAACTATCTGTAATAACTATATATATGAACTAGTGAACTATCTATATTAACTATCTATTTTAACTCTCTATATGAACTAGAGACCTATCTATATTAACTATCTATATTAACTCTCTATATTATTATTTTTCTTTTCTGTTGTATAGTAATAATAATATGCTACCCAGGTGTATACTTTAGACTCAGCCTAGGGCCTCGTTATGTCACTGCCCTCGTAATCTATTGATTTTATAATTGAATCTAACAGACAATCAATAGTAATCAAGGATCTAGATCAAGAGAGTGTGTGCATGTAGAAGTAGTGGAAGGCGTAGAGAAAGCCTTGAATGTCTTTCCCCTGTGCTGCATGATATTATTCCCTGGAGATGTTTAAACCCAACACATGTTGATGTGTTAGTTAGTGACTGTAGATTTTAGTGCATATAAATCGTGCTAACTTGTGGTGAGGAAGGGGGCTCTATTCTCCTATATATTTGGGCATGTTTTGTCTGAGGATGAACAAACGTGCCTTTACAGTGGCTCTCTGTCTGTTGTTAAGACTGAAATGTGAAGTATTCTCTGCTATAGTGACAAGAGTCAGCATAGAAAAGTGTAATTGTTTTTAGGCCAGCTGTTTTTAGTCAAGACGTACACATTTTTTTGTTGTACTGTATGTGTGTTTATAGTTTTGTTTAATGTAGTATTAGTGTATGTAAGTTGTTTTTGTCTGAAACGTTGTTCCCCCTGCTGCTATTGGACCAGGTCTCTCAATGAGAAAAACCTGTATAAATGAAGGTTAAATTTAAAAAAACATACAAAATACTGATCACATGTACCTCTGCAACCCCCCACCCTCCCCGCACACACACGTACACATTGTGGATCAGTCAGTGAAAGGAATCGTATTCGAGAAAGCCAGAGAGCCAAAAAGCTAGAAAGCCAGGCAGCTAATCACAGCAAACAAGGTCAAAAATGTGGCGAAGGTGGATAGAGGATAGCCACCTGCCTGATTTTATGAAAGGCTGACAGGCTGATGCCACATCTCTAATTGAAATGTTGTGATACATTCTCTGTCCGGGTCAGATGTTACATGCTGCCTGGGGGACTATGTGTGTGTGTGTTTGTGTGTGTGTGTGAGAGTGAGCTTGTCTCCAGTCTTTATGGTAGCCACTAATTTGCTTCCACCAGGAGTTTATTTTGCCTGAGACTCAGTTGATTTGTGATAGAAACTGAGACCACACACATGATGTGCACGCATACAGACACACACGCAGACCCAGCATCACCTTTTAGTTTGGTGCCAGCGTTCACTGACACAAACTGGAGAAAAAAAACAATGAGACCAACACCAGGAGAGCTGACGCTGACTTGGAATAAAACAATGAGACCAACTATCACATTTCAGGACAAGACCCAGATGCAGATAGTGTTTAAGTAACAAAAGTTTATCACTAGAACAGGGGGCAGACAAAACGACAGGTCAAGGGCAGGCAGAGGTCAGTAATCCAGATCAGAGTCCAAAAGGTACAGAACGGCAGGCAGGTTTGGGGTCAGGGGAGGCAGAGGTCAATAATCCAGGGTGGTGTGACAAGGTACAGAACAGCAGGCAGGCTCAGGGTCAGGGTCAGGCAGAATGGTCAAAACTTGAAAAACTAGAAAACAGGAACTAGAAAAAGACAGGCAGAAAGGGAACACCGTTGGTAGCCTTTGACGAACAAATGAACAACAGACAAACAGAGAACACAGGTATAAATACACAGGGGATAATGAGGAAGATGGGCGACACCTGGAGGGGGTGGAGACAAGCACAAAGACAGGTGAAACAGATCAGGGTGTGACACCAACACCTGGAGAACTGACACTGACTGCAATAAAACAATGAGACCAACACCAGAACTAACTCTGACTGGAATAAAACAGATGGGGGCCAGACTTTAGCTAGCAGGTAATTTATTCATTGAGATTCACGCCCCTCTCGTGACATTGTCCACCTGTAATTTGGAGTAAATATAATATTATTTCACATAAAGCAAAAAGGAAGATTGACAATGTTTAAGAAACACATATGTCTTCACAAACCAGGACATAATTACCTTCCTCTACAGCTACTCATTACGCAGGATTAGGCAACCTCCTATAGCTTACAGATTGACGAGGGCGGCATTTTCTGAGCTAAACTGACCAAGACGCACCTCCAACAACAACACATAAAACCTCACATAATTCTGCCCAGAAACAATGACAATTTCTCTCAACCAGTGACATATGTTCTTTTTTTTTAGGTGATCGCTAAATCCGCCCTTTGATAAGCACTTTGTCAATGGGAAGGGGCGCAAATTATTTTGCTTGTCCATTCCCAGCGCACCTCTCCAGGGTGCTGTTGGAGAGACCCGTTCCGTAAAAAAATTTATTGAACATAAATCATGTAGCAGATACAGGATATGATAGAAAGAGGATGTGGCTTTTTCTGTAGCCTACAGGCTGGAGATAAAATTTGTGACAATGTAATGAGACAGACGGATTTTACTTTGATTGGTTTCTCCAATCAAAAAGCCTAACCTAAATGACGTTCAAACAAATTTAATACGAGTTGTCATGTTAACAAACAACATATCCAAAAACAGGACAGGTCAAAGTAAAATGGACAATATGGATGGACAATCACAACTGTTGTCCAGGAGTTTCACCCCATTGTCATGATCAGTGGTTTCAAGTTTGTATCTTTACCTTTTTGACAAGCTGACCATAGCGAAATATTAAATACTTCTGCATTTTCCAATGTGTAAACACATTGAAAATAGACTCGGGATAACTCCTGATGAAGTTGGGTAGTTGATATGTATAGTTTAAATTGCCAAATTGATTAGCCACAGGAATCAGGACTAAAAAAGACAATGCAACGCCTTGTTTTACAAACGGTGGACCTACCACATGGAAGGGAATTCATAAAATTCCATTGGGCAAACATGGTAGGCTACAACCCATTAAGCACAAGCCAACGTATTTTGGACATATTTTTGGTCCTGTCCGGACATTGTTTTTTGGTGTTTTACAAATGGTAGGCTTATCACATAGAGGGACATTCATAAAATACAATTTCAGGAAACTCTGTAGGCTACATCTCAGTAAGCACGGACCGAAGCCTGCTGGACATATTTTTGGGGGGGTGCAGTTTTGGACCAGCTTTGATTTCCACGGACATTGGGTTTTTGGTCCGGTCCGGACTAAATCTGAAACAATCATAGATGTCTATGTTTGGTTCAGATTTTGTCTGTGTCTGAACCGGGTTTGATATGGTCCAAACACAGACATCTATAAGCAAATTATTATTTTCAACTTTCATTCATGAACCAACAATGAGACAGATTTCAACATTCTGAAAAAACATATTTTTCAACGTCTGGAAAATATGTATTTTAAATATACGGAAAATACCTTTTCACCTTTCATTCAGAACCTACAGTGGATTTGGGAAGTATTCAGATGGTCACTCTGACAGAGCTCCATTGGGCCGACATGGTAGGCTACAACCCAGTAAGCACGAGTCGAAGTCTATTGGACGTCTTTTTTTGGTCGTGTCCTGATGTCGTTTTTTGGTGTTTTACAAATGGTAGGCTTACCACATACTGTAAATGGGCATTCATCACATTCAATTTCAGGCAACTCTGTAGGCTACACCTCAGTAAGCACGGACCGATGCCTTTCAGATTATTTTTGGTTGTTGTGCAGTTTCGGACCAGCTTTTATTTCTATGGACATTTGTTTTTGATCTGAAGCAATCATAGACATTTATGTTTGGTTCAGATATGGTGTGGTCCAGAACGGCATTGATTTCACACAGATTTTTGTTCCGGTTCAGACCAAATCTGAACCAATTGGCACGTCCAGGCCTGAGTTGACAGGCTGGCGTGTTTAGTTTCGTTTTTGGTGTAGGGTTTTTCTGTTCTAGGTTGTTTATTTCTATGTTGGGTTAATGGTTCCCAATTAGAGGCAGCTGAGTGTCGTTTCCTCTAATTGGGAATCATATATATGTTTGTAGTTTTCAGAAGGGTTTGGTGGGTTATTGTTTGTTCATAGCTTAAGTGTATTTCTAAGTTATTGTTCTATTATTGATCTTCGTTCGTTCTGTTTATTATTTTCCCAGTTACGTCGAATAAATAAATATGTATACTGGAAGCATCGCTGCGTCTTGGTCCGTCCATAAAGAAGATCGTGACACCAATCATAGACGTCAACGTTTGCTTCAGATTTTGCCTGGTCTGGACAAGGCTTGATATGGTCCAAACACAGACGTATAAAAATTATATATTTTCAACTTTCATTCAGAACCAAAAATGAGCCTGATTTCAACATCCTGAAAATACATATTTTTCAACATCTGGAAAATATGCCTTTTTAAAGTCCTGGAAAATGTGTATTTTAAATACACGGGGAAAAAAAAACTTTCACCTTTCATTCAAAACCTACAGTGCATTGGGGAAGCATTCAGATGATCTATCTGAAAGAGCTGTAGAGTTCCTCTGTGGAGATGGAAGAACCTTCCAGAAGGACAGCCATCTCTGCAGCACTCCATCAATCAGGCCTTTATGGTAGAGTGGCCAGACGGAAGCCACTCCTCAGTAAAAAACACATGATAGACGGCTTGGAGTTTGCCAAAAGGTACCTAAAGGACTCTCAGACCATGAAAAATATTTTTCTGGTCTGATGGAACCAAGATTGAACTCTTTGGCCTGAATGCCAAGCGTCACGTCTGGAGGAAACCCGGCACCTCTCATCATGCTTTGGGGATGTTTTTCAGCAACAGGGACTGGGAGACTAGTCAGGATCGAGGAAAAGATGAACGGAGCAAAATGCAGAGAGATCCTTGATGAAAACCTGCTACAGAGCGCTCAGGACCTCAGACTGCGGCAAATGTTCACCATCCAACAGGACAACGACCCTAAGCACACAGCTAAGACAATGCAGGAGTGGCTTCGGGACAAGTCTTTGAATGTCCTTGAGTGGTCCAGCTAGAGCCCAGACTTGAACCCGATCAAAAATCTCTGAAGAGTCCTGAAAATAGCTGTTCAGCGACGCTCCCCATTCAACCTGATAGAGCTTGAGAGGATTTGGCAAAAGTTGAATTATTAAACATTCATCAATGTACAAGTGTTGTATAGTCATCAAAAGCTCGGATTCTTGGCAAAATCACAGCGTTGTCAGATTTCAAAAAGGCTTTACGGCGAAAGCACAACATTTGATTGTTTGAGGATAGCCCGTCTCATATTTTTAGCATAAATCCATAACCAAAGTGGGTCTCATAAAACGCATAAAATCGCTCATATAAAATCCCTTACCTACAGAAGAACTTCTGCTGAGGGCTTCCCAAGTGTCCAACGAAGACATCCAATGGTTCTTTTGTTAGAAAAAGTCATTTATTATATCCATAAATGTCAGTTTGGTTGCCGCGTTATGATCATAAAATACAGCGTCCACTCGCCCATTGAACCGTGAAGAGAACACGTTCAGCCTATACCTATACATTTGTCCAAGAACAATCAAATATCATTGATAATGTATCCTTAGGAACACTTTTATGTATAATTTACTATAATATTTCAACCGGATTATAAACTGGACGATAGGAAAAGAAAAAAACCACAGCGTGCGCAAGCCCGTGAACACGCAATCTCTTCTGTTTACATCCGGTGACTAGTTCGAAATTCTTCTTCTATTACCATCCAGAGCAACCTAACATCACTAAACACTGTCTAGAGACTGTTGACATCCAGTGGAAGCAATAGGTACTGCAATCGTACTCCCATATATGGCTGTTTTCAATAGGGAGGGGTTCAAAATGAGGCAATGTGTCAAAAACACTTTTTCCATGACAGAAATTCCTCGGGTTTTCGCCTGCTTTATCAGTTCTGTTATACTCACAGACAATATTTTAACACTTTTAGACACTTCAGAGTGTTTCCTATCCAATAGTACTAATTATGTGCATATCCTAGTTTCTGGCCCTGAGTGGCAGGCCTTTTACTTTGGGCACGCCAGACTCTCCAAAACCGACACCTCAGCTGCCACTCCCTAAGAAGTTAAAGTGGTCCTATGGACAGATACTCCAATCTCCGCTGTGGAGATTTTCAGCTCCTTCAGGGTTATCTTTGGTCTCTTTGTCTCTGTGGGATGTTCAAAGTTTCGGATATTTTTTTATAACCCAACCCTGATCTGTACTTCTCCTCAACTTTGTCCCTGACCTGTTTGGAGAGCTCCTTGGTCTTCATGGTGCCGCTTGCTTAGTGGTGCCCCTTGCTTAGGGGTTTTGCAGACTCTGGGGCCTTTCAGAACAGGTGTTTAAATACTCAGATCATGTGACACTTAGATTGCACGCAGGTGGACTTTATTTAACTAATTATATGACTTCTGTAGGTAATTGGTTGCACCAGATCTTATTTAGGGGCTTCATAGCAAAGGGGGTGAATACATATGCACGCACCACTTTTCGGTTATTTTCTTTTCAATCACTTTTGAAACAAGGTATTTTTTTCATTTCACTTCATCAATTTAGACTATTTTGTGTATGTCCATTACATGAAATCCAAATAAAAATCTATTTAAATTACAGGTTGTAATGCAATAAAATAGGACAAACGCCAAGGGGGATGAATACTTTTGCAAGGCACTGTATGTCCATATATACCATGATTTATAACATAAGAATGACACTTGTTGCCTATCTCCTCATGTAAACGGTTAAAGGGATTCCTGTTAAGTCCCCATTTACTTGGACAGGGCACCACACCAAGGTGTGTTCATATGTAAACGGTTAAAGTGAGTGCTGTCACCTGAACAGTGTTCTAGAGCCTTTGAGCTGCCAACTGTCTTTTACGACATCAGCTGTGACATCAGACCTGATGTTCTTGCTGTTTAAGGTAATGATGTAATGTAATGACCCTTTCTCTCCTATAGATATGCATACTGGGGAGCAGTCTCAGAGCGTGTGTGTGTGTGTGCGTGCGTGCAGGTGTGTGTGCGCATGTGTGTATGTGTGGGTGTGTGTGGGTGGGTGTGTGTGCACGTGTGTTTTAGGACCTCCTCGTACCTATAGATATGTATATTGACACAAGGGTAAGAGGGTAGGAACTGGTAGAAACAAGAGCACACATGGAGAACCCTGAGTTACAACCTGGTAACCCTGAGTTACAGCCTGGTGGCCTACTCATCAGCTGGAATGGCTTGTAATTAGTTATTTAAGGGTGACTGTGTGGTGTGCAAGCTGATGATGATTGCACCATGTATAGGGAGAGACAAGGAAAAATTTGAGGATCATGCATTGTGTCTTTTCCATTTAGAAAAGTGGTCTGTGGTTGTTGGACACTACTTTCACTATTGGAAATAGAAAACAAGAGCAATGTGACAGATGGATCGTAGCACACAGAAACAAGAGCAATGTGACAGATGGATCGTACCACACAGAAACAAGAGCAATGTGACAGATGGATCGTAGCACACAGAAACAAGAGCAATGTGACAGGAACCAATATACACAGGCAGTTAGGAAAGCGAAGGCTAGCTTTTTATAACAGAAATGTGCATCCTGTAGCACAAACTCCAAAAAGTTCTCGGACACTGTAAAGTCCATGGAGAATAAGAGCACCTCCTCCCAGCTGCCCACTGCACTGAGGCTAGGAAACATTGTCACCACCAATAAATCGAGAATTTCAATTAGCATTTTTCTACAGCCGATCATGCTTTCCACCTGGCTACCCCTACCCCGGTCAACAGCTCTGCACCCCCTCAGCAACTTGCCCAAGCCGCCCCCATTTCTCCTTCACCCATATCCAGATAGCTGATGTTCTGAAAGAGCTGCAAAATCTGCACCCTTACAAATTAGATGGACTAGACAATCTGGACCCTCTCTTTCTAAAATTATCCGCCACAATTGTTGCAACCCCTATTACTAGCCTGTTCAACCTCTCTTTCGTATCGTCTGAAATCACCAAAGATTCAAAGGGGGAGACACTCTAGACCCAAACTGTTACAGACATATATCTATTCTACCCTGCCTTTCTAAGGTCTTCGAAAGCCAAGTTAACCTCTTGGGGATAATTAATATAGATAGTTAATAGAGATAGTTAATATAGATAGTTAATACAGATAGTTAAACATTTAGGGAGTAGCGGCGCGCTAGCGGGCTCCCGACACTACCCGGTGAAATGTAAGGCGCCAAATTCAAAATCCAAAAGTTGAATTTTTAAACATTCATCAATATACAAGTGTTGCATAGTCATCAAAAGCTCTGCTTCCTGGCAATATCACAACGTTGTCAGATTACAAAAAAGCTTTCCCGCGAAAGCACAACATTTGATTGTTTGAGGATAGCACCTACAATATTTATCCATTAGCATAAAATCATAAACCAGCGCGGTTCACACAAAACACATTTCACTGCGAAACCAAATCCCTTACCTTTTGAAGAGGTTTTGCTGAGGGCTTCCCAAGTGTCCAACAAAGACATCCAATGGTTCTTTTGTTAGAAAAAGTCATTTATTATATCCATAAATCTCCGTTTGGTTGACGCGTTACGTTCAGAAAATCCAACATTGAATCGCCCAATGAAAGGTGAAGAGATTGCGTTCAAATATACCTATAAAATTTTCCTAAACAAATAAAATACCAATTATATGCATCCTTAGCTAACCTTTTATGAATATTTGCGATAATATTTTACTTGGATGGTCACCTAAACATTATATAAGTAAAATAAAGTGACTTGCACCCTAGAAAACTTGTTGACATTTCAGGTCCCCTTACCATTTCCTGTTCCTATCCGTTCCTCTTACTCCAATCACTCCCAGTCTTTGTATATAGACTGTTGACATCTAGTAGAAGCCATAGGTACTGCAATCCAGGAGCTGGAATTCCTTGAAGTCAATGGGGAGAGTGTCAAACAGAACAAAGGTCATCAAAAACTGAATTTCCGGGTGGATTTTCCTCAGGTTTTCGCCTGCTACATCAGTTCTGTTATACTCACAGACATTATGTTAACACTTTTAGAAAGTGTTTCCGATCCAACAGTACTAATTACGTGCATATCTTATTTTCCGAGCCTGAGTGGCAGGCATTTTACTTTAATATAGATAGTTAATGTAGATAGTTAATACAGATAGTTAATATAGATAGTTAATGGAGATAGTTAATATAGATAGTTAATACTGACAGTTAATATAGATAGTTAATATACATAGTTAATACAGATAGTTAATATATAGATAGTTAATACGGATAGTTAATACGGATAGTAAACATGGATAGTTAACACGGGTAGAAAACACAGATAGTTATTACAGATAGTTAATACAGATAGTTAATACAGAGAGTTAATACAGATTGTTAATATAGATTGTTAATATAGATAGTTCATACAGTCAGTTCATACAGATAGTTCATATAGATAGTTAAAACAGATAGTTAATATAGATAGTTAATATAGATAGTTAATACAGATAGTTAATATAGATAGTTAATACAGATAGTTTATACAGATAGTTAATGTCGATAGTTAATACAGATAGTTCATATAGATAGTTCATATAGACAGTTAATACAGATAGCTAATATAGTTAGTTAATACAGATAGTTAATATAGATAGTTAATACAGATAGTTAATATAGATAGTTAATACAGATAGTTAATACAGATAGTTAATATAGATAGTTCATAGAGACAGTTAATACAGATAGCTAATATAGTTAGTTAATACAGATAGTTAATACATATTATTAATACAGATAGTTAATACAGATAGTTAATAGAGATAGTTAATATAGATAGTTAATATGGATAGTTAAAATGGATAGTTATTACGATAGTTAACACGGATAGTTAACACGGATACTTAACACGGATAATTAACACGGATAGTTAATACGGATAGTTAATACGGATAGTTAACACGGATAGTTAACACAGATAGTTAACACGGATAGTTAATATAGATAGTTAATACAGATAGTTAATACAGATAGTTAATATAAATAGTTAATATAGATAGTTAATACAGATAGTTATTACAGATAGTTTATGTAGATAGTTAATATAGATAGTTAATACAGATAATGAATACAGATAGTTAAAATAGATAGTTAATACAGATAGTTAATACAGATAGTTAATATAGATAGTAAATACAGATAGTTAATATAGATAGTTAATACAGATAGTTAATATAAATAGTTAATATAGATAGTTAATACAGATAGTTATTACAGATAGTTTATATAGATAGTTAATATAGATAGGTAATACAGATAATGAATACAGATAGTTAATATAGATAGTTAATATATATAGTTAATATAGATAGTTAATACATATAGTTAATATAGATAGTTAATACAGATAGTTTATATAGATTGTTAATACAGATAGTTATTACAGATAGTTAATATAGATAGTTAATATATATATAGTTAATATAGATAGTTAATACTCATAGTTAATATAGATAGTTAATACAGATAGTTAATATAGATTGTTAATACAGATAGTTAATACTCATAGTTAATACAGATAGTTAATATAGATTGTTAATACAGATAGTTAATACTCATAGTTAATATATATAGTTAATACAGATAGTTAATACATATAGTTATTATAGATTGTTAATACAGATAGTTAATACTCATAGTTAATATAGATATTTAATATAGATAGTTAATATAGATAGTTAATACATATATAGTTAATACAGATAGTTAATACATATAGTTATTATAGATAGTTAATACAGATAGATAATATAGATTGTTATTACAGATATTTAATATAGATAGTTAATATATATATAGTTAATATAGATAGTTAATATAGATTGTTATTACAGATAGTTAATACTGATAGTTAATATAGATAGTTAATATAGATAGTTAATATAGATAGATAACATAGATAGTTAATATAGATAGTTAATATAGATAGATAATATAGATAGTTAATATAGATAGTTAATATAGATAGATAATATAGATAGTTAGTACAAATAGTTAATATAGGTGGTGAATATAGATAGTTAATGCAGATAGTTCATATAGATAGTTCATATAGATAGTTAATACAGATAGTTAATACCGATAGTTAATATAGATAGATAATATAGATAGTTAATACAGATAGATAATATAGATAGTTAATACAAATAGTTAATATAGGTAGTTAATATAGATAGTTAATGCAGATAGTTCATATAGATAGTTCATATAAATAGTTAATATTGATACTGGTAAGGTATTAAGTCAACAAAACCATGAAGGGTCCTTGGAGCATAAAAAAAAACATATTTATTTAACCTTTATTTATACAAGTTATTCTCATTGAGATAACATTTATTTTACAAGAGATAGCTGTTCAAGACAGGCAGCAGTGTCACACACATCCAAATAAATTTACTAGCCAAGGTTGTGCAATTCTGCAACCCTGTTCAATTAATGTGAATTATTGTATTTCACTTGTATTTCATATTTTCTTGCGCTGTGTATATAATATATTCTGCAGTTACGCACCTCCCACCATCTCCCTCCTCTTGAACATTCAACCTGTCCCATTATGCATTGATATTCCTACTTTAAAGTCAATAAAAATATGTTTATTAACAGAAAAAGTGGAAATATGTTCTATAGTGATTACTGAAGAAATAATATTCATTTAAAGGCTGTTTTCTTCATGAGCATCCTGAAGGCTATCCCTTGTCTATCTCTTGTGGTTTACTCACTGGAACAAGTGGGACCCACCTGCCTCAGGCGCTGAATTACAGACAGGAATGTCAAGGAACAAAGGACATGTTGCCATCCATTGTGGCTTCAGCTGAGAGCTTATTTATCTAGTGCAGTTCCCCTGTAAATACACACTCTGCCATGTCGTGCTCCCTCCTCTCCCTCTCTCTCTCTCTCTCTTTCGATCTCTCTATCACTCCCTCTCTCTGACACACACACTCACACACACACGCACATACACACAAACACACACACAAACACACAGACTCATGACCTGAGGTGGTAATAGTTCACTACAGACGTCCATTTACAGTGAGTGTCCATGTATTGTTACTATTATCACTGTAGTCAGGATTAGAGGAATGGTAAAACATAATCACACAAAATAACTGTCTTCTTTTCAAAGTTATTATGTTGTCTTCTCTTCTTCTCTCATTCTCACTCCCTCTGTGCATTGGATGACACAGACTGTCACAGGACTTATATACTTGTCTCAGGGCTCTATCGATCCTGATTATCTCAAGACTCCAACTTGTCTCATATCTCTATCAATCCTGATTATCTCAAGACTCTAACTTGTCTCAGGGCTCTATCGATCCTGATTATCTCAAGACTCTAACTTGTCTCATATCTCTATCGATCCTGATTATCTCAAGACTCCAACTTGTCTCAGGGCTCTATCGATCCTGATTATCTCAAGACTCCAACTTGTCTCAGGGCTCTATCGATCCTGATTATCTCAAGACTCCAACTTGTCTCATGGTTCTATCGATTCATCAACGTGGACCAAGCAGAAGTAGGGTTCACACTGTGGCCCCTGAGATTACCTGGAAACCTCTGATTCTGCCAACCAATCACAGTGTTTTATTCTCTTACACCAAGAAGAGGTGTCTTTCTTTATCTCTCTTCTTCTTCCTTTTCTTTCTTCCACCATGAGATGAAAGAGTGAGAGAAAGAGCGAGAGAAAGAGCGAGAGAAAGAGCGAGAGAAAGAGCGAGAGAGGGCCCCCCATCCCAGCTGCTGGGTCACGCTGATGAAGACATGGATAAAGATGGATACTGCCGTGACTGGCTGACTGGCGAGTTTAACAATAACCTCGATGGTGGGACACTTGCAATGATTACCCACCTCCACCCCATCCCTACAACCCCCCTCTGTCCAAGACTCCTTTTGTCAGCTGAGTGGACATTGTTTTCATCCAACCTCTAACACTTCCCATGATTAGAGAGAGGGGAGAGAGAGGGGGAAGAGAGAGGGAAGAGAGAGGGGAGAGATGGGGGAGAGAGAAAGGAGAGAGAGAGGGGAGAGAGAGAAGAGAGAGAGAAAGGGGAGAGAGGGGGGAGAGGGGGGAGAGAGGAGAGAGGGGAGAGAGCGGCTGTGGGCTGCACGCTGAGACTTGATTATGAACTGCAACTTTTCTTCCGATCCGACCAGAGCCTGTCCTCTGATGTATTGTGGCTTGGGCCTCATCCAATTGATACCACAGCCCTACGAAGGCCCTGGTCAAAAGTAGTGCACTACATAGGGAATAGGGTGCCATAGGGCCCTGGTCTAAAGTAGTGCACTACATAGGGAATAGGGTGCCATAGGGCCCTGGTCAAAAGTAGTGCACTACATAGGGAATAGGGTGCCATAGGGCCCTGGTCTAAAGTAGTGCACTACATAGGGAATAGGGTGCCATAGGGCCCTGGTCTACAGTAGTGCACAACATAGGGTGTCATTTGGGACACGTCACTGGACTTTTGTTCCAGAGCCCTCTGTGAGTGACACATGTGGCCTTCCTTCAGGCAGATTGAATCTGTCAGGCATTCCTAAAGTATGATGGAGAGACTCCACCGCGCCACCCCGTCATTCATTGTTTTGTGGTGGTGGGAGAGAGCTCATTCAATCTACATGTAATCAATGAAAGTCATTTCTGGGTTGTTTAATTAAGACACATATCTGGAGGCTGGTGGGGACAGTGGTACAAGACCGCCCCATCCATTTACCAGACGCTCCACGCCCGCGCTGTGCACTACGTTACGCTAACGGAGAGAAAAGAAATACCTCCCAGTGTCAAAGTCGCAGCCCGTAGTCGTTTCATTGTTACATGGGGCGGGGTGTATTTATAATGGAAAGCTGCATTAACAAATAGTTTGTCTGTCTGTGACATTGCTGGAGATACTGGGGGGGAGGTGGCGGAGGACGGAAAATGATGGAGAAAACGGGGCGTTTTAGATACTGCTTTAATAAGATTTCTCCAACTTAGATTTGCCCTTAAAACAAATGGGTCAACAGCTGCTATTTATCAGCCGGGGGGGATCACTCAGCTCAGGTAGGTGACTGTGCCTGGCCTGCAACCGATGGGGTTATAAGGCCCTGTCTCTCCTGTGAATAAAACATTGGACCGGAGGCCCAAATGGCCAGGGCACACAGGACTCTGGTCAAAAAGTAGTGCACTATATAGGGAATTAGGGTGCAATTTGAGATGAAACCTGTGCTTTCAGGAATATTGCAGTGAGCGGCCAGCAGTGAGGCAGTGACTTATGCAAGTTCAAGGACTTTATTGATCAGGGAGATGGTCGTAATCAAAGTCTGTCTACCCCACCACTCCTAGTGATTAAACAAGTCAGACGGGGCTGACATCAAGTCTGACTTTTACATTGATTCTCCATCATGGCTGCTGTGCTAAGGAAGAAGCCTTCGTTCCATCACGGCTGCTGTGCGATGGGATACTGTATATGATGTGATATATATGATATATATGATGTTATATATATATATATGATGTGATATATATATATATAATGTGATTTATATGATGTGATATGGTCACGTAAACTCCCTCTCCGGCCTCTAGGTCATCAGGCTGCAGATTATCTCACACACCTGTCACCATCTGACACTCACCTGGACTCCATCAGCTCCTTGATAATCTGTCACTCCCCTTGGTTCTTTCCTCAGGTGTTATTGACTCTGTTTTCATGTCGGTGCATTTTGTTTTGACTCTCAGCGCACTCGTTACAGATATATACAATGTGAAATATACAATGTATGTGATGTACATGATGTGATGTACATGATGTGATGTGATGTACATGATGTGATGCTTCACGGAAACATGGCTCACTCAGGACACGTTATCTGAGTCGGTACAGCCACCTGGTTTCTCCACGCATCGCGCCGACAGAAACAAACATCTATCTGGTAAGAAGAAGGGCGGGGGTGTGTGTCTTATGATTAACGAGACGTGGTGTGATCATAACAACATACAGGAACTCAAGTCCTTTTGTTCACCTGACATAGAATTCATTACAATCAAATGCAGACCGCATTATCTACCAAGAGAATTCTCCTCGATTATAATCACAGCCGTGTACATCCCCCCTCAAGCTGATACATCGACGGCACTGAAAGAAATTCATCGGACTCTATGTAAACTGGAAACCACATATCCTGAGGCTGCATATATTGTGGCTGGGGATTTTAATAAGGCTAATTTAAGAACAAGGCTCCCGAAATTTTACCAGCATATCGAATGTGCCACCCGGGCTGGTAAAATCCTGGACCACTGTTATTCCAACTTTCGTGATGCATACAAGGCTATTCTCCGCCCTCCTTTCGGGCAAGTCTGACCATGACTCCATTTTGTTGCTCCCAGCCTACAAACAGAAACTAAAACAGGAAACGCCCGTTCTCAGGTCTGTTCAACGCTGGTCCGACCAATCTGATTCCATGCTGCAAGATTGCTTCGAGCACGTGGACTGGGATATGTTCCGGATAGCATCTGACAACAACATTGATGTATACGCTGATTCGGTGAGCGAGTTTATTAGCAAGTGTATTGGTGATGTTGTACCCATAGCAAATATTAAAACCTTCCCCAACCAGAAACCGTGGATTGATGGCAGCATTCGCGCAAAACTGAAAGCGCGAACCACTGCTTTTAACCAGGGTAAGGCTACCGGAAACATGACTGAATACAAACAGTGCCGCTATTCCCTCCGCAAGGCAATCAAACAAGCTAAGCGTCAATATAGAGACAAAGTAGAGTCACAATTCAACGGCTCAGACACAAGAGGAATGTGGCAGGGTCTACAGTCAATCACGGACTACAAAAAGAAAACCAGCCCCGTCGCGGACCATGACGTCCTGCTCCCAGACAAACTAAACAACTTCTTTGCTCGCTTTGAGGACAATACAGTGCCACCGACACGGCCCGCTACCAAAACTTGCGGGCTCACCTTCACCGCAGCCAATGTGAGAAAAACATTTAAATGTGTTAACCCTCGCAAGGCTGCCGGCCCAGATGGCATCCCTGGCCGTGTCCTCAGAGCATGCGCAGAACCAGCTGGCTGGTGTGTTTACGGACATATTCAATCAGTCCCTATCCCAGTCTGCTGTTCCCACATGCTTCAAGAGGGCCACCATTGTTCCCCAAGAAAGCTAAGGTGACTGAGCTAAATGACTATCGCCCCGTAGCACTCACTTCCGTCATCATGAAGTGCTTTGAGAGATTAGTCAAGGATCATATCACCTCCATCCTGCCAGACACCCTGGACCCACTCCAATTTGCTTACCGTCCCAATAGGTCCACAGACGACGCAAACGCAATCACACTGCATACTGCCCTAACCCATCTGGACGAGGAATACTTATGTAAGAATGCTGTTCATCGACTACAGCTCAGCATTTAACACCATTGTTCCCTCTAAGCTCGTCATTAAGCTCGAGACCCTGGGTCTCGACCCAGCCCTGTGCAACTGGGTCCTGGACCTGGACGGGCCGGCCCCAGGTGGTGAGGGTAGGAAACAACATCTCCACCCCGCTGATCCTCAACACTGGGGCCCCACAAGGGTGCGTTCTCAGCCCTCTCCTGTACTCCCTGTTTACCCATGACTGCGTGGCCAAGCACGCATCCAACTCAATCATCAAGTTTGCTGACGACACTACAGTGGTAGGCTTGATTACCAACAACGACGAGACGGCCTACAGAGAGGAGGTGAGGGCCCTCGGAGTGTGGTGTCAGGAAAAGAACCTCTCACTCAATGTCAGCAAAACAAAGGAGATGATCGTGGACTTCAGGAAACAGGAGAGCGAGCACCCCCCTATCCACATCGAGGGGACAGTAGTGGAGAAGGTGGAAAGTTTTAAGTTCCTCGGCGTACACATCACGGACAAACTGAATTGGTCCACCCACACAGACAGCGTGGTGAAGAAGGCGCAACAGCGCCTCTTCAACCTCAGGAGGCTGAAGAAATTCGGCTTGTCACCAAAATCACTCACAAACTTTTACAGATGCACAATCGAGAGCATCCTGTCGGGCTGTATCACCGCCTGGTACGGCAACTGCTCCGCCCACAACTGTAAGGCTCTCCAGAGGGTAGTGAGGACTGCACAGCGCATCACCGGGGGTAAACTACCTGCCCTCCAGGACACCTACACCACCCGATGTCACAGAAAGGCCAAAAAGATAATTAAGGACAACAACCACCCGAGCCACTGCCTGTTCACCCCGCTATCATCCAGAAGGCGAGGTCAGTACAGGTGCATCAAAGCTGGGACCGAGAGACTAAAAAACAGCTTCTACCTCAAGGCCATCAGACTGTTAAACAGCCATCACTAACATTGAGTGGCTGCTGCCAACATACTGACTTAAATCTCTAGCCACTTAATAATGTATATGATGTGATGTATATAATGTATGTGATGTATATGATGTAATGTTAATGATGTATGTGATGGATATGATGTGATGTATATGAAGTATGTGATGTATATGATGTATATGATGTGATGTATGTGATATGATGTATATGATGTATGTGAACAATATGATATATGTTGGTGTATATGATGTGATGTATATGATGTATATGATGTGATGTATGTGATATGATGTATATGATGTATGTGAACAATATGATATATGTTGGTGTATATGATGTGATGTATATGATGTAATTGACGTGTACGATGTCTGTGATATATATGATGTATGTGATATATATGATGTATGTGATGTATATGATGTATGTGATATATATGATGTATGTGATGTATATGATGTGTGTGATGTATATGATATGATGTATGTTATGTATATGATGTATGTGATATATATGATGTATGTGATGTATATGATGTGATATATATGATGTATGTGATGTATATGATGTGATGTATGTGATATATATGATGTATGTTATGTATATGATGTATGTGATATATAAGATGTATGTGATGTATATGATGTATGTGATATGTATGTGATGTGTATGATGTATGTGTTGTATTTGATGTTATGTATATGATGTAATAACGTGTATGATGTATGTGATGCATATGATGTATGTGATGTATGTGATGTATGTTATGTATAGGATGTAATGTATATGATGTGATTTATATGATGTATGTGATGTATAGGATGTGATGTATGTGATGTATGTTATGTATATGATGTAATGTATATGATGTGATTTATATGATGTATGTGATGTATATGATGTGATTTATATGATGTATGTGATGTATATGATGTGATTTATATGATGTATGTGATGTATATGATGTGATGTATATGATGTATGTGTTGTATATGATGTAATGTATATGATGTGATTTATATGATGTATGTGATGTATATGATGTGATTTACATGATGTATGTGATGTATATGATGTGATGTATATGATGTACGTGTTGTATATGATGTAATGTATATGATGTGATGTATGTGATGCATATGATGTGTGTGATGTATATGATGTATGTGATGTATATGAAGTATGTGATGTATATGATGTATGTGATGTATATGATGTGATGTATGTGATGTATGTTATGTACATGATGTAATGTATATGATGTGATTTATATGATGTATGTGATTTATATGATGTGATGTATGTTATGTATATGATGTAATGTATATGATATGATGTATGTGATGCATATTATGTATGTGATGTATATGATGTATGTGATGTATATGAAGTATGTGTTGTTTATGATGTAATGTATATGATATGATGTATGTGATGCATATGATGTATGTGATGTATATGATGTATGTGATGTATATGAAGTATGTGATGTATATGATGTGATGTATGTGATGTATGTTATGTATATGATGTTATGTATATAATGTGATTTATATGATGTATGTGATGTATATGATGTAATGTATATGATGTATTTGATGTATATGATGTGATGTATGTTATATGATGTATATGATGTGATGTATATGATGTATGTGACATATATGATGTGATGTATATTATGTGATGTATATGATGTATATGATGTATGTGTTGTATATGATGTATATGATGTATATGTTGTATATGATGTATATGTTGTATATGATGTGATGTATATGATGTATATGATGTATATGGTGTATGTGATGTAATGTATATGATATGATGTATGTGATGCATATGATGTATGTGATGTTTATGATGTATGTGATGTATATGATGTATGTGATGTATATGATGTGATGTATGTGATGTATGTTATGTATATGATGTAATGTATATAATGTGATTTATATGATGTATGTGATGTATATGATGTAATGTATGTGATGTATTTGATGTATATGATGTGATGTATGTTATATGATGTATATGATGTGATGTATATGATGTATGTGACGTATATGATGTGATGTATATGATGTGATGTATATGATGTATGTGTTGTATATGTTGTATATGATGTATATGTTGTATATGATGTGATGTATATGATGTATATGATGTATATGATGTATGTGATGTATGTGATGTATATGATGTATATGATGTATATAATGTATGTGATGTATGTGATGTATATGTTGTATATGATGTATATGTTGTATATGATGTATATGCTGTATATGATGTATATGTTGTATATGTTGTATATGATGTATATGATGTATATGATGTATATGTTGTATATGATGTATATGATGTATATGATGTATATGATATATATGTTGTATATGATGTATATGATGTATATGTTGTATGTGATCTATGTGTTGTATATGATGTATGTGATGTATATGATGTATATGATGTATATGTTGTATGTGATCTATGTGATGTATATGATGTATATGATGTATGTGATGTATGTGATGTATATGATGTGATTTATATGGCGGTATACACTACCGTTCAAAAGTTTGGGTCACTTAGAAATGTATTTGTTTTTGAAAGACAAGCTCATGTTTTGTCCATTAAAATAACATCACATTGATCAGAAATACAGTGTAGACATTGTTAATTAATGTTGTAAATTACTATTGTAGCTGGAAACGGCAGATTTATTATGGAATATCTACATACACGTACAGAGGCCCATTATCAGCAACCATCACTCCTGTGTTCCAACGGCACGTTGTGTTAGATAATCCAAGTTGATCTTTTTCAAAGGCTAATTGATCATTAGAAAACCATTTTGCAATTATGTTTGCGCAGCTGAAAACTGTTGTCCTGATTAAATAAGCAATAAAATTGGCCTTCTTTAGACTAGGTCAGTATCAGCCTTTTTGGGTTCGATTACAGGCTAAAAATGGCCAGAAACAAAGACCTTTCTTCTGAAACTCGTCAGTCTATTCTTGTTCTGAGAAATGAAGGCTATTCCATGCGAGAAATTACCAAGAATCTGAAGATCTCGTACAACGCTGTGTACTACTCCCTTCACAGAACAGCGCAAACTGGCTCTAACCAGAATAGAAAGAGGAGTGGGAGGCCCCGTTGCACAACTGAGCAAGAGGACAAGTACATTAGAGTGTCTAGTTTGAGAAACAGACGCCTCACTAGTCCTCAACTGGCAGCTTCATTAAGTAGTACCCGCAAAACACCAGTCTCAACATCAACAGTGAAGAGGCGAACCCTATTGAGCTGTCGGGGGGAGCAGCTTGACCGTATGATACGTAAGAAGTGCCCATCAAGCCAATCTAATTTGTGGGAGGTTCTTCAGGAAGCATGGGGTGAAATCTCTTCAGATTACCTCAACAAATTGACAACTAGAATGCCAAAGGTCTGCAAGGCTGTAATTGCAGCATATGGAGGACTCTTTGACGAAAGCAAAGTTTGAAGGACACAATTATTATTTCAATTAAAAATCATTGTTTATAACCTTGTCAACGTCTTGACCATATTTCCTATTCATTTTGCAACTCATTTCATGTATGTTTTCGTGGAAAGCAAGGACATTTCTAAGTGACCCAAAACTTTTGAACGGTAGTGTATATGATGTGATATATGATAATATATATGATGTGATATGATGTGATATATATAATGTGATATATATGATGTGATATATATGACGCATGCAAAGAATGATAACGTGGAATGTTAAGGGTCTGGATTTTACAACAAAATTGGCAAAACTTCCAAAGACCTTTTCTCAGTAACATTACACTAACAAGATTGATGTTTAGTTATGGATAATAACTGAAGCTGTTTAAATGTTTAGTGCATAATATGTTAGCAATTGTGTAATTAGTAGATAGTGTAATTAGTAGACCGTGTAATTAGGAGACAGTGTAATTGCCATAATTTGTATCTATAAATGAGCTTTGATTTTTGCCCCAAAATATGTCCCCCCAGTTGAATCAAGATTGTTCTGCTGTACTGAAGGTAAGGGAGATAACAGGGGAAAGGACAGGGGAACAATTTCTTCATGGACCTCGCTTTGTGCACGTGGGCGTTGTTCCCCAAACTGTTGCCACAAAGTTGGAAGCACAGAATTGTCTAGAATGTAATTTTATGCTGTAGCGTTAAGATTTCGCTTCACCGGAACTGAGGGGCCTGGCCCGAACCATGAAAATCAGCTCCAGACCACACAAGCTCACAGAACGTGAAAACCGGGGGCTGAAGTGCGTAGCATATACACATTTTCTGTCCTCTGTTGCAACCAGAAGCATTTTGTAACTCGGTAATGAGTGTTGCAACAGAGGACAGACAATTTATACATGCTACTCACTTCAGCACTCGGTTTTCCCGTTCTGTGAGCTTGTGTGGCCTATCACTTTTTGCTCCCGCTGAACAAGCAACTTCCAGAGGCATTTTGTAACTCCTAGTGTTGCAACAGCCTGTGTGGCCTACCACTACGCTGCTGAGACGTTTTTTCTCCTAAACGTTTCCACTTCACAATAACAGCACTTACCGGCGGTAGCTTTAGCAGGGCAGAAATTTGACAAACTGACTTGTTGGAAAGGTGGCATCCTATGACGGTGCCACGTTGAAAGTTACTGAGCTCTTCAGTAAGGCCAGTCTACTGCCAATGTTTTGTCTAAGGCTTTGTGTGCTCGATTGTATACACCTGTCAGCAAGGGGTGTGGCTGAAATAGCCGAATCCACTCATTTGAAAAAGTGTCCACATACTTTTGTATATATAGTGTATCTCCCATTGGACTATGTGATCTAAACACTCTTCCCCCATGCGCCCTCATGGCCACATAAAAAGGAGACACAGATCTGTAGCACTTTATTTTGAGAATATCTGACCTTTATTTCATGTTTAACATCAGTGCGTGAAGCGGCAGTGAAGCGGCAGAGAAAGAAACAGCAGCTGATTGTATTCCAACAGGAACAAAGAGAGACAGAGAGAAGAGAGGGGGTAGCATGGTTAGTCAGAAGAAGAAGATCAGTGTGCGTTTGCATTTTTGTGTGTGTGTGTCTGTGTGTGTACATGTCAGTGATCAGTAATGCCAGCCTGCACCCTTTTTACAGATAGGCCAACAGCATACAATAATGTCCCACCATTCATAAGACAATGTTTACTCGGTTGATAGGTGTTTCAATGTTATCTACTTAGATGTAGACTGTACGCTGCTTTCTAAGCAATGTAATCACTTTCACTTCAAAAGCTATTCAGCTGATATAAATGTCCATTATTTGTGGTGATCAGATAATGATATTATCCAGTATAAAAGCCAACAAAACCAAGAGACCCAATGCTGATAAGACCAAAAGCTATTGTGAAGTAAGGAATACTGGAATGAACTTGGACTAACAGTCTGTCATATCACACACACACACACACACACAGAGGAGAGAGAGATGAAGAGAGAGAGGAGAAAAAGAGGAGAGAGAAGAGAGGAAGAGAGGACAGAGAAAGGGGAGAGGGAGAGAGGAGAGACAGGAGAGGGAGAGATGAGAGACAGGAGAGGGAGAGATGAGAGAAGAGAGAGGAGAGAGAGAAAGAGGACTAAGAAGAGAGGAACAGAGGACAGAGAAAGAGGAGAGGGAGAGAGGAGAGACAGGAGAGGGAGAGATGAGAGACAGGAGAGGGAGAGATGAGAGATGAGAGAAGAGAGAGGAGAGAGAAAAAGAGGAGTAAGAAGAGAGGACAGAGAAAGAGGAGAGGAGAGGAGTGTACTCGGCTGAGGCCAAACCACACGACTAACAACATTGGGCACTTTATGGAACACAAAGCCTTCACTATCTCATCCTGGAATATCCAAGGCCTGAGGTCATCTGCCTTTAGCCTTTAGAGCAGGAACCTGGACTTCACCAAAGAAATCAGAAATACAGACATTGTCATCCTACAAGAAACATGGAATAGAGGAGATGGACCCACTGTTTGCTCTCTAGGTTACAGAGAGCTGGTAGTCCCATCCACCAAACTACCAGGTGTGGAACAGGGAAGAGACTCATTTGGTATAGAGCAAACCTAATCCAAACAGGAACATGTTATATTTGGCTAGAAACAACAGAGAATCATTTCCTCCTGTGTGCTACCTATATCCCCCACTAGAATCCCCATACCTTAATGAAGACAGCTTCTCCATCCTGGAAGGGGAAATCAATAATTTCCAGGCCCAGGGACATGTACTAGTCTGTGGTGACCTAAATACCAGAACTGGACAAGAACCTGACACCCTCAGCACACAGGGGGACAAACACCTACCTGGAGGTGACAGCATTCCCTCCCCCATATGCCCCCCTAGGCACAACTACGGGGTCACATCTCCTGCTGCTCTGTCGCACACTGGGTATGTACATAGTCAATTGTAGGCTTCGAGGGGACTCCTACGGTAGGTACACTTATAGCTCATCTCTTGGCAGTA
Organism: Brachymystax lenok tsinlingensis; assembly: GCA_030435695.1. Taxonomy (NCBI): domain Eukaryota; kingdom Metazoa; phylum Chordata; class Actinopteri; order Salmoniformes; family Salmonidae; genus Brachymystax; species Brachymystax lenok. The sequence goes on from CM059807.1 coordinate 4,048,185, forward strand.
GTACTGTAGACTACTTTATCACTGACCTCAACCCAGAGTCTCTTAGAGTGTTCACAGTCGGCCCACTGACACCCCAAACAGATCACAGCAAAATCACAGTCTACATGTACAGAGCAATACTCAAGCATGAAAAGAACTGAGTAATATTAAGAAATGCTATAGATGGAAGGAAAGTTGTGTGGAAACCTACCAAAACAATTAGACAACTACAAATCCAATCCCTTTTAGACAGCTTCCTGGACATAACGTTTCACTGTAATTGTAACGCCCAGTCCTGGGTTTTCAGGCTGGAGCGTTTTGGGTTCATTTTGGTTTAGGGGTTTTCACAGTTCTATGGTGTCTAGTTCTATGTTGGGTTAATGGCTCCCAATTAGAGGCAGCTGAGTCTCGTTGTCTCTAATTGGGAACCATTTATATGTTTGGGAATTGCACCTTAGTTTCGTGGGTTATTGTATGTTCATAGCTGTGTTTGTTTGTTCAGTTATGTTCATCGTTACGTTCTCCGTTCTTTGTTTTGTTCCGCCTTGTTCCCGTGGATTTATTAAATCATGTATTCTGGCTACATCGCTAAGTGCCTTGGTCTGTCCTCAGAAGTGAAACGTGACAGAATAACTCCACCAAACAAAGACTAAGCAGCGAGAGACCCGGGAGCTTAGGTCTTGGGAGAAGGAGCTATTCTATGGGAGTGCTTGGGACCAGCCTGGGAGTATCACGACCCAGAGAGGAACTGGAAGCAGCGGCGCGGAGCTGGAAGCAGGTGTGAGGATCGGATGGGAGCATGGGATCCGTGAGTGGCAGGTTTTCGAACCTCGCCGGGCTAGGAAGCCCGTAAGGCAGCCCCAAGAAACTTTTGGGGCACACGAGGAGGTTGGCCGGTTCAGGAGGGACTCCTGAGCCAACTCCTCGTGCCTTGTGGAGAGAGCGCTGGGGAGAACGCCGCACCGAGGGGACACTGCTATGCTGTATTGGCGCACGGTTTCCTATAATGGAGTCAGAGGCCGGTGCGAGAGATTCCCCGCCCACTCATCAGTCGGGTAAACGGTTGCGTTCAGCCAGGAAGAGTGGTGCCTGCTCTGCGCGCTAAGTCTCCCCGTGCGCCTGGGACCCGGATATCCTGCTCCAGTTCCGCAGCGGTGTCTCCGCATGCGTGTCCGCAGCCCAGTGCGAGAGATTCCCGCTCCACTCATCAGTCTAAACGGTTGCTTCAGCCAGGAAGAGTGGTGCCTGCTCTGCGCGCTAAGTCTCCGGTGCGCCTCCTGGGACCCGGATATCTCTGCTCCAGTTCCGCGGTGCGGTGTCTCCACGTGTCCGCAGCCCAGTGCGAGAGATCCCAGCGCCCACTCATTGGTCGGGCCGAGGTCTGTGTGCTACCTGGGAGAGTGGTGCCAGCTCACGAGCCAGGTCTCCAGTGCGCCTTTTGGGTCCATGTTATCCTGTGGTCTCTACGGCAGAATCTCCGCACGGATCCACAGCCCAGTCCGAGAGATTCCAGCTCCACTCACCCATGAGGCCAGGGTTAGTGAGCTAGCTGGAGATATGGTGTCGCTCTCCATATCAGGTTCCCGGTCCGGGTAGAGGTTTCTACACGCCCAGTCCCGGTTCCACGTTCCAAGATCCCGGTTCCACGTTCCAAGATCCCTGTTCCACGTTCCAAGATCCCTGTTCCACGTTCCTCCAAGATCCCTGTTCCACGCTTCCAAGATCCCTGTTCCACGCTCCAAGATTCCAGTTCCGTGTTCCAAGATCCCAGTCCGTAGTGGTTTCTACACGCCCAGCCCCTGCTCGCGCGCACTCCAGCTCCCCGCGCGCTCCGAGAGTCCAGCATGTCCTGCTCCAGCTCAAGGCGACCCAGCTCCCCTGCAAGCGCTCAGAGAGTCCAGCACGTCCTGCTCCGGCCTCACAAGACCCAGCTCCACGTGCGCTCCGAGAGTCCAGCACGCCCTGCGCCCGCGCACTCCAGCTCCCCCGCGGCGCGCTCCGAGTCCAGCACGCGTCCTGCCCGACGCGCACCCAGCTCCCCCAGGCGCTCCGAGAGTCCAGCACGCCCTGCTCCGCCCGCGCACCAAGCTCCCGATGCGCTCAGAGAGTCCAGCACGCCCTGCTCCGGCCCCGCGCACCAAGCTCCCGTGCGCTCCGAGTCCAGCACGCCCTGTTCCGGCCCGCCGCACCAAGCTCCCGGCGCTCCGAGAGTCCAGCACGTCCTGTTCCGGCCCACACTCCAGCTCCACGCGGCGCCCGAGTCCAGCACGCCCTGTCCCGCCCGCTGCACTCCAGCTCCCGTGCGCTCAGAGAGTCCAGCACGCCCTGTCCCGGCCCGGCACCAAGCTCCCGTATGCGTTCAGAGAGTCCAGCACGCCCTGTCCCGGCTCCGCACCAAGCTCCCCGTGGCGCTCCGAGTCCAGCACGCCCTGTCGGCTCCGGCACCAAGCTCCCGTGCGCCCGAGAGTCCAGCACGCCCTGTCCCGGCCCGCGCACTAAGCTCCCGTGCGCCAGAGAGCCCAGTTCGCCTGTTCCCGCTCCCGCACCAGAGTGCGCGCCCCGAGCTCCAGTTCGCCTGTTCCCGCTCCTCAAGACCAGAGTGCGCGCCTCCGAGCCCAGTTCGCCTGTTCCCGCTCCACGCACCAGAGTTCCAGTGAGCATCACGAGTCCGGCACTGCCAGTGCCCGCCTCCACGCACCAGAGTTCCAGTGAGCATCACAAGTCCAGTACTGCCAGTTCCTGCTCCACGCACCAGAGTTCCAGTGAGCATCACAAGTCCAGTACTGCCAGTTCCTGCTCCACGCACCAGGAGTCCCAGTGAGCATCACGAGTCCGCAACACCAGTTCCTGCTCCACGCACCAGAGTCCCAGGTGAGCATCACGAGTCCAGTACTGCCAGTTCCTGCTCCACGCACCAGAGTCCCAGTGAGCATCACGAGTCCAGTACTGCCAGTTCCTGCTCCACGCACCAGAGTTCCAGTGAGCATCACGAGCCCAGTTCGGCCTGTTCCCGCTCCACACACCAGAGTCCCAGTGAGCATCACGAGTCCAGTACGACCAGTTCCCGCTCCACGCACCAGAGTCCCAGTGAGCATCACGAGTCCAGTACTGCCAGTTCCTGCTCCACGCACCAGAGTTCCAGTGAGCATCACAAGTCCAGTACTGCCAGTTCCTGCTCCACGCACCAGAGTTCCAGTGAGCATCACAAGTCCAGTACTGCCAGTTCCTGCTCCACGCACCAGAGTCCCAGTGAGCATCACGAGCCCAGTTCGGCCTGTTCCCGCTCCACACACCAGAGTCCCAGTGAGCATCACGAGTCCAGGTCACGACCAGTTCCCGCTCCACGCACCAGAGTCCCAGTGAGCATCACGAGTCCAGTACTGCCAGGTCCTGCTCCACGCACCAGAGTTCCAGTGAGCATCACAAGTCCAGTACGACCAGTTCCTGCTCCACGCACCAGTGTTCCAGTGAGCATCACAAGTCCAGTACTGCCAGTTCCTGCTCCACGCACCAGAGTTCCAGTGAGCATCACAAGTCCAGTACTGCCAGTTCCTGCTCCACGCACTCAGAGTTCCAGTGAGCATCACGAGTCCGATAGGGCCAGCTTCTGCTCCACGCGCAGAGTTCCTAGAAAGGGTCCAGGGCCTCGGTAAGTGACATCAGACCAGCACGCCAGCACCGAGCTCCCCACCTGGGACAAAAGGGAACCCACCCTAGATCCCCCCACAGATTTTTGGAAGCGCCCGAGTCCGCGCTTTGGGAGTATTGCAACGCCCAGTCCTGGGTTTTCAGGCTGGAGCGTTTGGGTTCATTTTGGTTTAGGGGTTTTCACAGTTCTATGGTGTCTAGTTCTATGTTGGTTAATGGCTCCCAATTAGAGGCAGCTGAGTC
>CM059807.1:4057054-4334554 GCA_030435695.1 Brachymystax lenok tsinlingensis
GTCAAATTGCCTTGCCCAGGGTACAAGCTACTTTGACTTAGCCAGAAAATATGAAGGTCATTGTAAGCCAATAGGAAGAACTACTGAGTGGTGGACATGACATTACGTCTTTAATCTCTACATTGTATTATCTACGTCCACTGTTCCCTATAGCAGCGCTATCCTGCTAAGGGCTGAATAGAATCTCTTGGGTTTTGTGTCGCTAATTCAATCTCTAGTGAAAAGCTACTGCTAGCATGCCGAGGGACAATCAGATAAGAATGCCAAGCTACTGCTAGCGTGCCGAGGGACAATCAGGTAACAATGCAAAGCTACTGCTAGCGTGCCGAGGGACAATCAGGTAAGAATGCCAAGCTACTGCTAGCGTGCCGAGGGACAATCAGGTAAGAATGCCAAGCTGCTGCTAGCGTGCCGAGGGACAATCAGGTAACAATGCCAAGCTGCTGCTAGCGTGCCGTGGGACAATCAGGTAAGAATGCCAAGCTACTGCTAGCGTGCCGAGGGACAATCAGGTAACAATGCCAAGCTACTGCTAGCGTGCCGAGGGACAATCAGGTAAGAATACCAAGCTGCTGCTAGCATGCCGAGGGACAATCAGGTAAGAATACCAAGCTGCTGCTAGCATGCCGAGGGACAATCAGGTAAGAATGCCAAGCTACTTCTAGCATGCCGAGGGACAATCAGGTAACAATGCCAAGCTACTGCTAGCATGCCGAGGGACAATCAGGTAAGAATGCCAAATATCAAAATCTCAGTGGCTTGAGTGGCAGGCCTCATGTGCACTATGCTCTCCCCCTGTTCAGACTGGAAACTATTGATGACGCTTTCAACTACAGGATATTGGTTTGAACTGACAATGGTAGTGCATTCCAGCATAGACAGATTACACCGAAGGTCTTACGCAATACAGATATGTGACAGGAACGGAAATAATTGATCATCCACTGGAAAAAATGACGAACGTGAGGTGTGTACATCACAGGAGGTTGGCGGCACCTTACTTATAGAGGACGAGCTCATGGTAATGGCTTCAGCTGAATCCGAGGAATGGTGTCAAATACATCAAACACAAGGTTTCAATTCCATCTGCTCCGTTCCAGCCATTATTATGAGCCGTCCTCCCCTCGGCAGCCTCCGCTGGCGTAAATATTTGTTTAGCGATCGTATAATTGTTTGTTAAACGTGTCTGGAGGGAGAGCAGGTCGTTCTACGTTATACTTTTTTTTTTCTATATTTCCATTACTTCTCTTATGCACTGGCAACAATATTCACGTTTCAATGGTGTGTGGGGTTGGTTTTTTTTTTCCCCCCCTCAAGGCTTCCACCTGAACTGAAATGCAACCATCAACATCACATCAAGATCCCGAAGAGGCAGAGATGTAGGACAATGCCTGGTATAAGAATACAGGTAGAATACTTATGCAAGAAGACAGCCAAGCACCAGGCTGTAAAAAAAAGAGAAAGAGAAGAGAGAAGAGAAGGGGCCTCTTCAGTCTCCATTCAGCCTCTCCTCTCTGACATATTCTACAGCCTTGAAGTCTCTATTGAGCATGTCTTGTGCTCTCTGCTCTCCTGTTTATGGGATCACGGGTTGTTTACTATAAAGCCCTCAGCGTCTCTCCCTCAGTGCAGCCCCTTTACCCGAGCGGCCTGCAGCAGCAGCAGCAGCCCCTCTGAAGAGATGTGGGCCCAAGATGTTTTATCTCTTGTCAGGGCCTGCTTCAATTAAATTAATGAAATCTATTCAGCAGGCTCTCCTATCTCGGCTCTACTCCTTGCTTCGCCTTTCAGACCGCAGAGTGCGGAGAGAGAGAATACATTAAAAAGATTTTAGGTCTGGAGATACATCAAGGTATGAGCCTGATCCTCTTCCAACCAGTTTATTTATTTTACTTTCTCCTCTTCTTTTTTTTCTCTTTTTTTTTTGTTGTCTTCTTCATTAAATCAAATAATTAATGAGATCTAAACCTCAATAGAGTGCCTCATCAATATTTGGTTGCTTTTATATGTTACAACTTCGTACAAAGAATGTTCTTTTTTTCTCTCTCTCTCTCTCTCTCTCTCTCTCTCTCTCTCTCTCTCTCTCTCTCTCTCTCTCTCTCTCTCTCTCTCTCTCTCTCTCTCTCTCAAACTCTTTCTTTTGAATATAGTTTTATTCTGAACCTAGATTAGACAACATTTCTTTGATATCTGTGTAAACAGCATATTTTTCTTAGAGCAAATATTCTTAAGCGAGCACATGCTATCACAAATTACGTGGACTGATTGTGATGAATGTTATCGTGATGAAACAGCATCGTTACAATGAGGTCCTTTGACATTGGTTTGTCACATTGGCAATCATGTCCAAATTCTTACATGTAGTCTAATAGCAATGGAATTACGATTATAAGCACACAGGTAAACAATACCGGACAATTCCACGGTAACGGAATTACCACTCCAATTTTACACTTTAAAACGTATGCCATATAAAAAAAATCTATATTTCAAAGTTAAACTCTGAATAATTTACACTGTACATAAAAAAAAAAAAAAACATTTCCATGAAAAGCTGTTCAGATGCAAAGTTATGGTAAAATAATTTCATTAAAATCTCCATCAGTTTTATTCCCTTACAAAGGTGTGTATCTGAACAGTTCTTTCTGTAAATGCGTTTTTCTAAAATGTTCAGTGGAAATTATTAAAAGTAATCCTGTCCTTCTGCATAGAGTTCAAATTGTTTTACGATAGTTATACCAGTGATTATTTAGCTATTTGATTCAGAACTTTAGGACCCCTGTAGGTATAAAAACAAATACAAATAAAATATTTGAAGTAAACATTGAATTTGGTCTTACTGCTATATCCCATAGAAAGGCATTGAATAACGAATTCACAAATGGAACAAAATAAATAATTAGAATAAGGTTTTGAAGTGTCTTTCCTTTATCTAGGAGATATAAGAAAGCTCAGGAAATATATATAAATATTATTTTTATTTTTTGGGGTCACTAATCTACCTCCATACTTCCACTCGTTTGTATGAGTTACCTTCAGACGAGTCCCGTAACATGGCATTGCCCTACTACAGTACAGAGAAAACAGTCATTGTCGTGGTATTGATGTAGGATCTTAATTTGATCACTCTTTTGTAGCTGAAAATTTTAATGCGCCGCAAGAAATGCAGTTGAGGTTCGTGATTTATAAAAATTCACTGTAAACCCGCACTAAAACAATGTTCTATTAGCAGTATTCCACTTTTCATGTGGCCTCATTTTGGCCAGCTAATAACCTAACCACCGATTTAAGCAGCATTATGGAATAAACGTTCAAATCCTGTTGCGACAGGATTATTTTTTTGCTGTGACAATATAGGTCAAATTATGATCCTACACCTGTATGCACTTCAAAGACAGGCCTGGCATTGTGCTTGGTACTGCTGGTAGTTCCCACAGAATGAGATTAGGACTCTGTGATAAAACATACTCTTTAGAAAGATACACAACCTGCTGACATTCTATAGTCTACAACTATTGGTTGATCATTAATTTGTGTTCATACATCTTGTAGTAGAACTTTCATGCATCTGAAATGCTGTAGGTCCTGTTTTACTATAGAGTCAAGAAGACAACACGAACACATCTCGTTTAACATACTCCGGAACAATATCTGTGCTGTTATAGTCCAACGACATCCACAAGGCAAGTAGACGAGCAAACCATTGGATATAAAGCTACACAGCAGGAAACCATTGGCTATGAGGCTGTACAGCAGCAAACCATTGGCTGTTAGGCTATACAGTAGCAAACTATTGGCTATGAGGCTATACAGCAGGAAACCATTGGCTATGAGGCTATACAGCAGGAAACCATTGGCTATGAGGCTATACAGCAGGAAACCATTGGCTATGAGGCTATACAGCAGGAAACCATTCTCTATGAGGCTATACAGCAGGAAACCATTCTCTATGAGGCTATACAGCAGGAAACCATTCTCTATGAGGCTATACAGCAGGAAACCATTCTCTATGAGGCTATACAGCAGGAAACCATTCTCTATGAGGCTATACAGCAGGAAACCATTGGCTATGAGGCTATACAGCAGGAAACCATTCTCTATGAGGCTATACAGCAGGAAACCATTCTCTATGGGGCTATACAGCAGGAAACCATTCTCTATGAGGCTATACAGCAGGAAACCATTCTCTATGAGGCTATACAGCAGGAAACCATTGGCTATGAGGCTATACAGCAGGAAACCATTGGCTATGAGGCTATACAGCAGGAAACCATTGGCTATAAGGCTATACAGCAGGAAACCATAATTGATGACACAAAGAGACTAAACAATGAAACAAAGTGGCATCAAATTGATTCAAGGAGGCGAGATGAGAAAAGCGAGTGTAATGACAGTACATGCTTGGGCAAGGGTAGGACAGGAGTCAGGACTAATCGTAGCTCAGGTCCACCTCTCTGCATGGACAGACATGAAAATTACCCATCAGTTGTCAAGGAGAAACCCCTGGCGTACGGCACAGATTATTATTTCCCCACTGTCCTCTTTACGTGTTGATATTAAACCCTTCTGCTGAGTAAATATCCACCAAAACCACAGTGTGACTGCCCCAAATGGAAGACTTTTCCCTACACAGCGCATTACTTTCGACCAGGGTGTAGGTCATGTAGGGAATAGGGTGCCATTTGAGACGCAGGCAAAGATTTGAAACTCCAAAGCCATAGAGTATTGAAATTAGAGGGGTGATTATGCTCAAAGAACACACCTACTGAAGACAGAGAGGTGCTGGTTTTCCGTTGAAAATCTGACAACATAAATACTTTGATCATCTCGACTGTGTCCTCATTCTGACGTGGGATATATTTAGCCGTCTGATGTGCCCGCCTGCCATGTGTAATTTCTCTGTCAATTATCAGGGTATGCCATCTATAATTCAGATAGCAGATCAAACCCTTCCACAGGTTTGTAAAGCAACTGACGAACACTGAACCGAATTTGGGATACATTTCTGTCACTTTTGACAGAACAGCCGATCTGTGCAAAAGTAAAAATATAATATAATTAATATCTGCAGCATGATTCTACTTCAAACTTTTGGTAACACTTCATTTTAAAAGGTCCTTAATGTAACAAGTATTGTAGTTTATTGTAATAATTAATAGTAACGCTGTCAAAACGACATGTAACTGCTGGTAATTGCAGTTTTTAACAACAAATTCTTACTACCAATGCGTTTAATAAATATTAAAGTTTTCGATGCCATCCCAACTCACCATTATTTCAGCCTGCACAAACCACCAATTAAAAACGAACCAACTCATTGACAGAACACTGCAATAAAGGGGTCTGGAGTCTGTTGCCCAGGCCCAATGGCAAAAATAGATTCACAAATGGTTCACATGACAATGGTCAATTACTTTAATCATCAATGAAGCATTTCAGTCACATTAATAAACAGTTATGGTCAAACTTGAGAGATAGTCATAACTCCTTGCCAAATTGTCAGCCTATTAAACTTGGTTGAATAATATTTAAAATGGTCATAAGACAAACTCTTATTCCATCATGTAACCTTGCAAGGGTTTCACCGTTGAATAACATTCTCACTTTTGGATGGAAAGCATTGGGGCAATTATTTATTTATCCCCCGGAATTAAGGCATCTTGGTGTCAAGACCTGCTCAACTGCGCAACACGCTCAAAATAACAACGGCCACATGTGTTCACACTGATGTCATGTAACAGTGCGAAAGAACGCAGCGAAATCCAGACGTGAAAGGTTGCAGCGAAAAGTTTGTAGGTCAAAACGTCAACACGCGGAAGAGAGAGAAAGGAAGTTTCCAATGCAATTTGTTCAGCTTTTATGGTTACATGAATTCTGCTGGATGATTTAACATAGCTAACTATGCTAACTGTAGCTAGCAAACGTTAGCTGGTGTTTTTGTTGGGCCTACCAATTAGGCTAGTTAGCTAGCTAGCTGCCATCTACAAAATTGACTTTCCATGCAAGTTTTTTTTGGGGGGGATAATCTAGCATGCTAGCTAGCTAGTTAGTTTTCTAACCTTGACTAGCTAGCTAGTTAAAGCTGGCAAATATTTTTTTAGGTAGCTATTCACTATCTAATTAGCTAGTTAAATGTTAGCCGGACTCGATTGTCTTATCTTCCCTGAATCTTGTTCTCAGGGTATCCGTACCCCAAGGTTTTACTTGAGAATCACCCAGCATGTTAACGTTAGCTAGCTAGCTACTTGTGTCAACACACTATGAGTAACATTAGTTCCTTTTCAATGTAGCTAACCACTAGTAAAGCTAACTTATTGGTTTTAGCAAGCACTATTATTGCTTGCTGGATAACACAACAACTAGCTAGGTATATAGAAATCATGAAGATAATAGCTAGAGGTAATGTAGAGTGTCTATGCTCAGTTATCATACATTATTCTACCATAGATTCCCAAAAGGTCTCAGACTCCAGGATGGGAAAATGCTTACAAGAAAGAAACAGATGAAGACAGTCAGAGACTCCATTGTTACTTATAACGTTAAAAAGCGAAGAAAAAGGCAATCCCATTGTTCTAACTTAGCTATCTAGGTTACTCACCATGCTATAGGATACAGATTTGAGTCACCACTAGAATAGTTATTTTGATGTTATTAAGTAGCCTTATATATTTATTTAATCTAATGAGTCAAACTATTCATCTAAAAAATAAACTTATTTTTTATTTTGCAAGAAATGTGTAAGGTATTTTACTTGTTGCATTAAAGTTGACTGAAGCAGAATATCATCTTTTGTTTGTAGGTATTTTCACTTGGTTATAAGTAATAAGTAATTATATAGAACTTGCTTTATAGGTAACCCTATTGAAGAAAACTGACACCTGTCAGGTGGATATTTTATCTTGACAAAGGATGAAATGCTCACTAACAGGGATGTTAACAAATTTGTGCACAAAATCTGAAAGAAATAAGCTCTTTGTCAGTGTGGAACATTTCTGGGATCTTTTATTTCAGCTCATGAAACATGAGACCAGCACTTTACATGCTGTATTTATATTATTTGTTCAGTGTATAAAGTTACACTAACCTTTAAATAGCTAAACCCTGTGAAACAACTAGCGACAACTATCAAGGCTCTTGGAGAAGAATTAAGCAATGAGACCCACACCAGGAGAGCTGACGCTGACTCGGTTTTTTTAAATTGTATTTAACCTTTATTTAACTAGGCAAGTATGTTAAGAACAAATTCTTATTCACAACGACGGCCTAGGAACAATGGGTTAACTGCCTTGTTCAGGGGCAGAACCACAGATTTTTACCTTGTCAGCACTGGGATTCGTTCCACAGACCTTTCGGTTACTGGCCAAACACTCTAACCACTAGGCTACCCTGCTGCCCTAGAACAAAGCAAAGAGACCAACACCAGGTGGGTAAGATGGGTGACAACTGGAGGGGGGGTGGAGACAAGCACAAAGAGATGCGAAACAGATCAGGGTGGGGTAGACAAGCTTGTACTTAGGCAGATATTACAGATATGTACAGTCGTGGCCAAAAGTTTTGAGAATGACACAAATATTAATTTCAACAAAGTTTGCTGCTTCAGTGTCTTTAGATATTTTTGTCAGATGTTACTATGGAATACTGAAGTATAATTACAAGCATTTCATAAGTGTCAAAGGCTTTTCTTGACAATTTCATGAAGTTGATGCAAAGAGTCAATATTTGCAGTGTTGACCCTTCTTTTTTCAAGACCTCTGCAATCTGCCCTAGCATGCTGTCAATTCATTTCTGGGCCATCCTGACTGATGGCAACCCATTCTTGCATAATCAATGCTTGGAGTTTGTCAGAATTTGTGGGGTTTTGTTTGTCCACCTGCCTCTTGAGGATTGACCACAAGTTCTCAATGGGATTAAGGTCTGGGGAGTTTCCTGGCCATGGACCCAAAATATCAATGTTTTGTTTCCCGAGACACTTATTTATCACTTTTGCCTTATAGCAAGGTGTTCCATCATGCTGGAAAAGGCATTGTTTATCACCAAACTGTTCCTGGATGGTTGGGAGAAGTTGCTTTCGGAGGATGTGTTGGTACCATTTTTTATTCATGGTTGTGTTCTTAGGCAAAATTGTGAGTGAGCCCAATCCCTTGGCTGAGAAGCAACCCCACACATGAATGGTCTCTGGATGTTTTACTGTTGGCATGACACAGGACTGATGGTAGCGCTCACCTTGTCTTCTCCAGACAAGCTTTTTTCCGGATGCCCCAAACAATCGGAAAGGGGATTCATCAGAGAAAATGACTTTACCCCAGTCCACAGCAGTCCAATCCCTTTACCTTTTGCAGAATAACATCAGAACCCTGATGTTTTTCCTGGAGAGAAGTGGCTTCTTTGCTGCCCTTCTTGACACCAGGCCATCCTCACACCTGCCTGCTGCCATTCCTGAGCAAGCTCTGTACTGGTGGTACCCCGATCACGTAGCTGAATCAACTTTAGGAGACAGTCCTGACGCTTGCTGGACTTTCTTGGGCGCCCTGAAGCCTTCTTCACAACAATTGAAGCGCTCTCCTTGAAGTTCTTGATGATCTGATAAATGGTGGATTCAGGGGCAATCTTACTGGCAGCAATATCCTTGCCTGTGAAGCCCTTTTTGTGTAAAGAAATGATGACGGCACGTATTTCCTTGCAGGTAACCATGGTTGACAGAGGAAGAACAACGATTCCAAGCACCACCCTCCTTTTGAAGCTTCCAGTCTGTTATTCAAACTCAATCAGCATGACAGAGTGATCTCCAGCCTTGTCCTTGTCAACACTCACACCTGTGTAAACGAGAGAATCACTGACATGATGTCAGCTGGTCCTTGTGTGGCAGGGCTGAAATGCAGTGGAAATGTTTTTTGAGATTCAGTTCATTTGCATGGCAAAGAGGGACTTTGCAATTAATAAAAATGCATCTGATCACTCTTCATGACATTCAGGAGTATATGCAAATTGCCATCATACAACCTGAGACAGCAGACTGTGAAAATGTATATTTGTGCCATGGTTGTACTCTGTTTATTTTCTCACTTGGATGGCACTTTCAGAAGCTGAAAATTACATTTTCAGAACGTGTAACGTACTTTAAAGGTACACAATAATTACAACTATTAACTATCTAAATCCTGTGTAACACCTAGTAATTACATTGTACTTATGCAGATATTACATGTACTCTGTGGTCTACTAATGTGTTTATTTTCTCACTTATACGGCGAGAAAAGCCTTAAAATGAGGGCCAGGTTGTCAGGATGGTAATGTACTATATAAGTACAGATTAATTACAAGCAAGTACCCCTCAAGATACACTTCATTTTAATTCTCTCTAGAGCCTACATACTCAACTGGCGCACCGTGGACCGGGTCTGGACCCAGAACAGGGTCAAATACGGACCAAAGTCCCCCCCCCAAAAAAAAAAAACTAAAACTCGGTCGAGCTTCGACCGCTGGTGTCGTATAAACACACGTAAGACATGGAAGAATGCATAGAATTTCAGGAAATCAGCTTTAAAATAGAACAAAGAAATCACCGTCATATGACAAAATGTGTAGGATTAAAACTACACATTTGCTCTGGTTCCAACAAGAGGGGTGTGAACAGTATGAGGTCGCATGGGTTGCGAGGTGGGGTGTTTGTAACTACGGCGATAAATTACATTATGTATCCGGTCCTTTGCCACCTAGGAAATTTGCCTGACCTGACCTTCTTAAATAGTACTGAGTAACCCTGCAGTCTAAGAAACAAGGTTTTAAAACTGTTTGTCCTATATCTAGGAGATATAAGAAAGCACAGGAAATATATATAAAAACAATTGCACATATTAAACCACTTTTTTGGGGGGGGCTTGGCACAAAACTATCTTCATACTTCCATTAACTTTCTAAAACCGGTACCGGTTACCTTCAGACTAGTCCCCTGACACTTGTGGGGCACATGGAACACCATCCACCATCGTGTTTTGTAGGTCAAATCGTTTGGATGCTATTTTCAGGAATGTCTCATGGTCTGACGAACACCGCTCTAGCTCTGTCACCTTTCACCACAGATGCGGAAGTGTGACATCGGCAGATGTGATGGATCGAGACACATCCAATGCAACAACAAACAAACAAAAAACAGATGAAGTGTATCTCTAGTTTAAACTGACAGATTTTCATATGGATGTTTTTTGTTATGTAACTTACAATCCTGTCTCTGTGGTGTAGTTTGGGGTTTAATCCTCTCACTTCGATGGCAAGGTTCAGCTTGTCGTGATGGGTAACACAAATATATATATCCAACCTTTGTACAGTAATTCCCGGACACCCAGCCCATCTGTCCACAATAGAATACAACCTTGTGACAGTTTTTTTTTTACTTATTCAGATGCAGCTGTGAAGAAAGTCAACACTAAATTGGTGAATTTAGTGGAAACTTGCCCATTTGTAACAAGCATGGTAGCAAGCATTTCTTGTTACGCCTCTGTAATTAGAGACTACAATTACCAACAGTTATGTTGTTTTTACACTGTCACTATAAGTTATTATAATTAACTACAATACTTGTTACAGTGTAATTACACTGTAACAAGTACTCCTTCAAATTAAACACTACAAAATTTTTCTTCAACAATGTGCAAGGTTTTACATTTTCATTGTTCTTAGTTTGGCTCCATTTTTGACCTGACAAGTAATTCTCTTCCTTGTGAAAGCAAGTCACAGCATAACGTTCTGCAGTTCAGGGCTTAGGCTTAATCCATTAGCGCGAGACACAGGCTACCGATATGTAAGCACAACAAGTAAAGACCGTCTATATGAAAAATGAATGACACATTTAAAACACAGTGGAAGCTTTGGGGTGAAAACTAAGACCCGGTAGAAGAGCTACAATTACTAATTGGTTTACTGATCAGTTGTACTTTGTTCGATTGATTTGCAATGAATTCTGGTTTGTGGTGCATAGAAGGCAGAGCTTGGCGCCGACCTTGGAGGGGGTGGACACCTTATACTCACTAAGTGCTCAGTAGGGGTGGGGGTTGTAGTATCAATACGTTGTTGTGAGTCTGGTCCAGGAGTGACGCTCAATGTCTTCTTCGTTGGTGGGGCTATGTGGCTCAGCATATAGGACATTTGAAATTTTCTGTCCATCTTAGAAGGGATGCGATCATGTCTAGGGTTGTTTATCTTCTGACATGCAGGGTTGTATAGATAGAACACGTTACAGTGCTTACATCCTGGTCAGCCACTGTACTATATTAATGTACATCCTGGTCAGCCACTGTACTATATTAATGTACACCCTGGTCAGCCACTGTACTATATTAATATACATCCTGGTCAGCCACTGTACTATATTAATGTACATCCTGGTCAGCCACTGTACTATATTAATATACATCCTGGTCAGCCACTGTACTATATTAATGTACATCCTGGTCAGCCACTGTACTATATTAATGTACATCCTGGTCAGCCACTGTACTATATTAATGTACATCCTGGTCAGCCACTGTACTATATTAATGTACATCCTGGTCAGCCACTGTACTATATTAATATACATCCTGGTCAGCCACTGAACTATATTAATGTACATCCTGGTCAGCCACTGAACTATATTAATATACATCCTGGTCAGCCACTGTACTATATTTATGTAGATTCTGGTCAGCCACTGTACTATATTAATGTAGTTCCTGGTCAGCCACTGTACAATATTAATGTAGATCCTGGTCAGCCACTGTACTATATTAATGTACATCCTGGTCAGCCACTGTACTATATTAATATACATCCTGGTCAGCCACTGTACTATATTAATGTACATCCTGGTCAGCCACTGAACTATATTAATATACATCCTGTTCAGCCACTGTACTATATTAATGTACATCCTGGTCAGCCACTGCACTAATTATTTAAGGTTTGAATCTAGCAGTGCTGGGTTGTAGATAAATGTTACAGTTTCTATATGTAGAGATATTTATACTGCTCAATGAATGTTATATACAGTACTACTCTTCACAAGGTTTCAGGTTTATATACTGAAAGTAGCTACCAATGCTGTTATGCTAACTTTATATTGGATCACTGCATCTAGACAACAGTAATTACAGCATTATATATTTTCCAATAATATCACATATCACTGTCATATAAATATGTTGGGAGTCAATAAACATCCTATCTCATAAGGCTGGTGTGATTAAATACACTTTCTCCTCAGATACATAAAGTTCCATACAGATGACCAACATGCTATTATGGTCCAGCCCAAACAACCGTAGATCAGGCTATTACCAGACTATTCTTAACAGACACACTAAGGACTCTAAATATGGACCAATATCTTTTTCCAAACCTGATCTCATGATCATGACGTCTGGTCTGGTGTCTGGTCTGGTGCCTGTCCGGTCTGGTATCTCTCTGGTGATCTTTAAGTTCCCCAGTACTATTACTATTCTGACATTTAACATTTACAGTAACAGCCTTATCATAGAACATCAGACATTTAACATTTACAGTAACAGCCTTATCATAGAACATCAGACATTTAACATTTACAGTAACAGCCTTATCAGAGAACATCAGACATTTAACATTTACAGTAACAGCCTTATCGGAGAACATCAGACATTTAACATTTACAGTAACAGCCTTATCGGAGAACATCAGACATTTAACATTTACAGTAACAGCCTTATCGGAGAACATCAGACATTTAACATTTACAGTAACAGCCTTATCGGAGAACATCAGACATTTAACATTTACAGTAACAGCCTTATCGGATAACATCAGACATGTAACATTTACAGTAACAGCCTTATCATAGAACATCAGACATTTAACATTTACAGTAACATCCTTATCATAGAACATCAGACATTTAACATTTACAGTAACAGCCTTATCAGAGAACATCAGACATTTAACATTTACAGTAACAACCTTATCATAGAACATCAGACATTTAACATTTACAGTAACAGCCTTATCAGAGAACATCAGACATTTAACATTTACAGTAACAGCCTTATCATAGAACATCAGACATTTAACATTTACAGTAACAACCTTATCGGAGAACATCAGACATTTAACATTTACAGTAACAGCCTTATCGGAGAACATCAGACATTTAACATTTACAGTAACAGCCTTATCGGAGAACATCAGACATTTAACATTTACAGTAACAGCCTTATCATAGAACATCAGACATTTAACATTTACAGTAACAACCTTATCATAGAACATCAGACATTTAACATTTACAGTAACAGCCTTATCGGAAAATCAAATCAAATCAAATCAAATTTATTTATAAAGCCCCCCTTACATCAGCTGATGTCACAGAGTGCTGTACAGAAACCCAGCCTAAAACCCCAAACAGCAAGCAATGCAGGTGTAAAAGCACGGTGGCTAGGAAAAACTCCCTAGAAGGCCAAAACCTAGGAAGAAACCTAGAGAGGAACCAGGCTGTGAGGGGTGGCCAGTCCTCTTCTGGCTGTGCCGGGTGCAGATTATAACAGAACATGGACAAGATTTTAAAATGTTCATAAAACAGGCAGAACAGTTGTAGCTGGAGAAGCAGCACGGCCAGGTGGACTCGGGACATCCGGGTAGGCCTTGAGGAATGGTCCTAATGCTCAGGTCCTCCGAGAGAGAGAGAGAGAGAGAGAGAGAGAGAGAGAGAGAGAGAGAGAGAGAGAGAGAGAGAGAGAGAGAGAGAAGAAGAAAAAAGAAAGAGAGAGATAATTAGAGCGAGCATACTTAAATTCTCACAGGACACCAGATAAGAGAAGAAATACTCCAGATATAACAGACGGACCCTAGCACCCCGACACATAAACTACTGCAGCATAAATACTGGGGGTGAGACAGGAGGGGTCGGGAGACACTGTGGCCCGTCCGACGAAAAACCCCGGACAGGGCCAAACAGGCAGGATATAACCCCACCCACTCTGCCGAAGCACAGCCCCCACACCACTAGAGGGATATCTTCAACCACCAACTTACCATCCTGAGACAAGGCCGAGTATAGCCCACAAGATCTCCGCCACGGCACCAGAAGCCAGTGACTCAGCCCCTGTAATAGGGTTAGAGGCAGAGAATCCCAGTGGAGGGAACCGGCCAGGCAAAAGACAGCAAGGGTGGTTCGTTGCTCCAGTGCCTTTCCGCTCACCTTCACACTCCTGGGCCAGACTACACTCAGTCATAAGACCTACTGAAGAGATGAGTCTTCAATAAAGACTTAAAGGTTGAGACCGAGTCTGCGTCTCTCACATGGATAGGCAGACTATTCCATAAAAATGGAGCTCTATAGGAAAAAGCCCTGCCTCCAGCTGTTTGCTTAGAAATTTTAGGGACAGTAAGGAGGCCATGCGTCTTGTGACCGTAGCGCACGTGTAGGTATGTACGGCAGGACCAAATCAGAAAGATAGGTAGGAGCAAGCCCATGTAATGCTTTGTAGGTTAGCAGTAAAACCTTGAAATCAGCCCTTGCCTTAACAGGAAGCCAGTGTAGAGAGGCTAGTACTGGAGTAATATGATCAAATTTTGGGGTTCTAGTCAAGATTCTAGCAGCCGTGTTAAGCACTAACTGAAGTTTATTTAGTGCTTTATCCGGATAGCCGGAAAATAAAGCATTGCAGTAGTCTAACCTAGAAGTTACAAATGCATGGATTAACTTTTCTGCATCATTTTTGGACAGAAAGTTTCTAATTTTTACAATGTTACGTAAATGGAAAAAGCTGTCCTTGAAACAGTCTTGATATGTTCGTCAAAAGAGAGATCAGGGTCCAGAGTAACGCCGAGGTCCTTCACAGTTTTATTTGAGACGACTGTACAACCATCAAGATTAATTGTCAGATTCAACAGAAGATCTCTTTGTTTCTTGGGACCTAGGACTAGCATCTCTGTTTTATCAGAGTTTAAAAGTAGAAAATTTTCTGCCATCCACTTCCTTATGTCTGAAACACAGGCTTCAAGGGAGGGCAATTTTGGGGCTTCACCATGTTTCATCGAAATGTACAGCTGTGTGTCATCCGCATAGCAGTGAAAGTTAACATTATGTTTCCGAATGACATCACCAAGTGGTAAAATATATAGTGAAAACAATAGTGGTCCCAAAACAGAGCCTTGAGGAACACCAAAATTTACAGTTGATTTGTCAGAGGACAAACCATCCACAGAGACAAACTGATATCTTTCCGACAGATAAGATCTAAACCAGGCCAAAACTTGTCCATGTAGACCAATTTGGGTTTCCAATCTCTCCAAAAGAATGTGGTGATCGATGGTATCAAAAGCAGCACTAAGGTCTAGGAGCATGAGTACAGTTGCAGAGCCTCGGTCTGACGCCATTAAAAGGTCATTTACCACCTTCACAAGTGCAGTCTCAGTGCTATGATGGGGTCTAAAACCAGACTGAAGCGTTTCAGATACATTGTTTGTCTTCAGGAAGGCAGTGAGTTGCTGCGCAACAGCTTTTTCTAAAATTTTTGAGAGGAATGGAAGATTCGATATAGGCCGATAGTTTTTATATTTTCTGGGTCAAGGTTTGGCTTTTTAAGAGAGGCTTTATTACTGCCACTTTTAGTGAGTTTGGTACACATCCGGTAGATAGAGAGCTGTTTATTATGTTCAACATAGGAGGGCCAAGCACAGGAAGCAGCTCTTTCAGTAGTTTAGTTGGAATAGGGTCCAGTATGCAGCTTGAAGGTTTAGAGGCCATGATTATTTTCATCAATGTGTCAAGAGATATGGTACTAAAAACTTGAGTGTCTCTCTTGATTTTATGTCCTGGCAAAGTTGTGTGGACTCAGGACAACTGAGCTTTGGAGGAATACGCAGATTTAAAGAGGAGTCCGTAATTTGCTTTCTAATGATCATGATCTTTTCCTCAAAGAAGTTCATGAATGAATCACTGCTAAAGTGAAAGCCATCCTCTCTTGGGGAATGCTGCTTTTTAGTTAGCTTTGTGACAGTATCAAAAAGAAACTTTGGATTATTCTTATTTTCCTCAATTAACTTGGAAAAATAGGATGATCGAGCAGCAGTGAGGGCTCTTCGATACTGCACGGTACTGTCTTTCCAAGCTAGTCGGAAGACTTCCAGTTTGGTGTGGCGCCATTTCCGTTCCAATTTTCTGGTAACTTGCTTCAGAGCTCGGGTATTTTCTGTATACCAGGGAGCTAGTTTTTTTGGCAAATGTTTTTGTTTTTAGGGTGCAACTGCATCTAGGGTATTGCGCAAGGTTACATTGAGTTCCTCAGTTAGGTGGTTAACTGATTTTTGTACTCTGACGTCCTTGGGTAGGTGGAAGGATTCTGGAAGGGCATCTAGGAATCTTTGGGATGTCTGAGAATTTATAGCACGACTTTTGATGATCCTTGGTTGGGGTCTGAGCAGATTATCTGTTGCGATTTCAAACGTAATAAAATGGTGGTCCGATAGTCCAGGATTATGAGGAAAAACATTAAGATCCACAACATTTATTCCACGGGACAAAAACTAGGTCCAGAGTATGACTGTGGCAGTGAGTAGGTCCGGAGACATGTTGAACAAAACCGACAGAGTCGATGATGGCTCCAAAAGCCTTTGGAGTGGGTCTGTGGACTTTTCCATGTGAATATTAAAGTCACCAAAAATTAGAATATTGTCTGCCATGACTACAAGGTCCGATAGGAATTCAGGGAACTCAGTGAGGAATGTTGTATATGGCCCAGGAGGCCTGTAAACAGTAGCTATAAAAAGTGATTGAGTAGGCTGCATAGATTTCATGACTAGAAGCTCAAAAGACGAAAACGCTGCTTTTTTGTTTTTTGTAAATAGAAATTTGCTATTGTAAATGTTAGCAACACCTCCGCCTTTGCGGGATGCTGGGGATATGGTCACTAGTGTAACCAGGAGGTGAGGCCTCATTTAACACAATAAATTCATCAGGCTTAAGCCATGTTTCAGTCAGGCCAATCACATCAAGATTATGATCAGTGATTAGTTCATTGACTAGAACTGCCTTGGAAGTGAGGGATCTAACATTGAGTAGCCCCATTTTGAGATGTGAGGTATCACAATCTCTTTCAATAATGGCAGCAATGGAGGAGGTCTTTATTCTAGTGAGATTGCTAAGGCGAACACCGCCATGTTTAGTTTTGCCCAACCTAGGTCGAGGCACAGACACAGTCTCAATAGAGATAGCTGAGCTGACTACACTAACTGTGCTAGTGGCAGACTCCACTAAGCTGGCAGGCTGGCTAACAGCCTGCTGCCTGGCCTGCACCCTATCTCATTGTGAAGCTAGAGGAGTTAGAGCCCTGTCTATGTTCGTCGATAAGATGAGAGCACCCTCCAGCTAGGATGGAGTCCGTCACTCCTCAACAGGCCAGGCTTGGTCCTGTTTGTGGGTGAGTCCCAGAAAGAGGGCCAATTATCTACAAATTCTATCTTTGTGTGGGGCAGAAAACAGTTTTCAACCAGCGATTGAGTTGTGAGACTCTGCTGTAGAGCTCATCACTCCCCTAACTGGGAGGGCCAGAGACAATTACTCGATGCCGACACATCTTTCTAGCTGATTTACACGCTGAAGCTATGTTGCGCTTTGTGACCTCTGACTGTTTCATCCTAACATCGTTGGTGCCGACGTGGATAACAATATCTCTATACTCTCTACACTCGCCAGATTTAGCCTTAGCCAGCACCATCTTCAGGTTAGCCTTAACGCCGGTAGCCCTGCCCCTGGTAAACAGTGTATGATCGCTGGGTGATTCGCTTCAAGTCTAATACTGCGAGTAATGGAGTCGCCAATGACTAGAGTTTTCAATTTGTCAGTGCTAATGGTGGGAGGCCTCGGCATCTCAGACCCGTAACGGGAGGAGTAGAGACCAGAGAAGGCTCGGCCTCTGACTCCGACCCGCTGCTTAATGGGGAAAACCGGTTGAAAGTTTCTGTCGGCTGAATGAGCGACACCGGTTGAGCATTGCTCCAGCATTTCCTTCCAGAAGCCGTGAGAAAATTGTCCGGCTGCGGGACTGTGCGAGGGGATTTCTACTACTATCTGTACTTACTAGTGGCACAGACGCTGTTTCATCCTTTCCTACACTTACATTTCCCTTGCCTAACGATTGCGTCTGAAGCTGGGCTTGCAGCACAGCTATCCTCGCCTTAAGCCGACCGTTCTCCTGTATGTTATGAGTACAGCGACTGCAATTAGAAGGCATGATGTTAATGTTACTACTTAGCTTCGGTTGGTGGAGGTCCTGACGAAACACGTCCAGATAAAGCGTCCGGAGTGAAAAAGTTGAATGAAAAAATAAACGGTAATTACAAAGTAAAAACCGTAAAACTGTCAGGTAGCAAAGTTAGGTTAGCAACAAAACGCACAGCAGCACGTAAACAAGTCTACTAGTTGTGACCGGAAATGCAATTAGAGGCAGCTTAACTAAACAAACAGAGCAAAGAGAACATCAGAGATTTAACATTTACAGTAACAACCTTATCGGAGAACATCAGACATTTAACATTTACAGTAACAACCTCATCATAGAACATCAGACATTTAACATTTACAGTAACAGCCTTATCGGAGAACATCAGACATTTAACATTTACAGTAACAGCCTTATCATAGAACATCAGACATTTATAGAATGTGCATTTGGGAAAAATTTGAAGAACATGTTGTTGTTGTTTTTTTATGTCCCTGAAGCGAATCCAATAAATGAATGCATCTCTCGACCTTCAGTATCAAAACTCACTTGACTATCCGGCAACGGTAGAAGACATTCAAACGGCGTAATATATATCTTGATGCCACAGCGCTCTCCACGAGACATGATGCCGACCCGCAAAAGAAAGGGGGTCCAACTTTTTAACCTGCATATCTGTTTTTGTTGTTGAATACTCATGTTGCTGAATGTTTACGTGACAAAATACACTCAATAGAGTGAGGAGCTAATAAAATACGTCATAATAGTGACATTTATCCATCGTAGTTATATGTCACCTAAGCTGAAATATTAGTTAAATGTCTGGTCTGGTGTCTCTAAAATAATTGTGTTAATGTCACGTATGGCCACCATTGTGTTACATAAATTAGCATAACGGACATAACAAGACATTTGACATTTGGCATTCTTTTTAGGGGCTCCTGAGTGGCGCAGTGGTCTAAGGCACTGCATCTCACTTACAATCCCTGGTTCAATTCCAGGCTGTATCACATCCAGCTGTGATTGGGAGTCCCATAGGGTGGTGCACAATTGGCTTAGTGTCGTCCGGGGTAGCCCGTCATTGTAAAAAATGATTTGTTCTTAAATGACTTGCCTAGTTAAATACAAAAAAATGATTATCAGCTTTGTCCCATAATTTCAGCTCCTTACTGTGACACCATATTTGACAGGTGATTGGTGTGATAAGTATCTTGTTTGTAAATATTCATATATCCAACAATATATTTGGACAGGAAAAAGTTTGTTGTCTGACACATTCATTATGTCAAAACCGATTGGTTTGAAACTGTGAGGAAAATCAGTCTTCCCTATTAATAAGTAAGATGCCAACACGTCTGACTGTGGGGAATCAGCCATTGGGTTGAAGAGAACAAGTTAGTTTGGTTCCCGGACAAACATATTTGTCTCACTCAAATAAAAGGATAAAAGACAGGCAGTCCCCTTAGCTGCTGGAGGAAACAGAGATAAGAGAACGAGAGAAGGAGAGAGAGAGGAGGAGGAGGTACGAGAAAGAAAAGTGAGAGAGAGAAAGAAAGAAAGAGAGAAAGATGGAGTGGAGAGAGAGAGAGAAAGAGGAGACAGAGAGAAAGAGGAGACAGAGAGAGAGAGGGAGAGAGAGAGAGAGAGAGAGAGAGAGAGAGAGAGAGAGAGAGAGAGAGAGAGAGAGAGAGAGGGAGTAGAGAGAGGGTGGGGGGAGACAAAGAGAGATAGTGAAGTAAAATGAGCAAGAGACAGAGAGAGACAGAAACAGAGAGAGAGCTCTGACCACAGACGCCTTCTGAGTCCAGACTGTTAGCTTTTTAGCGCAGAGCGTGTAGTGAGAGCAGTGATCTGGTTACCGGTGGTGAATGCGAGCGGCCAGGCGGCGGCTGGGAGGCTCCACCACCACATTAGAGAGACACCTTAGAAGCCTCCCCTGAGAGAGGTGAGTAGGCTCTCTGTCTCCAGCCTCCGCAGAGAGAGAGAGGAGCACGCTCTCTGTCTCCATCCTCCCCAAAAAGACAGGAGTAGGCTCTCTGTCTTCTGCCTCCCCTCCACTAGCCAGCCACCACAACAGGAGAAGGAGAATAGCTCTCTGTCTCCAGCCTCCCCTCCACTAGCCAGCCAGGCATCACCGTGTCTGACCGACCCACCTTCCGTAGTAGAGCACCCCCTTCCTTCCTCACCCCTCCTCGCCCTCTTTTCTCCCCCACTCTCCTGTCTTAGACCGCCTGACCAATACACCCCCTTCCTCACTCTCCTGACCCTTCTCCTCTCTCCTCTCCTCTCCTCACCATCCTGTCTCAGACTCCGTGGGTGACACATGTCATCTGTCTCAGACTCCGTGGGTGATACATGGAAGCTGTCTCAGACTCTGTGGGTCTCCTACCTGGAAGCTGTCTCAGACTCTGTGGGTCTCCTACCTGGAAACTGTCCCAGACTCTGTGGGCCCTACCTGGAAGCTGTCTCAGACTCTGTAGATCCCCTAACTGGAAGCTGTCTCAGACTCTGTGGGTCCTACCTGGAAGCTGACTCAGACTCTGTGGGTCCCCTATCGGGAAGCTGTCTCAGACTCTATGGGTCCAACTTGGAAGATGTTGCAGACTCTGTAGATCACCTACCTGGTAGGTGTCTCAGACTCTGTGGGCCTCTTACCTTGGAAGCTGTCGCAGACTCTGTGGGTCCTACCTGAAAGCTTCCCTAAACTTTGTTGGTCTTCTACGTGGAAGCTGTTTCAGATGCTGTTGGGCTCCTACGTGGAATCTTTCTCAGATTCTGTTGGTCCTTCCTGGAAGCTGTCTTAGACTTATCTGGTCTCTTACTTGGAAGGTGTCTCAGACTTTGTTGGTCTTTTACCTGGAAGCTGTTTCGAACTCTGTCGGTCTCCTAACTGTAAGCTGCCTCAGACTCTGTGGGTCCTACCTGGAAGCTGTCTCAGACTCTGTAGATCCCAAAACTGGAAGCTGTCTCAGACTCTGTGGGTCCTACCTGGAAACTGTCTCGGACTCTGTTGTCCTCCTACCTGGAAGCTGTTTCGAACTCTTTTGGTCTCCTACCTGGCAGCTGTCTTAGACTGTGAGTCCTAAATTGAAGCTGTCTCAAACTCTATGGGTCCTACCTGGAAGCTATCTCAGACTCTGTTGGGGTCGGGGGTGGTGGGGGGGAAAGACAGACACAGACAGATAGAGAAATACCACGGACCTGAGTTTCAGCTTTTTTTTTTTTTTTACTAAAATAATGGTTCTTTCAAATATATGAGCATTGAGCTGTTGTAGATCTCAGAGCAAAGATAAGTGATCAATGTGTTATTTGATATGTCGAATGTGGCATTCTTTTCTTTATTCACAATTCCCTTCCTGTGCCTATTCATAATCAGAACCAGCTGTTACCTTGAGCTTTGCGAGATGAAGAGATGCAGGGGTTATTTTTCTAGCTTGCACTTTCAATGATTGTAATATATATATATTTTTAAAATACAAATCGGATCTAAACAATTGAGACATTTTCCTAACATCCATATTATCCACAGCTATATAGGCCAATAACCCTCTTAACCTGCTTTTATAAACAAATATATACAGTTTCTCTTTAATCACCTTTGCCAAGGTGAATGTCACTAGTAGGCCATTGAAAGATTGAGTGCTTGTAAGAGTTTGCCAAAGTAACATGAAATGGGTTTTATAAAGAAGTATTTATATAATGTTTCACTGCCCTCTTTCCTAATGTTGTTGAATGTCCGCTTCAGTTCACTCCTCAATTCATGCACCTTTGTTGGAGAACGAGGTAGCGGCAGTGTTCCTTTCCATTTGCAACTAATTTCAAATTTGCCATAGAGATCCTACAGTGACTGATCCTAGCCGCGGCACTGGGACTGATCCTAGCCGCGGCACTGGGACTGATCCTAGCCGCGGCACTGTGGCTGATCCTAGCCGCGGCACTGTGACTGATCCTAGCCGCGGCACTGTGACTGATCCTAGCCGCGGCACTGTGACTGATCCCAGCCACGGCACTGTGACTGATCCTAGACACGGCACTGTGACTGATCCTAGCCGCGGCACTGTGACTGATCCTAGACACGGCACTGTGACTGATCCTAGCCGCGGCACTGGGACTGATCCTAGCCACGGCACTGTGACTGATCCTAGCCGCGGCACAGTGACTGATCCTAGCCACGGCACTGTGACTGATCCTAGCCGCGGCACTGTGACTGATCCTAGACACGGCACTGTGACTGATCCTAGCCACGGCACTGTGACTGATCCTAGACACGGCACTGTGACTGATCCTAGCCGCGGCACAGTGACTGATCCTAGCCACGGCACTGGGACTGATCCTAGCCACGGCACGGTGACTGATCCTAGACACGGCACTGTGACTGATCCTAGCCGCGGCACAGTGACTGATCCTAGCCACGGCACTGGGACTGATCCTAGCCACGGCACGGTGACTGATCCTAGACACGGCACTGTGACTGATCCTAGCCACGGCACGGTGACTGATCCTAGCCACGGCACTGTGACTGATCCTAGCCGCGGCACTGGGACTGATCCTAGCCACGGCACTGTGACTGATCCTAGACACGGCACTGTGACTGATCCTAGCCGCGGCACTGGGACTGATCCTAGCCACGGCACTGTGACTGATCCTAGACACGGCACTGTGACTGATCCCAGCCGCGGCACTGGGACTGATCCCAGCCACGGCACTGTGACTGATCCCAGCCGCGCACAGTGACTGATCCTAGCCACGGCACTGTGACTGATCCTAGCCGCGGCACTGTGACTGATCCTAGACACGGCACTGTGACTGATCCTAGCCACGGCACTGTGACTGATCCTAGACACGGCACTGTGACTGATCCTAGCCGCGGCACAGTGACTGATCCTAGCCACGGCACGGTGACTGATCCTAGCCGCGGCACTGTGACTAATCCTAGCCACGGCACGGTGACTGATCCTAGACACGGCACTGTGACTGATCCTAGCCACGGCACTGTGACTGATCCTAGCCACGGCACGGTGACTGATCCTAGCCGCGGCACAGTGACTAGGAATATGGTTGAGTACAAACAGTCCAGTTATGCCCTCCGTAATGCAATCAAACAGGCAAAACGTCAGTACAGAGATAAAGGGGAGTTGCAATTCAACGGCTCGGACACGAGACGTATGTGGCAGGGACTCCAGACAATCACGTATCATAAAGGGAAAACCAGCCATGTAGCGGACACCGACGTCTAGCTCCCGGAAAAGCTAAACACCTTCTTCTCCCACTTCGAGGGAAACACAGTGCCGTCGACGTGGGCCACCACCGTTCCCGTGGACTGTGAGCTCTCGTTCTCCGTGGCCGACGTGAGCAAGACATTTAAGCATATTAAGCCTCGCAAGGCTGCCGGCCCAGACGGCATCACTAGCCTCGTCCTCAGATCATGCGCTGACCAGCTGGCTGGAGTGTTACGGACATATTCAATCTCTCCCTATACCAGTCTGTTGTCCCAACTTGCTTCAAGATGTTCACCATTGTTCTTTGAGAGGCTAGTTAACTACTTAGGGAGCAGTGGGGCGCTAGCGCTAAAATTTGATTGTTTGAGGATAGCACCTACAAAATTAACCATTTGCATAAAATCATAAACCAGCGCGGTTCACACAAAACTCATTTCACAGCGAAAACAAATCCCTTACCTTTTGAAGAACTTCTGCTGAGGGCTTCCCAAGTGTCCAACGAAGACATCCAATGGTTCTTTTGTTAGAAAAAGTCATTTATTATATCCATAAATCTCAGTTTGGTTGGCGCGTTATGATCATAAAATCCAACATCGAATCGGCCATTGAAACGTGAAGAGAACGCGTTCAAATATACCTATAAACATTTCCTAAACAAATCAAATACCAGTTATATTGCATCCTTAGCTATCCTTTTATGAATATTAGCGATAATATTTCACTCGGATGGTCACCTAAACGTTATGAAAGGAAAATACAGTGGGGCGCGCATTCAGTCTAGCACCCGAGAAAACTTGGGCGCGAGACTGAATGACATTCAGGTCCCCTGACCATTTCCTGTTCCTATGCGTTCCTCTTACTCCATTCAGTCTTTGTGTATAGACTGTTGACATCTAGTGGAAGCCATAGGTACTGCAATCCAGGAGCTGGATTGCCTTGAAGTCACGGGGGAGAGTGTCAAACAGAGCAAAGGTCACCAAAAACTGCATTTCTGGATGGATTTTCCTCAGGTTTTCGCCTGCTATATCAGTTCTGTTATACTCACAGACATTATGTTAACACTTTTAGAAACTTCAGAGTGTTTCCTATCCAATAGTACTAATTATGTGCATATCCTATTGTCTGAGCCTGAGTGGCTGGCATTTTACTTTGGGCACGCCAGACTCTCCAAAACCGTCACCTCTGCTGCCGCTACCTAAGAAGTTAAGGATCATATCACCTCTACCTTAACCGACACCCCAGACCAACTGTAATTTGCGTACCGCGCCCCCAATAGATCCACGGATGACTCAATCGTTATCACACTGCACACCGCCCTATCCCATCTGGAAAAATACCTATTTAAGAATGCTGTTCGAAGACTACAGCTCAGCTTTCAATACCATAGTACCCTCCAAGCTCATCACTATGCTCAAGGTGGTGATGGTAGAGAAACATCACCTCCACTTTGCTGATCCTCAACACTGGGGCCCCACAAGGGTGCGTGCTCAGCCCCTCCTCTACTCTCTGTTCACCCATGACTGCGTGGCCACGCACATCTCCAACTCAATCATCAAGTTTGCATATGACACAACAGTGGTAGGCCTGATTACCAACAACAACCTACAGGGAGGAAGTGAGCTCCCTGGCGGAGTGGTTGCTGGAAAAAAAAACACTCCCTCAACGTCAACAAAGCAAATGAGCTGATCGTGGACTTCAGGAAACAGCAGAGGGAGCACGCTCCTATCCACATCAACGGGACCGCAGTGGAGAAGGTATAAGCTTAGAGTTCCTCGGTGTAGACATCACTAGCAATCTGAAATTGTCCAACCATACAGACAGTGTGGTGAAGAAGGCACAACAGCAACAGCGCCTCTTCAACCTCAAGAGGCTGAACAAATTTGACTTGGCCCCTTAAACCCTCACAAACTTTTACAGATGCACAATTGAGAGCATCCTTTCGGGCTGTATCACCGCCTGGTACGGCAACTGCACCGTCCGCAACAGCAGGGCTCTCCAGAGGGTGGTGCAGTCTGCCAAACGCATCCCCGGGGACACATTGCCTGCCCTCCAGGATATCTACAGCACCCGGTGTCACAGGAAAGCCAAGAAGATTATCTTGGACATGAGCCACCTGAGCCACGGCCTGTTCACCAAGCTACCATCCAGACGGTGAGGTCAGTACAGGTGCATCAAAGCTGGGACTGGGAGATTGAAAAAAAACATATATCTCAAAGCCATCAGACTGTTAAACAGCCATCACTAGCCGGCTACCACCCGGTTACTCAACCCTGCACTTTAGAGGCTTCTGCCCTATATACATAGACATGCAACACTGGTCACTTTAAATCATGTTTGCATACTGTTTCACCAACTTCATATGTACATACTGTACAGTGTTCTGGTCAAGGCTTATCCTATCCTTTGCCTGTCCAAATCATGTCCAGCCAATAGAATTTACCACAGGTGGACTCCAATCAAGTTGTAGAAACATCTCAAGGATGATCATTGGAAACAGGATGCACCTGAGCTCAATTTCGAGTATCATAGCAAAGGGTCTGAATACGTATGTAAATAAGGTATTTCTGTATTTTTATTTTTTATTATTTCTAAAAAACCTGTTTTTGCATTGTCATTATGGGGTATTGTGATGTCATTATGGGGTATTGTGATGTCATTATGGGGTATTGTGATGTCATTATGGGTTTTTGTGTGTAGATTGATGAGCAAAAAAATACTTTTAATCCATTGTAGAATAAGGCTGTAACATAACAACATGGGGAAAAAGGGAAGGGGTCTGAATACTTTCTGAATGCACTGTATATCCCACGGGTGACTAATCCTGACCCCATATCTTCCATCATGCTCTTTTCAATTAGGCCAAAAGCACAACAAGGCAAGGGGGCAGAGAGAGAAATCTAGAGCAGAATCACTGAGAGAGAGATTTACTATACGGCGTTACCCTGACCCATTCTCTGACCCCTGACGCTAAGGTCATATATTCCTGCTGGTCTTTCAATGAATCCTGGTCTCTAATAAAGGAGGCCGACCTGACATTGACAGTAACATTGATTAATATCTATACTGAATGAACATGATATTGATAGTAACATTGATGAATGTCTATGCTGAAATAACATGATATTGATAGTTTTATTGATTAATGTCTATAGTGAATTAACATTATATTGATAGTATTATTAATGTCTATACTAAATTAACATTATATTGATTGTCTTACTGAATAATGTCTATGCTGCATTAACATGCTATTGATACAGTAGTAAAATGGATTCCTGTATATACTGAATTAACATGATATAAATATTAACATTGATTAATGTCTATACTGAATGAACATGCTATTGGTAGTAACATTGATGTCTATCTGAATTAAGATGATATTGACAGTATCATTGATTAATGTCTATTCAGACTTAAACTGGTCTGGGTCAGCTATAGGATTGAGTGGCTCATTGGAGACCAGTGAAGCAGGTAAACTGGTCTGGGTCAGCTATATGATTGAGAGTAGCTCATTGGAGACCAGTGAAGCAGGTAAACTGGTCTGGGTCAGCTATATGATTGAGAGTAGCTCATTGGAGACCAGTGAAGCAGGTAAACTGGTCTGGGTCAGCTATATGATTGAGAGTAGCTCATTGGAGACCAGTGAAGCAGGTAAACTGGTCTGGGTCAGGTATAGGATTGAGAGTAGCTGTCAGGCTCTTGTGTAGCTGGTGCATAAAGTCAGGCGCAGGAGAACAGTACTGAGTGAGCAAAAACTCTTTACTCAAACAAATAAGCAAAACACTAAACGCGTAAATACAAATATACATGCCAAACGCCAAACAGGCGAGGCATAAAATGAAATGCACCAGCCGGAAAGAAACGACTTAACAATAAACAATCACACACAAGGACATGGGGGGAAACAGAGGGTTAAATACACAACAGATAATGATGGGGAATGCAAACCAGATGTGTGAAAAACAAGACAAGATTTTTTTTTTAAATTAAAAGTAGATCGGTGATGATTAGAAGACCGGTGACTTCGACCGCCGAATGCCTCCCGAACGAGGAGGGGAACCGACATCAGTCGAAGTCGTGACAGTAGCTCATTGGAGACCAGTGAAGCAGGTAAACTGGTCTCGGCCACTATAGGTTTGAGTGTAGCTCATTGGGGACCTGTGAAGCAGGTAAACTGGTCTGGGTCAGCTATTGGATTGAGAGTAGCTCATTGGGGACCTGTGAAGCAGGTAAACTGGTCTGGGTCAGCTATAGGATTGAGAGTAGCTCATTGGGGACCTGTGAAGCAGGTAAACTGGTCTGGGTCAGCTATAGGATTGAGAGTAGCTCATCGGGGACCTGTGAAGCAGGTAAACTGGTCTGGGTCAGCTATAGAATTGAGAGTAGCTCATCGGGGACCTGTGAAGCAGGTAAACTGGTCTGGGTCAGCTATAGGATTGAGGGAGTGGTTCAATCACAGTTCAAGCAGCCACTGACAAACAAGTTATAATAACAAATCAAATCAAATTGAATTTTTCACATGCGCCGAATACAACAGGTGTAGTGGTCTCAGTGATGCCGGTCTCCGTGATGCCGGTCTCCGTGATGCCGGCAAGGCAGAGTCAGGCGCAGGACAACAAAAATGAGTGTTCATAAACTTCAGAGGTGTATTTAGAAGGCAAGTTGGTTAGGATAATATCTATGAGGGTGCCTGTGTTTTCTGATTTGGGGTTGTACCTGGTAGGTTCATTGATAGTTTGTGTGAGATTGAGGGCATCAAGCTTAGATTGCAGGGTGGTCGGGGTGTTAAGCATGTCCCAGTTTAGGTCACCTAGCAGCACGAGCTCTGAAGATAGATGGGGGGGCGATCAGTTGACATATGGTGTCAAGGGCACAGCTGGGGGCAGAGGGTGGTCTATAGCAAGCGGTAACGGTGAGAGACTTGTTTCTGGAAAGATGGATTTTAAAGAGTAGAAGCTCGAATTGTTTGGGTACAGACCTGGATAGTAAGACAGAACTCTGCAGGCTATCTTGTTGGAAAATGTTATAGTTAGGGATGGAAATTTCAGGGGTTTTGGTGGTCTTCCTAAGCCAGGATTCAGACACGGCTAGGACATCCAGGTTGGCAGAGTGTGCTAGGGCAGTGAATAAAACAAACTTAGGGAGGAGGCTTCTAATGTTAACATGCATGAAACCAAGGCTTTTACGGTTACAGAAGTCAACAAATGATAGCGCCTGGGGAGTGGGAGTGGGGCTAGGCACTGCAGGGCCTGTGCAAATAGTCTGGGTAGCCATTTGATTAGATGTTCAGGAGTCTTTTGTCTTGGGGGTAGAAGCTGTTTAGAAACCTCTTGGACCTGTGTATCATAAAAGGTGAATTCTCTCAGCAAGGATATAGGCTCGTTGAGTCAGCTCACTAGTTATGGTAGAGCTGTACATGGATTAGTGTGCTGATCATGTGCTTTCTAATACATAATGCTGTTTATATATCCATCACAAAATGCCAATGGAGTTGGTTGATTGGCACCTTGGTTTTGTTCAAACCGTCAGGTTTCTATTAGTCTGGTGAACATACAGTACACAACCTCTTCCACCTTTGTTCACCAAATACATTTGCATGTATAGGAATTTGACATGGTGAAATGGTGCTGCCACAATAACCAGAATACAGACAGATGATAAACAGATGTAGGAAAGAACTGATCAGAGAGAGAACTCCAGAACCGTAAGAGACACAAGCATAAAATATGTATATTCTGACTGTGGCGGCTGGGAGGTTGTAGGTAATAATGTGAATAAACAGAATTTCTTTATTTTTTTTACCTTTATTTAACTAGGCAAGTCAGTTAAAAACAAATTCTCATTTTCAATGACGGCCTAGGAACAGTGGGTTAACTGCCTCGTTCAGGGATTGGTTTCCCTCCTTAACTATTTCACCAGGCTGCATTAGTAAAATAATGTGTCTCTTCCATCCAAGACTTTATGCAACAATTATCTAGGCTGCCCATTTCGGGTGGCCAACGGCTTATTAACTGGGATTTATTGGATTTTTTGTAAAGGCCACAGCAGACACACACACACACACACACACAAACTGTTCCATAGACAGCAGGGCAGTGATCCAGGGCCACCTTTCCTGCTAATGTGTTCACAGCCTCTAAGGCCAGAGACCGAGCAGAGCGCTCTTCATACAAAAGACTGGGCCTGCATCCCAAATGCACACCTATTTCCTATCCAGTGCACTAATTTTTGACCAGAGCCCTATAGTAGCTAGTCAAAAGTAGTGTACTATATAGGGGATAGGGTGCATTTTGGGATGCACCCTGGCTGGTTGCTAGGGGCAGAAAGCAGCAGATCCATAAAATAACTGATATAGCTAGTGTTGCTGCCGTCAAAGACTACAAAACAGTAATGACATATTAAACTGATATAGCTAGTGTTGCTGCCGTCAAAGACTACAAAACAGTTATGACATATTAAACTGATATAGCTAGTGTTGCTACCATCACGGACTACAAAACGGTAATCAGGGAATTAATTGGAGGGCTTTAATAGTGTCTCCATTCACATTGGAAAACCTCTGTGTGTGGGTGCGGATGCAACTCACAGTTACAAAAGCACTCTATCAAACACATCCTATGAGTGTATTCTTCTTCTCTTGTATGTTCCATTCTAATATATCCTAGATTATAATACAACTCTAAACTCCCATTTAAACTATTCGCCAACACACACACCTATTTCACATTACATCAACCCCCCTCCCGCCTCCCCCCTCAAGACTCCCATGAAATATACAATAAAGAAATCAACAAGACGTACGGTACTAACACGTTTGTGTTCAAGACAATTCTGTCTAATGCCTGTTTGTTCTTGTAATCAGTGTAGCTACATGAAAAGCTAGGGGAAAGGGAAGGGAACGAGGAGAGGAGACGGCAGCTGTGCTCGTTCTCCTATGTGTGTTCTGTTCATTTTCTTTCTTCCCCCGTCTTCACCCCTCTTCCATAATTGCTATCGTCGTACAGTAGAGGACCTGACTTACGCTGTGTAATATATTCCAACATATCCTTGTCTATTTACCTCCTGCAAGCACTGAATAATCACAAAAAAAAAAAACGGACCTGAGTTTTGAATTGTCCTGATTTCTAATCTGTGTCCCAAAAGGCAACCTATTCCCTTTGCAGTGCACTTTTGATCAGGGACCATAGAGCTGTGTAAAATACAGTGCACTATATAGGGTATAGGGTGGCATCTGGGATACAGACCCTGGTCTCAAGGCCTATGGCTGGGAAATGACTGCATTGTGTTGAAAATTGCATTATTTTGTGGTATACCACTCCTCCATCCAATGGCATCTTGACTCCCTTTGAAGGCGCCGGGGGGCTGGGGGGATGCAGCTACAGCAAAATTAGAAAATTGAGGTACTTTTCCGTCATTTCAGCCGAGCTATTTTGAGTCAAATTAGATGAGTGTTGTTGCATCTGTCTTGTGTGACTGGGCTGAGTCATATTTGGTTAGGGCCTCGGGAAAGGTGGACAGGATAGAAACACAGAAGATCAGAGGATTAGTCAATATAATAATGCTGTTTGTTCTGGGTATTATTATTTTTTTTTCTTGTCATGTTGTCCATGTTATCTATTGGCTTATCAATGTTTCCGGTAATACACATAACATACTGGAGCAGCCACTCAACAATACAAAGGCATGAGCGATTGCATACAGGCTACAATGCTTAGCATACAGGCTACAATGCTTTGCATACAGGCTACAATGCTTTGCATACAGGCTACAATGAATTGCATACAGGCTACAATGCTTTGCATACAGGCTACAATGCTTAGCATACAGGCTACAATGCTTTGCATACAGGCTACAATGCTTTGCATACAGGCTACAATGCTTTGCATACAGGCTACAATGCTTTGCATACAGGCTACAATGAATTGCATACAGGCTACAATGCTTTGCATACAGGCTACAATGCTTAGCATACAGGCTACAATGCGTAGCATACAGGCTACAATGCTTTGCATACAGGCTACAATGCTTTGCATACAGGCTACAATGCTTAGCATACAGGCTACAATGCTTAGCATACAGGCTACAATGCTGAGCATACAGGCTACAATGCTTAGCATACAGGCTACAATGCTTAGCATACAGGCTACAATGCTTTGCATACTGGCTACAATGCTTAGCATACAGGCTTCAATGCTTTGCATACAGGCTACAATGCTTTGCATACTGGCTATAATGCTTAGCATACAGGCTACAATGCTTTGCATACAGGCTACAATGCTTAGCATACAGGCTTCAATGCTTTGCATACTGGCTACAACACTTTGCATACTGGCTACAACGCTTTGCATACAGGCTACAATGCTTTGCATACAGGCTACAATGCTTAGCATACAGGCTACAATGCTTAGCATACAGGCTACAAGGCTTAGCATACAGGCTACAATGCTTAGCATACAGGCTACAATGCTTAGCATACAGGCTACAATGCTGAGCATACTGGCTACAATGCTTAGCATACAGGCTACAATGCTGAGCATACTGGCTACAATGCTTAGCATACAGGCTACAATGCTTAGCATACAGGCTTCAATGCTTTGCATACTGGCTACAACACTTTTCATACTGGCTACAATGCTTTGCATACAGGCTACAATGCTTTGCCATTGATTTTATCTAGTTTTTTTTAGATGCATTAATATCGAAATATATACATACAGTATATACAATATACAAATATGTAATTGAGTATACGTATGTATTTTAAATATTTGTACTTTATGTAGAAGTATCTAAATTCCACATTATATATGTATACTGTTGCTGTGAGATTGAATGGACAGCTGAAAGAATGAACTCCTGACCCACGCTTCCCATATAGCTTCAGAGAGAGAGTGCAAACCATGTACTGTACATAATATGTACTGTACATGTATATAATATGTACTGTACATGTATATAATATGTACTGTATATAATATGTACTGTACATGTATATAATATGTGCTATATATAATATGTACTGTACATGTACATAATATGTGCTGTATATAATATGTAGTGAGTATAATATGTACTGTGTATTACATGTATTGTACATGTAAATAATATGTATTGAAAATAATATGTACCATACATTATATATATTGTATATGTATATAATATGTACTGTATATGTATATAATATGTACTGTATAAAATATGTACTGTATTTGTAAATAAAATGTACTCTATATAATATGTATTGTACATTTATATAATGTGTACTGTATACAATATGTACTGTATATGTAGATAATATGTAATGTACATGTATATAATGCGTACTGTATATAATATGTACTGAATGTAATATGTATCGTACATCTTTATATTATGTACTGTAATATGTACTGTATATAACATGTTCTGTATGTAATATGTATTGTAAACAGTACCAGTCAAAAGTTTGGACACACCTACTCATTCGAGGGGTTTTCTTTATTTTTAGTATTTTCTACATTGTAGAATAATAGTGAAGACATCAAAACTATGAAATAACACATATGGAATCATCTAGTAACCAAAAAAGTGTTAAACAAATCAAAATATATTTTATGATCTGTGGAGTAATATTATTCGAATCAGAAAAACATTTGCATTGCTAGTTATAGCCTACTGTTAGCTAGCTAGCTAACGTTGAACCTAGTTGGTTAGCTTTAACTTCTTGGGGAGCGGCTCCCGAGGTGACGGTTTTGGAGAGTCTGGCGTGCCCAAAGTAAAATGCCTCCCACTCAGTCCCGGAAAATAGGATATGCACATAATTAGTACTATTGGATAGGAAACACTCTGAAGTTTCTCAGAGTGTTAAAATATTGTCTGAACCCCTCCCTATTGAAAACAGACATATATAGGAGTAAGATTGCAGTACCTATTGCTTCCACTGGATGTCAACAGTCTCTAGACAGTGTTTGATGATGTTTAGTTGCTCTGGATGGTAATAGAAGAAGAATTTCGAACTGGTCATCGGATGTAAACAGAAGAGGATGCGCGTTCACGGGCTCGCGCGCGCAGTGGTTTTTTCCTTTAATATCGTCCAGTTTATAATCCGGTTGAAATATTATAGTAAATATACATAAAAGTGTTCCTAAGGATACATTATCAATGATGTTTGATTGTTCTTGGACAAGTGTATAGGTATAGGTTGAACGCGATCTCTTCACGGTTCAATGGGCGAGTGGACGCTGTATTTTATGAACATAATGCGCCAACCAAACAGAGATTTATGGATATAATAAATTACTTTTTCTAACAAAAGAACCATTGGATGTCTTCGTTGGACACTTGGGAAGCCCTCAGCAGAAGTTCTTCAAAAGGTAAGGGATTTGTTTTCGCTGTGAAATGTGTTTTGTGTGAACCATGATGGTTTATGAATTTATGCTAATGGAAAAATATTGGAGGTGCTACCCTCAAACAATCAAATGTTGTGCTTTCGCCGTAAAGCCTTTTTGAAATCTGACAATGCTGTGATATTGCCAAGAAGCAGAGCTTTTGTTGACTATGCAACACTTGTATATTGATGAATGTTTAATAATTCAACTTTTGGATTTTGAATTTGGCGCCTTGCATTTCACCGGGTAGTTTCGGGAGTGCCCCACCACTCTTCTTAGGGAGCGGCTGCATAGGTGACGGTTTTGGAGAGTCTGGCGTGCCCAAAGTAAAATGCATGCCACTCAGGCCCGGAAAATAGGATATGCACATAATTAGTACTATTGGATAGGAAACACTCTGAAGTTTCTAAGAGTGTTAAAATAATGTATGTGAGTATAACAGAATTTATATATAGGAAAATCCATCCGGATTAGCAGTTGTTTTTGTAAATGAGCATCTTCTCCATTCTGCCTATTGCATACATCTTTATGTAGGACTGAGACTGCAGTACCTATGGCTTCCACTAGATGTCAACAGTCTATATAGAAAGTCTGGGAATTCTAGGAGTGACCAGAACAGATAGGAACAGGAAATTGTCAGGCGACCACTTTTGTAAACAAGGTTTGACACGCGCGAGATTGTGAACGCGCACCACTTTATTTTTCTTTCCTATCGTTCACGTTATCGTCCGGTTGAAATATTACAGCAAATATACCCAAAAGGATACCTAAGTATACATGAAAAATGATGTTTGATTTGTTTGTAGAAAGTGTATAGGTATAATTTGAACGTGTTCTCTTCATGGTTCAATGGGCGACTCAACGGTGGATTTTATGATCATAACGCACCAACCAAATGGAGATTTATGGATATAATAAATGACTTTTTCTAACAAAAGAAGCATGTATTGTCTTCATTGGACACTTGGTGAGGCCTCAGCAGAAGTTCATCAAAGGTAAGCGATTTTATATTAGCGATTGTATGCGTTTTGTGAGAACCGTGTTGGGTTATGGATTTATGCTAATGCATACATTTTAGAGGTGCTACCCTCAAACAATCAAATGTTGTGCTTTCGCCGTAAAGCCTTTTTGAAATCTGACAATGCTGTGATATTGCCAAGAATCAGAGCTTTTGATGACTATGCAACACTTGTAATATTGATGAATGTTTAATAATTCAACTTTTGGATTTTGAATTTGGCGCCCCACCACTCCGGAAGTAGTTAATACACTACTCACTCTGTTTTCCTTAAAGTGATTGGTGGGGCAATGGCTTAAGAGGGTGTGCATGATGCTGAATGGGTGTAGACAAAGTAGACCTCTCTAGTAGACGTACCAAAACATTCAAGGGCCATTTTCTCCAAAGTGGGTTTACAAGTTTATCAACTTTCAAAACAGAATTTCTTTCCCATTGTTCCTCAACTGCAGTGTATGACATACCACTTTCTTTCTCTTAGTGTCTACTTTAATCCAATGTAAAAAACACAATTTCAAATTTTGCTACATAGGACCAAATCCAGGTGGTGGGTCACAATTGCATTTTATCAATGGTAATTTGAATGCAAAGAGATACCGTGATGCTCTTTTGTGCCATCGCATCCTCTTTCGAGTACCAAGGATTAGGGCCTGGTCCAGAGTAAGCAGAATGTCTAGAGCTGCCGACTTATAGAAATTGTCCACCAAATTGTCCTGCAAATCAAAGTTAATGATCGCTGTTCTGATGCCCAGAAGCTGTTTTCGGTAACAGGAAATTATGGTGGAGACATTATGTAAAAAAAAAAAAAAAAATGGTTAAGATCAGTGTAAAGAAAAACACACAAAATAGCAGAATTGACCAGGAGCCTGTAAAACGGCTGCTATCCACTGCAGTGCCATCTCAATGGGGGGGCTGGGGGGACAATTAGGTCTCCATGCCAACCAAATGGTAGGTTTTCCCGTCCCTCCAAAGTGAAAGAACCTCATTGAGCTCATTTGCATATGTGGACTCCGACAACCACAGTGCCGGTTGACTGGTGGGTCTGACCTTTGACATACTATGTGATCAAGTGTCTGATATTTCATATTTAATCGTTTCAATCTAAGTTGTGCTTTTCGCTGCTTATTATATTATTATTTTACACACATATTGTCCCCACAATCATATAAATTAAAGAGTAGGTACAACACTATATTTCACTATATGAAAGAGTAGGGACAAGAGTAGTATGGTACAACACTATATGAAAGAGTAGGGACAAGAGTAGTATGGTACAACACTATATGAAAGAGTAGGGACAAGAGTAGTATGGTACAACACTATATGAAAGAGTAGGTACAACACTATATGAAAGAGTAGGGACAAGAGTAGTATGGCACAACACTATATGAAAGAAAAGGTACAACACTATATGAAAGAGTTAAAATTCACTCCCACTCTCATGGCCAGTTGCTACGTAGCAGCTTTTTTTATCATTTGTGTTCATGGTAAAATATTTTCCTCAGTGCCATAGATTAACCAAGTAGGCGGTGGGCCATAGCTAGCACGCTATCTGTTTTAGTTTTCTAGATGATCGGTCTCTGTCGAGGGAGGAGCTGTTTTTTTTGTTTTTTTACATATTGTGTATATTTGTTTATTTTTGAAACACATTTCCATTTGCTGGCATTTTCAATTATTGAATTTCTTTCCCAAATACTTCCATTTATTTCCGCTGGAAAAGGCAAACGCAGTACTGAACAGTAAACCAGTCAATACCAATCACTACAAAATACTATCCATGGTACTACCGTGCCTTCTGAAAGTATACACACCTTTTGACGTGTTCCACATGTCACTGTGTTACAGCCGAAATTTAAAATGCATTTTGTGGGGAATTTTGTTTTTAGAAACCTTTGCAAACTCATAAAAAATTAAAAGCTGAAAAGTAGTCAATAAGTATTCAACAGCTTTGTTATGGTGTCAAGCCTAAATAAATTAAGGAGCAACAATGTGCTTAACAAGGCACATAAAAAGTTGCATTGACTCACTCTGTGTGCAATAATAGTGTTTAACATGATTTTCAAATAACTACCTCATATCTGTACCCCACACAATTATCTCGAAGGGCATTCAGTCAAGCAGTGAATTTCAAACACAGATTGAACCACAAAAGGGAAGGTTTTACAATGCCTCGCAAAGAAGGGCACCTATTGGTAGATGGGTACAAATAAAAATACATTGATTATCCCTTTTCAGCATGGTGAAGTTATTAATTACATCAATACACCCAGTCACTACAATGATACAGGCGCCCCTTCCTAACTCAGTTGCCAGAGAGGAAGAAAACCGCTCAGAGATTTCACCACGAGGCCAATGGTGACTTTAAAACAGTTACAGAGTTTAATGGCTGTGATACGAAACTGAGGATGGATCAACAACAGTGTAGTTTCTCCACAATACTAACCTAATTGACGGAGTGAAAAGAAGAAAGCCTGTACAGAATACAGCATTTCCAAAACATGCATCCTGTTTGCAACAAGGCACTAAAGTAATACCGCAGAAAATGTACTTTTAGTCCTGAATACAAAAGTGTTAAGTTTGGAACAAATCCAATTCAACACATCACTGAGGACCACTCTCCATATTTTCAACATAGTGGTGGCAGCATGACGCAAGATGGCACAGCTCTGCTTCTAGATCCTAAGCAACTTTTCAGTATTTTGTATATTTTTTTGTGTTATTTATTACATTTATTAGCCTAGGAAATTTGGACCCAACCAAGACAGCTGGCCACCCGGACAAACTGAGCAATCGGGGGGAGAAGGGCCTTGGTCAGGGAGGTGTCCAAAAACCCGATGGTCACTCTGACAGAGCTCCAGAGTTCAGAGGACAACCATCTCTGCAGCACTCCACCAATCAGGCTTTTATGATGGAGTGGCCAGACGGAAGCCAGTCCTCAGTAAAAGGCAAATAACAGCCTGCTCTGAGTTTGCTAAAAGTCACCTAAAGGACTCTCAGACCATGAGAAACAAGATTCTCTGGTCTGATGAAATGAAGATTGAACTCTTTGGTTTGAATGCCAATCGTCACGTCTGGAGGAAACCTGGCACCATCCCTACGGTGAAGCATGGTGGTGGCAGCATCTTGCTGTGGGGATGTTTTTCAGCGGCAGGGACTGGGAGACTAGTCGGGATCGTTGGAAAGATGAGCGGAGCAAAATACAGAGAGATATTTGATGAAAACCTGCTCCAGAGCTCTTAGGACTTCAGACTGGGGCGAAGGTTCACCTTCCAACAGGACAACGACCCTAAGCACACAGCCAAGACAACGCAGGAGTGGCTTCGGGACAAGTCACTGAATGTCCTTGAGTGGCCCGGCCAGAGCCCGGACTTGAACCCAATCGAACATCTCTGGAGAGACCTGAAAATAGCTGTGCAGCAACGCTCCCCATCCAAACTGACAGAGCTTGAGAGGATGGGGGAAACTCCCCAAATACAGGTGTGCCAAGCTTATAGCGTCATACCCAAGAACACTCTAGGCTGTAATCGCTGCCAAAGGTGCTTCAACAAAGTACTGAGTAAAGGGTCTGAATACTTATGTACATTTAATTGTTTTATTTTTAATACATTTTCAAAAATGTAAAAAAAAACACATTTTTGCTTTGTCGTTACGGGGTATTGTGTGTAGATTGATGAGGGGGAAAAAACGATTTAATTGATTTTAGAAAAAGGCTGTAACCTAACAAAATGTGGAAAAAGTCAAGGTTTCTGAATACTTTCCGAATG
The DNA here is from genome assembly GCA_030435695.1 of Brachymystax lenok tsinlingensis. Taxonomy (NCBI): domain Eukaryota; kingdom Metazoa; phylum Chordata; class Actinopteri; order Salmoniformes; family Salmonidae; genus Brachymystax; species Brachymystax lenok. The sequence goes on from CM059807.1 coordinate 4,095,647, forward strand.
CACTGTATCTACCTATATGAAACCATAGAAGTAGGAAACTAAATATGAAACTAAATATGAACCCATATGAAACCACACAAGTAGGAAACTAAACATGTACCTATATGAAACCATACAAGTAGGAAACTAAACATGTACCTATATGAAACCATACAAGTAGGAAACTAAACATGTACCTATATGAAACCATACAAGTAGGAAACTAAACATGTACCTATATGAAACCATACAAGTAGGAAACTATATATGTACCTATATGAAACCATACAAGTAGGAAACTAAACATGTACCTATATGAAACCATACAAGTAGGAAACTAAACATGTACCTATATGAAACCATACAAGTAGGAAACTAAACATGTACCTATATGAAACCATACAAGTAGGACACTAAACATGTACCTATATGAAACCATACAAGTAGGAAACTAAACATGTACCTATACAGATCTTATCATTTGGCGAGATTCAGAATGGCTGTGGTGGGAGAATACAGTACAGTGCTTGTAAGGGACTGTTTCTGCCTCCTTCAACTATCCCTCCAAGTTGGTGTAAGACTGCCCTCTACTGCAGCAAGGACCAGCCGGACCCTGGTCCATAAACTAAACACTGGTCTGAAGACCAGTTTTTAGCTCAAGCCCCTAATCGTAGACTAAAACCTAATGCTGATCTGAAGACAGTTTTTAGCTCTACCTCCTAATTAGGGTTGAGGTTAGGATTAGTGAGAGCAACAACGTCACAATTACAAAACACACCCTTGCAAAGCAATAGTCTATTGCAGCAGTTCCCATCCTTTTCTGTTCCGGAAACCACCAAATCACAGTCAAAAGCTCTTGAGTACTGCCATTTGTGGAGTTGCAGAGTGATTTTGTCGGTCAAATTTCGCAGTAAGTGTAACAAATTAAATGCCTATTATTATAATAAACAAGTCATGTAAAATTGCTTGTAATACCAGCCCTGAAGCACAAAGCAAAAACCAAAACACATAGATTAGGCAATGACTAGGCCCTATCTACACAGGCAAGAAAGGCAATGAATAGCCTACTTCCTACAAATGTGACTTGTTGAATCATATGCAGACCAGATGTTACGTTATGATGTTGATGATGTCAAGGTTTGTAATAATATCCAATTTTTACCAATGAAATAAAATTTTTAAAAAATCGACAATAGATACCGTGAGAAATATCAACATCTAGCGATCATGCTGGCGGCTTCACCTCAATGTATTATTTCATTTGAGACTTTTCAAATATATTCCATTCACAATTCTCTTGTTTACATTAAGGGATAAATTCCCACTAATATTACTTTATGTCACTAAGCTTTCACGTGTGTTTTTCTGTGATTATGAAGCTTCTCTGCAGTTTGAGATGATTTATTTTCCTTTTGTTTATGAAAAGAAGCTCGTACAGGCCTTTATTATTTACGATTCATTTCTGATATGTTAGCTTAATAAAATTTATTCATATTTTCCATTCCAAACAAAAATGTATTTTACAGTAGATAATGTATAGCCTATCTAAAAAAAACATCCATTAATACATTTCACAAGCAGCCCTGCAATGGGCTATCAAAGAACTGTCAATGAATAATCGTATCAATCGATAGAATCAGTGAATGAGGCCTAATTAGACAAAATACTTAGTATCTCGTTTGAATGACTAAATAAACAAATAATAATTAAATATGAGATATTAAGTAGTTCGAACAAGATAATTCCAAGAGTCTATTTTTTTAAATTTTTGGCTCTTGGGCATTCTCCCAACTGTTATTATTACTTTTTGTTTTTAAATGTATTTTTTATTTTCTAACCCATGACAGTCTAAGCCTGGGAGGTTCTACTAAGCTATATGGAATTGTTTTCAGAAGGTCATACCAAAGATCATTTAGCTATTTGATTTTGAATTTTAAGACCTTGAAGTATTAATCAAATATACAGTACCAGTCAAAAAAGTTTGGACACACCTACTCATTTAAAGGTTTTTCTTTATTTTTACTATTTTCTACATTGTAGAATAATAGTGAAGACATCACAACTATGAAATAACACATATGGAATCATGTAGTAACCAAAAAAGTGTCAAAGTAGCCACCCTTTGCCTTGTTGCCAGCTTTGGACACTCTTGGCATTCTCTCAACCAGCTTCATGAGGAATGCTTTTCCAACAGTCTTGAAGGAGTTCCCACTTATGCTGAACACTGCGGTCAAACTCATCCCAAACCATGTCAATTGGGTTGAGGTCATCTGATGCAGCACTCCATCACTCGTATTGGTCAAATAGCCCGTACACAGCCTGGAAGTGTGTTTTCTCCTAATGTCCTGTTGAAAAACAAATGATAGTCCCACTAAGGGAAAACCAGATGGGATGGCGTACCGCTGCAGAATGCTGTGGTAGCCATGCTGGTTAAGTGTGCCTTGAAATCTAAATAAATCGCTAACAGTCTCAACAGCAAAGCACCCCAACACCATAACCCCTCCTCCTCCATGCTTCACGATGGGAACCACACATGCGGAGATCATCCGTTCATTTACTCTGCGTCTCAAAAAGACACGGCGGTTGGAACCAAAAATCACAAATTTGGACTCATCAGACCAAAGGACAGATTTCCACCGTCCATTGCTTGTGTTTCTTGGCCCAAGCAAGTCTCTTCATCTTATTGGTGTCCTTTAGTAATGGTTTCTTTGCAGCAATTCGCCCATGAAGGCCTGATTCACGCAGTCTCCTCTGAACAATTGATGTTGAGATGTGTCTGTTACTTGAACTCTGTGAAGCATTTATTTCGGCTGCAATCTGAGGTCCAGTTAACTTTGATGAAAAGGTAACTCTGGGTCTTCCTTTCCTGTGGCGGTCCTTATGTGGCGGTCTGCATTAACTGACCTTCATGTCTTAAAGTAATGATGGACTGTCGTTTCTCTTTGCTTCTTTGAGCTGTTCTTGCCATAATATGGACTTGATCTTCTGTATACCACCCCTACCTTGTCACAACACAACTGATTGTCTCAAACGCTTTAAGAAGGAAAGAAACATCACAAATTCACTTTTAACAAGGCTCACCTGTTATTAAATGCATTCCAGGTTACTACTTCATGAAGCTGGTTGAGAGAATACCAAGGGTGAGCAAAGATGTCATCAAGGGAAAGGGTGGCTACTTTGAAGAATCTCAAATATAAAATATATTTAGATTTGTTTAACACTTGTTTGGTTACTACTTAATTCCATATGTGTTTTTTAATAGTTTTGATGTCTTCACTATTATTCTACAATGTAGAAAATAGTAAAAATAACGAAAAACCCTTGAATGAGTAAGTGTGTACAAACTGTTGACTAGTACTGTATATAAAGAAAATATTTGATAAACAGTTATTTTTGGCCTTACTATTAGCCATTAGCCTACACAAACACATTGAATAATAGATTCACTACATTGAACAATGGTTAGTTGTTCAATTTAGTGAATAAAACAATTTAAAAATGAAGTTTGTTCTGAAGTGTCTGTTCTATATCTGAGAGATATAAGAAAGATCAGGAAACATTTGAAACCCCTTATTTTTGTCACTAAACAGTCTCCATATGCACAGTACTTCCATACATTTTTTCAACTGTTACCGGGGGGACCTTCAGATGAGTCTTGTGAGGCCTGTGGGCGTCCTAGAGAAAAACAACCGTCATGAACGTGTTCATGAGATTCTGTTCAGATATGGGTTAAGTCTTGAGCGTACAGGCTATCACTAAAACACTTGAAGTACTCATCAAGAGTTTGAAGTCAACAAGAAACAAGTAGATTTCTCATATCTCACAGATCTAAGTATGAGCTAAATGATCCTTGGTATGACTTTCTTAAAACAATTCCATATAGCTTCCCTGTTGTTGAAGGTAGAGTGGTTGAAGTTCACTGTTGTTGAAGAGAGGGGTTGACATTCCCTGTTTTTGAAGGTAGGGGGTTGAGGTTTCCTGTTGTTGAAGGTAGAGGGGGTTGAGATTCCCTGTTGTTGAAGGTAGGGTGTTGAGGTTCCCTGTTGTTGAAGGTAGGGTGTTGTGGTTCCCTGTTGTTGAAAGTAGGGTGTAGAGGTTCCCTGTTGTTGAAGGTATGGTGTTGAGGTTCCCTGTTGTTGAAGGTAGGGTGTAGAGGTTCCCTGTTGTTGAAGGTAGGGTGTTGAGGTTCCCTGTTGTTGAAGGTAGGGTGTTGAGGTTCCCTGTTGTTGAAGGTAGGGTGTTGAGGTTCCCTGTTGTTGAAGATAGGGTGTTGAGGTTCCCTGTTGTTGAAGATAGGGTGTTGTGGTTCCCTGTTGTTGAAGGTAGGGTGTTGAGGTTCCCTGTTGTTGAAGATAGGGTGTTGTGGTTCCCTGTTGTTGAAGATAGGGTGTTGAGGTTCCCTGTTGTTGAAGATAGGGTGTTGAGGTTCCCTGTTGTTGAAGGTAGGGTGTTGAGGTTCCCTGTTGTTGAAGATAGGGTGATTGAGGTTCCCTGTTGTTGAAGGTAGGGTGTAGAGGTTCCCTGTTGTTGAAGATAGGGTGTTGAGGTTCCCTGTTGTTGAAGATAGGGTGATTGAGGTTCCCTGTTGTTGAAGATAGGGTGATTGAGGTTCCCTGTTGTTGAAGGTAGGGTGTTGAGGTTCCCTGTTGTTGAAGATAGGGTGTTAAGGTTCCCTGTTGTTGAAGGTAGGGTGTAGAGGTTCCCTGTTGTTGAAGGTAGGGTGATTGAGGTTCCCTGTTATACAGCAACTAAACCATGTAAATAAATGTCTAGTAACATCTGGGCATACAAAGATAATGTGAATGATAATGGACAATGGAAGCTAAGAGCAGATTAGAGCAAAGCTGTAAAAAGCTTAGTCTATGCTCACTGCTTGCTTAGAGTCCTAGCCCCAAATGCAAATTAAATTGCAATGGAGTGAGAGCAAAATCACCTTAGACATATAGGTGAAAGGGCAATATAATATCAATCCATTATACAGAACAAAATAGTGATTTACTAAATGCCCCCAATGACAAAAGGGAATATACCAATTAAAATATTCTACAAGTAAGCATCACCCCCATCGCCTTCGGGGTTATATACACTCAGTGGCCAGTTTATTAGTTATACCCATCTAGTACCGGGTCGGACAACCCTTTGCCTACAGAACAGCCTAAATTCTTTGGGGAATGGAACCGTTGCTCAATTGGTATAAAGGGACCTAACGTGTACCAGGAAAACATTCGCCCACACCATTACACCACCGCCGTCAGCATGTACCGTTGACACCAGGCCAGATGGGGCCATAGGCAAGATGATGTTTTTCCACTCCTCAATTATCCCGTGTTGGTGACCGCGTGCCCACTGGAGCCGCTTCTTCTTGTTTCTAGGTGATAGGAGTGGAACCCGGTGTGGTCGTCTGCAGCAACAGCCCACCTGTGACAAGGACCGACGAGTTGTGTGCTCCATGATGCCGTTCTGCACACCGCTGTTGTACTCCGCCACTGTTTGCGGCTCTCCTGTTAGCTTGCACCGTTCTCGTCATTCTCCATTCGACCTCTCAGGACTGCCGCTGAGTGGATGTTCTTTGTTTGTCACACCATTCTTGGTAAATCCCAAGACACTGTCGTGTGTGAAAAGCCCAGGAGGCCATCTGTTTCTAAGATACTGGAAATGTTGTGCCTGGCACTGAATATCATACCACACTCAAAGTCGCTTAGGTTACTTGTTTAGCCCATTCAAACGTTTAATTTGAACAGTAACTGAATGCCTCAATGCCTCAATGCCTGTTTTATATAGCAAGCCACGGCCACGTGACTCGATATCTGTAGGAGCAAACCATTTTCGTGAACGGGGGTGGTCTACCTAATAAACTGTGTATTTCAGAATTGCAAAAGGATATTGTTTTCAACCACTTTCTTTCAGGTCAATGGTATCAAACACCCAACCTGTGATCAAAAGGGCAGAGACTATAAGGAGGGCTATGTATGAGGCCAGGCATCCAACCTGCCAGTAAATGAATAGGTGTCATGGAGGTTAAGCAAAGAAGAAATTAGATTTAAATTTTCAGGAAAAAAACTCCTTCTCATTTCTAAAAGCCAGTTAAGAATGAAGAAAGACATTTGGCCATGGAGCAAATCCCCATTTCTTTGTGTAGCTATTTGAATAGCCCCCTATGTCTCTGTCTCTCTCTCGCTGTCTGTCTCTCTCTCTCTCTCTGGTTCTTTTTGTGTTGTAGCTCCATCTTTATTAATGTATCAGCGCTGGGTGCTCCAGACAAGATCCAAGAGAACACCTGGGAGTATGTCCTACATGGTGCCCTATTCCCTATGTAGTGCACTACTTTTGACCAACGTTCTGGAGTAGTGCACCACAGGGAATAGGGTGTCATGTGGGACACACTCCTGTGTTTGATTTCTCAGACAGCAATTTCCCTTATTAGCTGAATATTCAATTAGACCGCACGTGGCCTGCATTGTGTCGGATCTACCCTGTAAGATCTGGGTTAAACGCTTGGTCACTTTGAAGGGTTTGAGCACTCCCACGTCGTTGACAAGACAAAGTCTTAGTGCATCCCAAATGGCACCCTATTCCCTACATAGTGGACTACCTTTGACAAGGCCCCTATATAGGGAATAGGGTGCCATTTGGGACACAGGTAGACAGACAGTCATTAAACGTCCAGGGCTGATGCTGATGTTTGATGCTTATGAGTAGCTTGGTTTAAAGACAGCACCAAACATTTGTGGCTGGTCTTGAACTGTCAGGGTTACAATGACTTACTGTGCGGGTTATATTAGTTATTGTCAGGGTTACAATGACTTATTGTGCGGGTAACAATGACTTAAAGTCAGGGTTACAATGACTTACTGTCAGGGTTACAATGACTTACTGTGCGGGTTATATTACTTATTATCAGGGTTACAATGACTTACTGTGTGGGTAACAATGACTTAAAGTCAGGGTTACAATGACTTACTGTCAGGGTTACAATGACTTACTGTCAGAGTTACAATGGCTTACTGTCAGGGTTACAATGACTTACTGTCAGGGTTACAATGACTTACTGTCAGAGTTACAATGACTTACTGTCAGGGTTACAAATACTTACTATCAGGGTTACAATGACTTACTGTCAGGGTTAAAATGACTTACTGTCAGGGTTAAAATGACTTACTGAGTACTTATTTTCTCATTTATTTAACCAGGGAAAGTCACAGACACAGACAGACAGACAGATAGACACAGACAGACAGACAGACAGACAACCAAGTCCTGCTGTTGCTCCTCAAACCTTTAACCTACAATGTACCCAGTCTGTGCCTTGTTGAGCTCTGTGTAACGTAGATGAGACAAACTCTGATTTCCCCTTCAGACTCTAGACCAAAATGCAGCCCAACTTGTCCTGTGTAGGTACTTCAGGTAATACTTGAGGTATTACAGCTAAGGCACAATCAGCAGTAGATGGATGGGATGCTCTGAATATACCGGGAGGTTCAAGAGTCCTTCATTACAGCCAGAAGCCTGAAGAGTCTGACTAACCTGGGAAATGATAGGGTAGGACAGACAGACAGATAGATAGGTGGATATCAACCCCAACCACACATGATTAGAGATATGTTCTCTCTGTGAGATCAAAAGAAGACGCAGTGTAGGGTACAACAGCCTAGTATCATCCGTTTCTCTGACACTAACTCATTACTGTATAGCACGCTGTTCTGAACAAATTAGCCATATTAAGCCAATGTACAAATTAATGAACATGATGGAAACTTCAGGTCTCCCTCTGTCAATGATAATAGTCTTATTCATGATGATCTCCTAGGCCAAATGTATCCTAGAATAGCACCCCTGTACTCTGCGAAGCTTTATGAATGCTGTCCTTATGATGTAAGGTACAGTGCCTTCAGAAAGTATTCACACCCTTTGACTTTTTCCACATTTTGTTGTGTTACAGCCTGAATTTAAAGTAGATTCAATTGAGCTGGTCACTGATCTACTCACAATACCCCATAATAGGCTCCCGACTGGAGTTTAACTAAGGCATTGCATCTCAGTGCTAGAGGCATCACTACAGACAATGGTTCGATCCCGGGCTGTATCACAACTGGCTGTGATCGGGAGTCCCATAGGGCAGGCGCACAATTGGCCCAGCATCGTCCGGGTTAGGGGAGGGTTTGGCCAGGGTAAGCTGTCATTGTAAAATAAGAATTTGTTCTTAACTGACTTGCCTACTTAAAACTTAAGGATTTTTTTCAATTCTTAAATCTAACTGCCTGTAGCTCAGGCCCTGAAGCGAGGATATGCATATTCTTGGTACCATTTGAAAGGAAACTAATGTAGTAGAATATAACACAATATATCGGGTAAAAGACAATACAAAGAAAAAAACAACCGTTCTTTTGTATTTTTTTTTGTACCATCGTCTTTGAAATGCAAGAGAAAGGCCATAATGCATTGTTCCAGCCCAGGTGCAATTTAGATTTTGGCCACTAGATGGTAGCAGTATATGTGCAAAGTTTTAGACTGATCCAATGAACCATTGCATTTCTGTTCAAAGTTTTGTATTAAGACTGCCCAAATGTGCCTCATTTGTTTATTTATAACTTTTTATGTTCAAAATTGTGCACTCTCCTCAAACAATAGCATGGTATTATTTCACTGTAATAGCTACTGTAAATTGGACAGTGGAGGTAGATTAACAAGAATTTAAGCTTTCTGCCAAAATCTGATATGTCTATGTCCTGGGGAAAGTTTCTTGTTACCTACAACCTCATGCTAATCGCATTAACCTAAGTTAGCTCAACCATCCCGTGGAAGGGACACCAATCCCGAAGAAGTTTTAAATAAAGGTTAAATAAAAAGGTAAAAGTAGATTTTTTTTGTGTGTAATTTCTATTTTTTTTTTTACATAAGTTGAAATGTCTTGAGTCAATAAGTATTCAACCCCTTTGTTATGGGAAGCCTAAACAATAAAGAGCTGAGGGACTGTGTGCAATAATATTGGTTAACATTTTTTTAAATGACTACCCCATCTCTGTACCCCACAATTTTCTGTAATGTCCCTCAATCAAGTAGCGAATTTCAAGCACAGATTGAACCACAAAGACAACAGAGGTTTTTCAATAACTTGCAAAGAGGAAACTGATTGGTAGATGTGAAAAAAAAGCAGACATTGAATATCCCGTCCTTCCTAACTCAGTTGCCGGAGAGGAAGAAAAATGCTTAGGGATTTCACCATGAGTCCTATTGTACTTTAAAACAGATACAGAGTTTAATGGTTGTGATATTTAATAAAATGAGTATGGATCAACAACATTGCAGTTACTCCAGAATACTAACATAATTACAGAATTAAAAGAAGGAATCCTGTACAGGATAAAAAATATTCCAAAACATGTGGGAAAGAAACTAACTTTTTGTACTGAATACAAAGTGTTATGTTTGGACCAAATCCAACACAACACATCACTGAGTACCACTCTTCATATGTGCAAGCATGGTCTTGGTGTGGAATACAAGCCATGCTACATACTGTATGGTGTAGAATAGAAGCCCTGCTACATACTGTATGGTGTAGAATAGAAGCCCTGCTACATACGGTATGTTGTAAAATGAAGGCCATGCTAAATACTCAATGATGTTGTTTACAAGCCCTGTTGCATTCTGGATCATTTAGAATACAGGCCCTGCTAAATACTGTATGGTGTAGAATACAGACCCTGCTAAATACTGTATGATGTTGAATAGAGAACCTGCTACAAAATGTACAGTGTGGAATACAGGCCATGCTACATACTGTATGATGTTGAATACAGGCCCTGCTACACACTATATGGTGTAGAATACAGGCCCTGCTACATACTGTGTGATGTTAAATAGAGGCCCTGCTACATACTGTATGGTTTAGAGTACAGGCCTTGCTACATGCTGTATGGTGTAGATTACAGGCCCTGCTACATACTGTATGGTGTAAAATAGAGGCCCTGCTACATACTGTATGGTGTAGAATAGAGGCCCTGCTACATACTGTATGGTTTAGAATACAGGCCTTGCTACATACTGTATGGTGTAGATTACAGGCCCTGCTACATACTGTATGGTGTAAAATAGAGGCCCTGCTACATACTGTATGACGTACAAAACAGGCCCTGCTACTTAATGTATGATGTACAAAACAGGCCCTGCTACTTAACGTATGATGTTGAATACAGCACTGCTGCATACTGTATGAAGTTGAATACAGGCCCTGCTACATATTGTATGGTGTAGAAAACAGGCCCTGCTACATACTGTATGGTGTAGAATACAAGCCCTGCTACATACTGTATGGTGTTGAATAAAGGCCCTGCTACATACTGTATGATGTTAAATAAAGGCCCTGCTACATACTGTATGATGTTGAATAAATGCCCTGCTACGTATTGTATGGTGTAGAATACAAGCCCTGCAGCATCCTGCATGATGTACAATACAGGCCCTGCGACAAACTGTACGGTGTGGAATACAAGCCATGCTACATACGGTATGTTGTAAAATGAAGGCCATGCTAAATACTCCATGATGTTGTTTACAAGCCCTGTTGCATTCTGGATCATTTAGTATTCAGGCCCTGCTAAATACTGTATGGTGTAGAATACAGACCCTGCTACGTACAGCATGATGTTGAATACAGGCCCTGCTACATACTGTATAGTGTAGAATACAGGCCTTGCTACATACTGTATGATGTTGAATACAGGCCCTGCTACATACTGTATAGTGTAGAATACAGGCCCTGCTACATACTGTATGATGTTGAATACAGGCCCTACTACATACTGTATGACATTGAATACAGACCCTGCTACATACTTTATGACATTTAATAGAGGCCCTGCTATATACTGTAATGGTGTAGAAAAACAGGGCCTGCTACATACTGTACGTTGTAGAGTGGAGGCCATGCTACATACTGTATGATATTGAATACAGGACCAGCTACAAACTGTATGGTGTAGAATACATGACCTGGAACATAATGTATGGTGTAGAGTACATGCCTTGCTGCATACTGTAAAACGTTGAATACAGAACCAGCTACAAACTGTTTGATGTTGAATAGAAGCCCTGCTATAAACTGTATGATGTTGAATACAGGCCTTGCTACATACTGTATGATGTTGAATACAGGCCTTGCTACATACTGCATAACCTACAAAAAAGGTCCTGCTACGTACTGTATGACATACAATACAGGCCCTGCTACATACTGTATGATGTTGAATACAGGCCTTGCTACATACTGTATGACATACAATACAGGCCCTGCTACATACTGTGTGATGTTGAATACAGGTCCTGCTACATACTGTTTGATGTTGAATTCAGGCCCTGCTACACACTGTATGTCATACAATAAAGGTCCTGCTACATACTGTATGATGTTGAATACAGGCAATGCTACATACTGTATGATGTTGAATACAGGCCCTGCAACATACTGTATGATGTTGAATAGAGGCCCTGCTACATACTGTATGGTTTAGAATACAGGCTTTGCTACATACTGTATTGTGTAGAATAAAGTCCCTTCTACAAACTGTATAATGTTGAATACAGGCAATGCTACATACTGTATGATGTTGAATACAGGCCCTGCTACATACTGTATGATGTTGAATAGAGGCCCTGCTACATACTGTATGGTTTAGAATACAGGCTTTGCTACATATTGTATGGTGTAGAATAAAGTCCCTTCTACAAACTGTATGGTGTAAAATACAAGCACTGCAACATCCTGTATGACGTAGAATACAGGCCCTGCTACATACTGTATGATTTTGAATACAGGCTCTGCTACATATTGTTTGATGTACAATACAGGCACTGCTACATACTGCATGATGTTGAGTACAGGCCATGCTACATACTGTTTGATTTTGATTAGAGGCCCTGCTACATACTCTATGGTGTAGAATACAGAACTTGCTACTAACTGTATGTTGTAGAATGAAGGCCATGCTGAATACGTAATGACGTTGATTACAAGCCCTGTTACATACTGTTTCATTCAGAAGACAGGCCCTGGTAAATACTGTATGGTGTAGAATACAGGCCCTGCTACGTACTGTATGATGTTGAATACAGTCCCTGCTGCATACAGTATGATGTAGAATACAGGCATTGCTACATACTGTATAGTGTAGAAAATAGTCCCTGCTGCATATTGTTTGATGTTGAATATAGGCCCTGCTACATATTGTATAACGTTGAGTACAGGCCCTGCTACACACTGTATGACGTTTAATACAGAACCTGCCACATACTGTATGATGTAGAATACATGACCTGCCACATACTGTATGGTGTCGAATACAGGCCTTGCTACATAATGTGTGGTGTAGAATACAGGCCCCTCTACATACTGTATGGTGTAGAACACAGGCCCTGCTACATACTGTGTGATGTTGCATACACGTCCTGCTACGTACTCTATGGGGTAGAATACAGGGAATGAAACATACTGTAAGATGTTGAATACAGGACCTGCTACATACTGTATGGTGTTAAATACAGGACCTGCTACATACTGTATAATGTTGAATACAGGCCTGGCTACATAGTGTATGATGTAGAATACTGGCCCTGCAACATAAACTATGATGTTGAATAGATACAATGCTACATAATATATGGTGTACAATACAGGCCCTCCTACATACTGTATAATGTTGAATTACAGGCCCAGTTACATACTGTATGATGTTGAATAGTGGCCCTGCTATATACTGTATGGTGTAGAAAACAGGCCCTCCTACATGCTGTTTGACGTACAATACAGGCCCTACTACATAGCGTATGATGTTGATTACAGGCCCTGCTACATACTGTATGATTTCAAAAACAGACCCTGCTACATACTGTATGTTGTAGAATACAAGCCCTGCACATATTGTATGATGTTGAATACAGGCCCTCCTACATACTGTATGATGTTGAGAACTGGCCCTACTAACTACTGTATGACGTACAATACAGCTCCTGCTACATAGTGTATCATGTTGAATAGAGGCCCTGCTACATACTGTATGATGTTGAATACAGGCCATGCTACATACTGTATGATGCTGAATAGAGGCCCTGCTACATAGTGTATGTTATAGAATACAGGCCTTGCTACATACTATATGATGTTTAGTACAGTTCCTGCTACATACTGTATGGTGTAGAATACAGGCCCTGCGACATACTGTATGGAGTAGAATACATGCCCTGCTACATACTGTATGGTGTAGAATACAGGCTCTCCTACATATTGTATGGTGTTGAATAGAGGCCCTGCTACATACTGTGTGGTGTAGAATACAGGCCCTCCTACATACTGTATGACGTTGAATTCAGGCCCTGCTACATACTATGATGTTGAAAACAGGCCCTGCTACATACTGTATGATGTAAAATACAGGCCCTGCTACATAGTGTGTGGTGTAGAATACAGGCCCTGTTACATACTGTATGATGTTGAATACAGGCCCTCTTACATACTGTATGGTGTCGAATAGTAGCTTTGCTACATACTGTATGATGTTGAATACAGGCCCTGCTACGTACTGTATGGTGTAGAATACAGGCCCTGCTACGTACTGTATGGTGTAGAATACAGGCCCTGCTACATACTGTATGGTGTAGAATACAGGCCCTGCTACATACTGTATGGTGTAGCATACAGGCCCTGCTAAATACTGTATGGAGTAGAATACAGGCCCTGCTACATACTGTATGGAGTAGAATACAGGCCCTGCTACATACTGTATGATGTAGAATACAGGCCCTGCTACATACTGTATGGTGTAGAATACAGGCCCTGCTACACACTGTATGGAGTAGAATACATGCCCTGCTACATACTGTATGATGTAGAATACAGGCCCTGCTACATACTGTATGGTGTAGAATACAGGCCCTGCTGCATACTGTATGGAGTAGAATACAGGCCCTGCTACATACTGTATGGTGTAGAATACAGGCCCTGCTACATACTGTATGGAGTAGAATACAGGCCCTGCTACAGTATTTACTGTATCAGTATCAACAGATTTTGAGGTCAGACACCTGGCCCTCAACGTGATCAAGACAAAGGAGATGATTGTGGACTACAGGATAAAGTGGACCGAGCACACCCCCATTCTCATCAACGGGGCTGCAGTGGAGCAGGTTGAGAGCTTCAAGTTCCTTGGTGTCCACATCACCAACAAAACCAACAAGGTCCAAGAGGCTTCTAAACAGCGTCTATCCCCAAACCATAAGACTCCTGAAAATCTAGTCAAATGGCTACCCAGACTATTTACATTGGCCTCCCCCCTCCCATCTCCACACCACTGCCACTCTCTTTTGTCATCTATGCGTAGTCACTTTAACAGCTCTACCTACACGTACATACTACCTCAACTAACCGGTGCCCCCGCACATTGACTCTGTACCGGTACCCCTTCCCCTGTATATATTGTTATTCTTTTACTGCTCCTCTTTAATTACTTGTTACTTTTATTTCTTATTCTTATCTGTATTTTTTTAATACTGCACTGTCGGTTAGGGGCTCGTAAGTAAGCATTTCACTGTAAGGTCTACACTTGTTATATTCGGCGCATGTGACTAATACAATTTGATTTGATTTGATCATGTAGACTACAGGCAGTCCTTCCCATAGAGAGCATGTGTTAATTATGGTTGAGCACAAAGCCAGCCACTCTGAATATGATCTTCACAGTATAGCCCTAGCTCACACAATCATTTTCCCCATGATGAAGCCAGCATAAAGCCAGCATAACGCCAGCATAACACCTAAAGCATAACGCCAGCATAACACCTAAAGCATAAAGCCAGCATAAAGACTAAAGCATAAAGCCAGCATAACGCCAGCATAAAGCCAGCATAACGCCAGCATAACACTTAAAGCATAACGCCAGCATAACGGCAGCATAACAGCAGCATAACACCTAAAGCATAACGGCAGCATAACGGCAGCATAACGGCAGCATAACACCTAAAGCATAACGCCAGCATAACGGCAGCATAACGGCAGCATAACACCTAAAGCATAACGCCAGCATAACGCCAGCATAACGGCAGCATAAAGACTAAAGCATAACGTCAGCACTTAAGGCGTTACACTGAACGAAACTATAGGCACAACGCCTTGGCTTTGCGACACCATTGTAGCTGTGAAATGAAGCTTTATTAAACTGCAATATTCTCCACCTACCACCTGCTGTATTCTCATAATGAGAGAGAAAATGAGGATTCAAATTAGGGGAGAGAGACAGAGGCCGACGCTTTGCCTTCATTTACAATCAAGGGCTGCAGTTTGGTTTCATTTGTGAATATCTCAATAGGACAAGTTAGAATGAAAGAGAAGGAATGAGGTGAGGCACACTGGAAGAGGAGGGGGTACTGTGTACTGACAAAGCAATCCTTTCTTTCACTAGGCACTGCAAGACCTTCACTATACCCTTGTTTTCTTTCCTTCACTAAACCCTTGTTTTATTTCCTTCACTATATCCTTGTTTTATTTCCTTCACTATACCCTTGTTTTCTTTCCTTCACTAAACCCTTGTTTTATTTCCTTCACTATATCCTTGTTTTATTTCCTTCACTATATCCTTGTTTTATTTCCTTCACTATACCCTTGTTTATCTTTCCTTCACTAAACCCTTGTTTTATTTCCTTCACTATATCCTTGTTTTCTTTCCTTCACTAAACCCTTGTTTTATTTCCTTCACTATATCCTTGTTTTATTTCCTTCACTAAATCCTTGTTTTCTTTCCTTCACTATATCCTTGTTTTATTTCCTTCACTAAATCCTTGTTTTCTTTCCTTCACTATATCCTTGTTTTCTTTCCTTCACTAAATCCTTGTTTTCTTTCCTTCACTAATTCCTTGTTTTCTTTCCTTCACTATATCCTTGTTTTATTTCCTTCACTATATCCTTCAAACTTACATCTACATTGTGATTGTGATAAAACCAAATTACATTGTTGCATCTAACTGTTTGTGCTATTGTGTGAATTACTTGGTCACTTTTACAACCGAGTCAGCAGAGTGTGCTACATCGGCATGCAGTTCATTTTTTTGTTTATTATTGTGTGCAATGACAACCAAACGCTCTGTGTCAAATCAATAATTTGTTTGTATTGTTCAGAAGAAGAAAAATAAAACAGGGGGACTACTGAAACGCGAAACACGGAAATTAAGAAACTAACTGCTGAGGAGGCAATGAATACAAAACAACCAGAAAATATGAAATGCTTTCTAGCACCGTAATATTCCATCATTATAGTAATATCTCGGTGCATCTGGGGAAAATTTACAGCACGCATGACAGTTGTTCTCCACCTCATGTATCCAGATTCCGTCCCGCTGTACTGTAATGGCTCAGATTATAGCATCCACCCAATGCAAATTACAGGAAGGAAGGAGAGAGAAATGCACTAGTCAGCTAACATATGAAATTGGATCATTAAGATATTTGATTTCTAATTTTAGGACCCTTGTATGTATATATATATATATATATATATATATATATATATATATATATATATATATAAAGGCTATCATGCTATCAATTTATTTATATATAAAAATAAATTACTACTATAGCCCATAGAAAAGCATTAAATAACACATTCATGAATGTAAAAAAATCTATCATAAGGAATACATTTTTGAAGAAGTGCCTGTCCCATAACTAGTAGATCAGTGGCAGTAGGTGCCATTTAAAATGACACCAATAGGTTTAGGCTGCTACATTATAGCCTTTACCCATCATGAGGTTGCTACAACCTAGCCTATGAATGAAAGTTTACAACGTAGGTGCACAGGTGTAGATAGTTTTTGTAATCGAGGTGACAGATGGCGACAAATTCAATACCACCTTGCGCACTTTTGCCTGCCTCTAGCTGATCTAGGGTGTAATTAATCATTAGTCTAACTGTGTTGCAAACGAGAGTTTCTATTGGACAAATTTATGTTTATCCCCGTTGACTTCTGTTTAAGAAATGTTTTTTCAACAGAATCTGGCAGGAATGAATACACCTCTGATCACACGCAAACATAGTTCACTTTCATAATAGCCACATACAAACGGCTACACCATGGTGCTTATCCTACAGAGTGCTGTTGAGGCTACTGTAGACCTTTGTTGCAAAACAGTGTGTTTTAATCTAATTTAGCTTTTTTAATGTTTCACTTTTATTTTTATAAATCTTCTTAGGGATCAGTGGGGCGCTATTGACCCACCTACGACAACTTCCGGGAAAAGTCAGAGCGCCAAATTCAAATTACAAATATCGTAATATAAAACATTAATGAAAATACAAGTGTTGCGCACTCTTCAAAAGCTCTGCTTCTTGGCAATCTCACAGCGTTGTCAGATTTCAAAAAGGCTTCACGGCGAAAGCACAACATTTGATTGTCTGAGGATAGCGCCCCGTGTACTTCCTCCATTAGCATAAAAACATAACCAGCGCGGGTGTCACAAAACACATAAAAAGAGCTAAAACAAATCGCTTACCTTTGAAGATCTGCTGATGGCAATCCAAAGTGTCCAAGAAAAGAAAATCAATGTTCCTTTTGTTCAAAAACGTCCCACTTTATATCCATAATGCTCAGTTTGGTTGTCACGTTCTGTTCAGAAAATCCACCGTCCACTCGTCCATTATACAAGACAAACAGAGCGTAAAAAATATACCTATAAACTTTGTCCAAACAAATCAAACAACGTTTCTAATCGATCCTTAGGTACACTATCATGTATATTAACTATAATATTTAACACTGTAAATATCCTGGGCGATAGAAAAGGAAAGAACCCAAAGTGTTTTCTATCCAATACTACTAATTATGTGCATATCCTAGTTTCTGGGCCTGAGTACCAGGCATTTTACTTTGGGCACGCCAGACTTTTTAAGACTTTTTAGATTTAATATCTATATATATCTCCATGCTACAATTCATTTATATGTGTTACTATCAGATGAAGGTTTAATATCTATATATATATCTCCATGCTACCATTCAGTTGTATGGGTTACCTTCAGATGAAGGTTTAATATCTATATATATATCTCCATGCTACCATTCAGTTATATGTGTTACTATCAGATGAAGGTTTAATATCTATATATATCTCCATGCTACCATTCAGTTATATGTGCTACCATCAGATGAAGGTTTAATATCTATATATACCTCCATGCTACCAAGTCCTGTGACACTTTTGGTGGTCGTAGTGCAAAACGGAGAACACCATCGTGTTCGTGAGAGTCTAGTTGTTCTTAACCTCCATGCACCAAAGTTAGTAAGCCAATTCGTGATGTCTCCTGGTCTGACGAACAAAGCTGTAGCTCTGCCACTTACCACAGCAGATGCCGAAGGCTGACATAGGCGAATGCGGTGGTTTGAGACACAGTAAAAAGCAGATATCTTTAGCTTAAACTGACAGATTTTGATGGGTATTATGTTAATTAGATTGACACACGGGTGAATCGAACTCGGAAGGAGTTAATGCACATCCAATCAGCCTTCAGCCTTACCCGGACGGATTTAATAGCAATATGAGAAAAGGGCTGAATCCCAAATGGCACTCTATTCCCTAGATAGTGCACTACTTTATACTACACTCTATTCTACACTCCAGGTAATCAAATGGCTATCCCCTCCACCCCGCTACTTTCTGTTTATCATATATGCATAGTCACTTTAACTATACTTTCATGTACACACTACCTCAATTGGACCGACCAACCGGAGCTCCCGCACATTGGCTAACTGGGCTATCTATCTGCATTGTGTCCCACCACCCGCCAACCCCTTTTTACGCTACTGCTACTCTCTGTTCATCATATATGCATAGTCACTTTAACCATAACAACATAGACATATACTACATCGAACAGCCTGACTAACCGGTGTCTGTATGTAGCCTCGCTACTTTTACAGGCTCGCTACTGTATATAGCCTTGCTACTGTATATACTGTTGTTTTATTTCTTTACTTGCCTATTGTTCACCTAAATCCTTTTTTTCACTATTGGTTAGAGCCTGTAAGTAAGCATTTCACTGTAAGGTCTACACCTGTTGTATTCGGCGCACGTGACAAATACATTTTGATTTGTTTCCCTAGATAGTGGATGACTACCAGAGTCCTTTTCCCTAGATAGTGCACTACTACCAGAGCCCTATTGTCAAAAGCCCACCTGGTCAAAAGTAGTAATATAGGGAACAGGGTACCGTTTGGGACGTAGCCAAAGGCCTTTCAAGCCGCTACCAAACCAATCCAATCCCAGAAGTGGATAAAGCCCTCTCCACATTTCCAAACACCAGGGAGTCCAATCCACCAATCCATTTAGAAGAATTCTAACCCCTCATCTGTTTAATAATATAATCCCTGTGAACTGTAGGGAGTTAAGGTTGGATAGGGATACATCCAGGACACAACAAGTGATCGCAATCTTTTAACTTAACATCTAATCCTAAAAAATGCTTGCCTTTTTAGTATATGAAGTGGCAATCAAATGAAAACAAAATGTGTGTGCTTGTTAGCTTGTCTCAAAGTATTTATGGTTATGAAATAAGTTACAGTAGTGGAAGTCACTGCAGTAGTAATGGTAATAGTTGTAGTAATGGTAGTGACTGGTTAATAGTTGAAAAAGTAGATAGATGGAAATATTGATTGATTGGACAGCCTGAACATGTGGAGTTGGTCTGGTGTCTGGTTTGAAAATGTTTTATTTATTTTTTCTTAACTTTATCTAACTAGGCAAGTCAGTTAAGAACAAACTCTTATTTTCAATGGCAGCCTAGGAACAGTGGGTTAACTGCCTTGTTTCAGGGGAGGAATGATTTTTTACCTTGTCAGCTCTGGGATCTTGCAACCTTTCGGTTATTAGTCCAACACTCTAACCACTAGGCTACCCTGCCACCCAAAAGTTCAAGAGTGACTATTATTCTTGGTGGGTCACTTAAGTGGTAATGCCATAGAAGCCAGTGCTTGTTGGATATATTGGCACAGGTGTTGTCAGGGCATTATCACTTTTATACAACAGGTTACCAACATATTCAAATAATGATCGACATGATTAATTTATTCACACTACCTCATCCATCCGTAAGATATAGGCCCGGCACAAATCTAGGGTTGCTAGAGATGCGACCCAGTCGTTCGTACCTTTTTGTTTTGTATCCCCAGTCGTTTGTTCTAAATGTTCCATCGCCATAGTGACTGGCAACGTTCTTATCCCTTGCTTGCTAGCTAGCCAACTACGGCTAACTTACAGTCACGCCAAAAAGTGCTGCCAGAATAACAGCGAAGTAGCTGTATTTGTTTAAGCTGTTTTCTAGTGACATTTTATTTGGACACATCCATAACAAGGAGCTAATGAGGCGCAATTTCACCTGGCATAGAACATGTGCTCTCTCGTCAGGACCCTGTTGTTCAGAGGAGCTAGCCAACAACACGGCTAACACAATCACTTCAAACTGAAGCTGGAAAGACTGCAAACTAGCTGCACTTTTTTTTTCGTTTTACCTTTTTTCAATTGACATTTCTTTGTAAATTCATATATCCATAAAAATGATGCCAGCTGATTCATGATTTCAACTGGCTGAGAAACTCTGTCTCTCTCGTCCCGACTCCCGACCCGACCCCGACACGTTCATTACTATGGGACAGTTGGAGATCGAATTTGAATATTGAAGCAATGTTGCAAATGTCAGAGAGACAGACAGCAAGGTTTGTACAAATCTCAGCTGTTGAAAACTAAATGTTAGTGTTAAAGAAATGTGAGATAATGTCTAGATGCTTTTTATAGTGTAGATCAAGTTTATAACTTCCCTGGCTGGGCTGATGAGACGGTGGATTGCGCAGTCAGATGGAACAGAGTAAATATGCATTTCAATGTCATAGATATAGCTGGTGGTAACTTGTGGAATAGACACTGGCTGGAATATGCTTTTAACCAATCAGCATTCAGGATTAGACCCACCCGTTGTATAATGTATTCTAATTAATACACATTTGAATTGTTATAGTTTATAACATTTTAGAAATATAAAAAAGTAATGTTTATGTTTGTAGCTGATATTGTTCAAGACCAGTAGCATTTGAAATGTCTACCACTGTGTTCTTATGGTTGGCATTAACTCCATTAAGTGTTATGCAAATTCTAATTGTTATAGTTTATTAAGGTTTGAGAGAATTTGAAGTGAGGATAGCCTGAACATTTTAAAAGTTGGTATTGTGGCTTAAATGGCCAAGGAGACGGAACACTTTGGATAGCTGCCACTGTATTCCTATGGTTCTCATTCAAACCCAAGTTAATTTACGCAAATGTAATATTACTCATAGTTCGAAAGTTGTAAATGGTATAACAAATCATTGAGTCAGTTTGTATAGTTTGATGGTGCTTTGGTATTTATAGCGTAAACGGTTAAAAAGCAAAGGTGAATCCAAATATTTCCCATTAAAGCCCATGGAGCTGGTTATAGTTTAAAAAGTGTTGATAGCTTTGTGTTGATAGCTTGAACAGTGTAAGAGAAGTTGCTAAACTCATCCCCATGTACGGCTATGTCCCTTTTCTTGCCATTGAAAGCTTATTTATATTTTGTTGAAGAGCAAAAAGTATAAATGCTATCAAAAATATATTTTTTCCTGAAGTCCACGATCAGCTGCTTCGTTTTGTTGACGTTGAGGGAGAGGCTATTTTCCTGCCACCACTCCGCCTCATCGTCTTCACCCTCACCCTGCAGTCCAATTATTTGCTGCTGATGAATAGGCATAACACAAACTCATCATTACACTACTGTCTTTGTAAATTAAATCAACCTCTTCACCCTCACCATTCAGTTAGGCCTAATTTAAATTTATCGCCCATTCATCCATTTGTCTTTCAGCGAGGAGAGAGAGAGACTCATTAGCGCCTGGCTGGGTACCAACGTCCTACAGCACATTGTCTTGGAGCCTGGCTGGGTACCAACGTCCTATAGAACACTGTCTTGGAGCCTGGCTGGGTACCAACATCCTACAGCACATTGTCTTGGAGCCTGGCTGGGTACCAACGTCCTACAGCACATTGTCTTGGAGCCTGGCTGGGTACCAACGTCCTACAGATCATTGTCTTGGTGGGTGAGGTTGGGAATAGGTGTGAAAAAAACCGGTAAAAATTACTAAATTCTGTTCAGCAGGACATAGTTATGTTTTTAGGCTGTTTTGTTTTAAAAAAATCAAAGGTCAACGGCCGTCAGCCTATGGCGGTTCTAGTGTTCCAAATTGCTGGAACAAAATCTTGATGTTCAGTTTGGATGTTGGCCCACCCCCTCAAGCTCAACCTCAACAAGAAGGAGGTGCTCTTCCTTCAGGGGAAGGCCTGCCCGCTCCAAGACCTCTCCATCACGTTTGGCAACTCCACAGTTTCCCCTCCCAGAGAGAAAATAATCTTTGCATGAGACTGGACAACACCTTCTCATTCTCTGCAAACATCTAAGCAGTGACTCGCTCCTGAAGGTTCATGCTCTACAACATCCGTAGAGATCGACCCTACCACACACAGGGAGAGCCACGGGTCCTAATCCAGGCACCTGTCATCTACCGTCGGGACAGCGAATCCCTGCATATCTTCTGAAAACATCTGGAACCCTACCTCTTGATAACTACTTTGTTGAGTGGAAATGTACTTTCTATGATTGTGTTGTTGACTCACCGTAAGATAAAGGCACTAATGTAAGTCGCCCTGGATAAGAATGACTGCTAAATTACAAAACAAATAGGAAGACCGATGCTCTTTCCAATTGTACATTTCCTATTTTAGAGGACAGCTCCATCTTGTCGAGGTTGAGCTTGAGGTGGTGGGCCAACGTCCAAGCTGAGATGTCTGCCGGGGGGAGGGGGGACCTTCCCAGAAGAGTGGAGGCTGTTATTGCAGCAGAAGGGATGAACAACATATTAATTCATATGATTTGGGAATGAGATGTTCCACGAGCAGCTATGAACACACACATTAAAAGATGGTAAAACATGGTCATGGTAAGCACAAATAAAACACCATGAATGACCCAAGCAAACACTTACATTCTTCCACAAAAAAAATAATTTAAATGTACCGGAACATCAAGACAAAATGTTTTTTTTTTTTTTTCATTTGGTGCATTAACACTAGAACTGCCATAGGCTGACGGCCGTTGACGCGTTTGATATTGTAAATATAAAAACTGCCCAAAAACATAGCTACAGTTTACATACACTTAGGTTGGAGTCATTCGTTTTTCAACCTCTCCACATATTGCTTGATAACAAACTACAGTTTTGGCAAGTCGGTTAGGACATCTACTTTGTGCATGACACAAGTAATTCTTCCAACAATTGTTTACAGACGGATTATTTCACTTATAATTCACTGTATCACAATTCCAGTGGGTCAGAAGTTTACATACACTAAGTTGACTGTGCCTTTAAACAGCTTGGAAAATTAGAAAAAAATGTGTCATGGCTTTAGAAGCTTCTGATGGGCTAATTGATATAATTTGAGTCAATTGGAGGTGCACCTGTGGATGTATTGCAAGGCCTACCTTCAAACTCAGTGCCTCTTTGCTTGACATCATGGGAAAATCAATAGAAATCATCCAAGACCTCAGAAAACAATTGTAGACCTCCACAAGTCTGGTTCTTCCTTGGGAGCAATGTCCAAACACCTGAAGGTACCACGTTCATCTGTACAAACAATAGTACGCAAGTATAAACACGGTACCACGCAGCCGTCATACCGCTCAGGAAGGAGACGCGTTCTGTCTCCTAGAGGTGAATGTACTTTGGTGCGTAAAGTGCTAATCAATCCCAGAACAACAGCAAAGGACCTTGTGAAGATGCTGGAGGAAACAGGTACAAAAGTATCTATATCTACAGTGAAACGAGTCAAATATCGACACAACCTGAAAGGCCGGTCAGCAAGGAAGAAGCCACTGCTACAAAACCACCATAAAAAAGCCAGACTACGGTTAGCAACTGCACATG
This sequence comes from Brachymystax lenok tsinlingensis, assembly GCA_030435695.1. NCBI lineage: Eukaryota > Metazoa > Chordata > Actinopteri > Salmoniformes > Salmonidae > Brachymystax > Brachymystax lenok. The sequence goes on from CM059807.1 coordinate 4,119,653, forward strand.
GGGACAAAGATCGTACTTTTTGGAGAAATGTCCTCTGGTCTAATGAAACACAAATAGAACTGTTTGGCCATAATGACCATCGTTATGTTTGGAGGAAAAAGTGGGAGGCTTGCAAGCCAAAGAACACCATCCCAACCGTGAAGCACGGGGGTGGCAGCATCATGTTGTGGGGGTGCTTTGCTGCAGGAGGGACTGGTGCACTTCACAAAATAGATGGCATCATGAGGCAAGAAAATTATGTGGATATATTGAAGCAACATCTCAAGACATCAGTCAGGAAGTTAAAGCTTGGTCACAAATGGGTCATCCAAATGAACAATGACCCCAAGCATACTTCCAAAGTTGTGGCAAAATGGCTTAAGGACAACAAAGTCGAGGTATTGGAGTGGCCATCACAAAGCCCTGACCTCAATCCTATAGAAAATGTGTGGGCAGAACTGAAAAAGCGTGTGCGAGCAAGGAAGCCTACAAACCTGATTCAGTTACACCAGCTCTGTCAGGAGGAATGGGCCAAAATTCACCCAACTTATTGTGGGAAGCTTGTGGAAGGCTACCCGAAACGTTTGACCCAAGTTAAACAATTTAAAGGAAATGCTACCAAATACTAATTGAGTGTATGTAAACTTCTGATGCACTGGGAATGTGATAACTTAAATAAAAGTTAAAATAAATCATTCTCTCTACTATTATTCTGACATTTCACATTCTTGAAATGAAGTGGTGATCCTAACTGACCTAAGTCAGGTAAGTTTTACTAGGATTAAATGTCAGGAATAGTGAAAAACTGAGTTTAAATGTATTTGGCTAAGGTGTATGTACACTTCCGACTTCAACTGTGCATACTATCAAGCAAACATGCTTGATATATAGTGCATGAGCTATTGTAAAGGATTAATTGCATGGAGCAATATTAATAGCAATATATCAATTAAAAAGAATGAACAACAATAGCTATTTGTTTAGATAGAGTCAAGGATATATTTTTTAGAGTTAAGGATATGTTTTGAATAATTCCACAAAGTCCTAGGAAAAACATAGGCCTATTTTAGGTTTCCCTGACAATAAAAACATTACAGTCCATCTAGTCAACTAGATCTGAGTTACAGTAATTCATAAAGTCCAGTTACAGCTTCTTTTAACAAAGTAGACATTTTAAATATAATAATAATATGACCAGGTCACAGGTCAAATTATTTTCTGTATTCCTGAACAGAAGCAACAGAGCATGAACAATTCTAAAGGATGAATTGCATAAAGAAATATTTGTGTAAATATATTCATGACAAGATATAAAAACAGTCATTTGTTTATTGTATCAGACACTGTAATGTGCTCTTATGCCCGTACCTTTACACATGAATCAATCTCATCTTCTCTTTATGCTTTGGGTCCACAGTCCGCACACAGCTTCGGGGCTTTGTGTGAGCAAGCCACACAAAACAAATCAGTTGCACTACACACAGTTTCCATGGGCCTTGTTTCGAAGTGCACCTGCCGCAGGTGTCGCATAATCTCTCTGAAGCAGATGAATTAATTTGTACCCAAACCGTGCCATCCCTCCCAGACTCCTGTCTCACCGTGCCATCCCTCCCAGACTCCTGTCTCACCGTGCCATCCTTCCCAGACTCCTGTCTCACCGTGCCATCGCTCCCCTCAGTTGTCTCTGTTCTGGTTTTTCTGCGGCGAGGCACAGACAATCGGAAGGGGGAGGCTCGAAGTTAACATCAGAATCAGACGAAGACTCTTCGTCAGCAACGTCAATTTCTCCAACTCATCTAAATTCTGTAGCATTTGCGATGCTGTCAGTGGGTCCATTCGTTTAGTTGGGCACATTGTATGTGGTACTCAGTGTCTGATTGGACTCTCTGAGGGGAATTTATATACATTTCCCATCTTTGATAATAAAATAACTAGACCTCCGACAATACCCACAATTCTTCATCATCGTTACACTATTGTTCTAAATTAAATCAAATAAAATCAAATTATATTGGTCACATACACATATTTAGCAGATGTTATTGCGGGTGTAGCGAAACGCTAGTGTTGCTAGCTACAACAGTGCAGTGGTATCTAACAATTCACAGCAATACACACACATCTAAAAGTAAACATGATTAAAGTGACTAGTGTTCCATTATTAAAGTGACCAGTGATTCCATGTCTATGTACATAGGACACCAGCCTATAAGGTGCAGGGTTGAGCAACCGGCTGGTAGCCGGCTAGTGATGGCTATTGAACAGTCAGATGGCCTTGAGATAGAAGCTGTTTTGGATGCACCTGTACTGACCTCGCCTTCTGGATGATAGCGAGGTGAACAGGCCGTGGCTCAGGTGGTTGATGTCCTTAACTTTTTGGCCTTCCTGTGACATTGGGTAGTGTAGGTGTCCTGGAGGGCTGGTAGTTTGCCCCCAGTGATGACGTTGAGGGAGAGGCTATTTTCCTGCCACCACTCCGCCTCATCGTCTTCACCCTCACCCTGCAGTCCAATTATTTGCTGCTGATGAATAGGCATAACACAAACTCATCATTACACTACTGTCTTTGTAAATTAAATCAACCTCTTCACCCTCACCATTCAGTTAGGCCTAATTTAAGTTCAATGCACAATTATCGCCCATTCATCCATTTGTCATTCATTCAGTGAGGAGAGAGAGACTCATTATCGCCTGGCTGGGTACCAACGTCCTATAGCACATTGTCTTGGAGCCTGGCTGGGTACCAATGTCCTATAGAACACTGTCTTGGAGCCTGGCTGGGTACCAACATCCTACAGCACATTGTCTTGGAGCCTGGCTGGGTACCAACGTCCTACAGCACATTGTCTTGGAGCCTAGCTGGGTACTAACGTCCTACAGCACATTGTCTTGGAGCCCGGCGGGGTAGCAATGTCCTACAGCAAATTGTCTTGGTGGGGTAAGTTGGGAATAGGTGTGAAAAAAGGTTGTAAATAATTTTCTGTTCAGGGAAAGAGCAGGACATACAGTCGAAGTCGGACGTTTACATATACTTTAGCCAAATACATTTAAACTCAGTTTTTCACTATTCCTGACATTTAATCTTAGTAAACATTATCTGTCTTAGGTCAGTTAGGATCACAACTTTATTTCAAGAATGTAAAATGTCAGAATAATAGTGGAGAGAATTATTTATTTCAGCTTTTATTTCTTTCATCACATTCCCAGTGGGTCAGAAGTTTACATACACTCAATTAGTATTGGTTAGCATTGCCTTTAAATTATTTAACTTGGGTCAAACGTTTCGGGTAGCCTTCCATAAGTGCCCACAATAAGTTGGGTGAATTTTGGCCCATTCCTCCTGACAGAGCTGGTGTAACTGAGTCAGGTTTGTAGAGCTCCTTGCTCGCACATGCTTTTTCAGTTCTGCCCACACATTTTCTATAGAATTGAGGTCAGGGCTTTGTGATGGCCTCTCCAATACCTCGACTTTGTTGTCCTTAAGCCATTTTGCCACAACTTTGGAAGTATGCTTGGGGTCATTGTTCATTTGGAAGACCCATTTGTGACCAAGCTTTAACTTCCTAACTGATGTCCTGAGATGTTGCTTCAATATATCCACATCATTTTCCTGCCTCATGATGCCATCTATTTTGTGAAGTGCACCAGTCCTTCCTGCAGCAAAGCACCCCCACAACATGATGCTGCCACCCCCGTGCTTCACGGTTGGGATGGTGTTCTTCGGCTTGCAAGCCTCCCCCTTTTTCCTCCAAACATAACAATGGTCATTATGGCCGAACAGTTCTATTTTTGTTTCATCAGACCAGAGGACATTTCTCCAAAAAGTATGATCTTTGTCTCCATGTGCAGTTGCAAACGATTTTATGGTGGTTTTGGAGCAGTGGCTTCTTCCTTGCTGACCGGCCTTTCAGGTTGTGTCGATATAGGACTCGTTTCACTGTGGATATAGATACTTTTGTACCTGTTTCCTCCAGCATCTTCACAAGGTCCTTTGCTGTTGTTCTGGGATTGATTTGCACTTTTCGCACCAAAGTACGTTCATCTCTAAGAGAAATAACGCGTCTCCTTCCTGAGCGGTATGACGCTGCGTGGTCCCATGGTGTTTATACTTTCGTACTATTGTTTGTACAGATCAATGTGGTACCTTCAGGTGCTTGGAACTTGCTCCCAAGGATAAACCAGACTTGTGGAGGTCTATAATATTTTATCTGAGGTCTTGGATAATTTATTTAGATTTTCCCATGATGCCAATTAAAGAGGGACTGAGTTTGAAGGTAGGCCTTGAAATACATCCACAGGTACACCTCCAATTGACTCACATTATGTCAATTAGCCCATCAGAAGCTTCTAAAGCCATGACATCATTTTCTGGAATTTTCCAAGCTGTTTAAAGTCACAGTCAACTTAGTGTATGTAAACTTCTGACCCACTGGAATTGTGATACAGTGAATTATAAGTGAAATAATCTGTCTGTAAACAATTGTTGGAAAAAGTACTTGTGTCATGCATAAAGTAGATGCCCTAACCGACTTGCCAAAACTGTAGTTTGTTATCAAGCAATATGTGGAGAGGTTGAAAAACGAATGACTCCAACCTAAGTGTATGTAAACTGTAGCTATGTTTTTGGGCAGTTTAATTATAGTTTGTTAACAAGACATTTGTGGAGTGTTTGAAAAACAAGTTTTAATGACTCCAACCTAAGTGTATGTAAACTTCCGACTTCAACTGTAAATGCAGGTTGATATGCATCTGATGCGTATGCTAAAGGAGACGCCCAGCAACATTCTCTAGCGGGTAATTATAGGCTGAAAGGGTTGTCCGGCAGCATTCTCTAGCGAGTCATATAGGCTGAAAGGGTTGTCCGGCAGCATTCTCTAGCGAGACATATAGGCTGAAAGGGTCGCCCGGCAGCATTCTCTAGTGAGTCATATAGGCTGAAAGGGTCGCCCGGCAACATTCTCTTGCGGGTACTGATAGGCTAAAAGGGACGCCAGGCAACATTCCCTAGCGGGTGCTGATAGGCTGAAAGGGACGCCAGGCAACGTTCCCTAGTGGGTACTGATAGGCTGAAAGGGATGCCAGGCAACATTCTCTAGCGGGCTGTTCTAGTGTAAAAACTAAAAGCAGATTTACCCAGCTTTTTGGAGACCCGAGGAACCTCAAGAGTTAACCTATCCTGTGAACGGTTTGGCAACTCTGGCGTCTATACTTCAACAGCAACGTTAGATAAGATGGAAGTTTATGAAGTAGGGCAATGTAAACAAGAGAAAAAAGGAGAGGTTCTAGAACCAAGCCCCTGGTTGACACCAATAGTGAGAGTACGTGGTGCAGACACGGATCCTCTCCACGTCGCCTGGTCGGAGCGACCAGGATGCACAGTGAGGAATGGGAGAAGGTCTGCAGAGATGGTCTGGAGAAGGGAAGAGGGGATGTGGTCAATTGGGCTTACGAAGTGAGAAGACATATTTAGCCTACAGTGTTCTATTGTGTGGGTACAGGATTTAAGAAATTCCTCAAAAAGCTGTTTTGCCATTTAGCTACAAAAAGATATGCAGAAACAGAACCCTGGAGAATTTAGAGAGACACTGAAACAGACACACACACGCAAACACACGTGTTATGTTCTTCCATACTCATGGGGACCTAAAATGTATTTCCCTAACTCCTAACCCTAACCTTAACCCCTTACTATACCCTTAACCTTAACACTAACGCTAACCCTAACTCAAACCCAAACTCTAAACCTAACCACTAACCCCTTACCCTAACCCTAACTGTAACCCTTACCCTAACCCTAACTGTAACCCTTACCCTAACCACTAACCCCTTACCCTAACCCTAACTGTGACCCTTACCCTAACCACTAACCCCTTACCCTAACCATAACTGTAACCCTTACCCTAACCCTAACTGTAACCCTTACCCTAACCCTAACTGTAACCCTTACCCTAACCCTAACTGTAACCCTTACCCTAACCACTAACCCCTTACCCTAACCCTAACTGTAACCCTTACCCTAACCCTAACTGTAACCCTTACCCTAACCCTAACTGTAACCCTTACCCTAACCCTAACTGTAACCCTTACCCTAACCCTAACTGTAACACTTACCCTAACCACTAACCCCTTACCCTAACCCTAACTGTAACCCTTACCCTAACCCTAACTGTAACCCTTACCCTAACCCTAACTGTAACCCCATACCCTAACCACTAAGCTTAAAATAGCTTTTGTCCTCATGAGGATGTGGGAAATATCCCCACGTCTTCACGAAGGAGACATTGTGTAACACCTGTCACTCTGACGGCTCAGCAGAAGTCAATTTGACAGTAATATTTTACTCCACACGACATCTTATTTATTCTCAGTAATCATAATTTATTTTACACACCCTTTCCCTTTTTCACGACAGGCCCTCGTCTCTCCCCACTCTTCCCTTCTCTCCCCCACCGTGTCATTTGGGATCTGGGTGGGACGGGGCTCGGTACGGGTCAGAGCACTGCCACATCCTGGAGATTCACTCTGCTTCTCCACCAGGCAGGGAGCGGAGCGGAGACAGAATTTTGTGGAGGGAGGGAAGGAAGGAAGGAAGGAAGGAAAGAGGGAGGGAGGGAGGGAGGGAGGGAGGGAGGGAGGGAGGGAGGGAGGGAGGGAGGGAGGGAAGGAAGGAGGGATGGAGGGAAGGAAGGAAGGGAGATTTCCCCTCCATTTGTTAAAATGCCAGGTCACTGCACCGCTCCCCTCTCTTCTGGCTGACTGACTGGCTGACGGACTGACTGACTGGCTGCCTGGACTGATTGACTGGCTGCCTAGCTTACGGACTGATTGACTGGCTGGCTAACTGGCTGGCTAACTGGCTGGCTGGCTAACTGGCTGGGGGAATAATGACTCTCTGCACTACCTCTCTATTTATTAGACTCCTTGTTCTCTTCAGTGACCAAGGAAGAGTGCGATCTGATTTCTGTCAGCTGCCGCCACTGCCGCTGGCCCCACTCTGAACCTAAAGGTACACTGATGTCAGTGGCAGTCAGTGCCGTTTAAGAGGGGCCTTATTTTCTATTACAACATATTGGATGACTGTGTCATTCATATTCCATTCACCCAGCTCAATGTAACATCAATAGGTTTAGGTTACTGTCTTTCATATTCCATTCACCCAGCTCAATGTAACATCAATAGGTTTAGGTTACTGTCTTTCATATTCCATTCACCCAGTTCAATGTAACATTGATAGGTTTAGGTTACTGTCATTCATATTCCATTCAAAAGCTCCATGTAACATCAATAGGTTTAGGCTGCTACGTGATACCTTTTACCCACCATGAGGTTGCTACAACCTAGCCTATGAATAAAAGTTTACAACGTAGGTGCACAGGTCGAGATAATATTTTGTATTCAATCTGACAGACAGTGACACATTCAATACCGCCTTGCACACGCTTGCCTGCTCCTAGCTGACCTAGGGTGTAATAATTAGTCCAAAAGTTGCAAACGAAAGTTTTTATTGGATAAATTCAGGTATGTTTATCCCCGTTTCGTTCTGTTTGATTCCGTTTAAGAAACTTTTTTCAACAGAATCGGTGGAATGAATACACCCCTGATAACACGCATACACAGTTCACTTTCATAGCAGCCACATACAAACATCATGATCACTTTGCTCGTTGTAATTCCTTCTCGCAACTACGTGCTCTTCTTCTCTCACTTTTTCCCTTCGCTTGTGGACTTCAGTGCACAATACATCAGCTGTCTGTGACAGGGCGAAAAAAAAGTTTCCAAAGCAAAACCGCCAACTGCTACACACAGCCTACATCATTGTCACCATATTATCTAACGTCATAGTCACCATAGCTAATAGAACTAACACATTAGTATACCCACTCACTCATGCAGCAAGCAGTTTAGTAGTTACACCAGCGGGCACCGGTGGCAATAAATTAATGAAACCAAAAGCTTACCTTGACTTGGAAGAGTTCCAGTGTTGCATAGCCATAGCCAGCTAGCTAACATAGCATCTCTTTCTGTTTGAGCAGGGTGTTTGTGTAAGCTAAACTAGCTAGCTAGGTAAGCTAGCTAAGTAAGTGAAAGTGAAAGAAATAATAAGAGTCAACTACTCACCACATTTTATGCACTGCAGTGCTAGCTAGCTGTAGCTTATGCTTTCAGTACTAGATTCATTCTCTGATCCTTTGGTTGGGTGGACAAAATGTCAGTTCATGCTGCAAGAGCTCTGATAGGTTGGAGGACGTCCTCCGGGAGTTGTCATAATTACTGTGTAAGTCTATGGAAACGTGGTGAGAACCACATGCCTCCCAGATGTTGTATTGAAGTCAATGTACAGAAACTAGCCGTTCTCCGGTTACGTCATGGTGCTTACCCACCATGGTGCTGTTGAAGCTACTGTAGACCTTTATTGCAAAAGTATGTTTTAATCAATTATTTGGTGACGTGAAGATATGTAGTATAGTTTTACCTAAAAATGATAGCTTTTTTAAAGTTTCACTATTTTCATTTTTATGAAATTCATTGAGGAGGATGGTCCTCCCCTTACTCCTCTGAGGAGCCTCCACTGAGTGATGTATAGCTGAGGGAGACTAGAGCCCCGCAGCCCTAACCCCTGGCAGGCAGCAGGTAGTGACGCTAGCAGCACTAGCCTCACTACCTGTCAGCTAGCAGCGCTAGCCTCACTACCTGTCAGCTAGCAGCGCTAGCCTCACAACCTGTCAGCTAGCAGCGCTACCCTCACTACCTGTCAGCTAGCAGCGCTAGCCTCACTACCTGTCAGCTAGCAGCGCTAGCCTCACTACCTGTCAGCTAGAAGCGCTAGCCTCACTACCTGTCAGCTAGCAGCGCTAGCCTAACTACCTGTCAGCTAGCAGCGCTAGCCTCACTACCTGTCAGCTAGCAGCGCTAGCCTCACTACCTGTCAGCTAGCAGCGCTAGCCTCACAACCTGTCAGCTAGCAGCGCTAGCCTCACTACCTGTCAGCTAGCAGCGCTAGACTCACTACCTGTCAGCTAGCAGCGCTAGACTCACTACCTGTCAGCTAGCAGCGCTAGCCTCACTACCTGTCAGCTAGCAGCGCTAGCCTCACTACCTGTCAGCTAGAAGCGCTAGCCTCACTACCTGTCAGCTAGCAGCGCTAGCCTCACTACCTGTCAGCTAGCAGCGCTAGCCTCACTACCTGTCAGCTAGCAGCGCTAGACTCACAACCTGTCAGCTAGCAGCGCTACCCTCACTACCTGTCAGCTAGCACCGATAGCCTCACTACCTGTCAGCTAGCAGCGCTAGTCTCACTACCTGTCAGCTAGCAGCGCTATCCTCACTACCTGTCAGCTAGCAGCGCTAGACTCACTACCTGTCAGCTAGCAGCGCTAGCCTCACTACCTGTCAGCTAGCAGCGCTAGCCTCACTACCTGTCAGCTAGCAGCGCTAGACTCACTACCTGTCAGCTAGCAGCGCTACCCTCACTACCTGTCAGCTAGCACCGATAGCCTCACTACCTGTCAGCTAGCAGCGCTAGCCTCACTACCTGTCAGCTAGCAGCACTAGACTCACTACCTGTCAGCTAGCAGCGCTAGCCTCACTACCTGTCAACTAGCAGCGCTAGCCTCACTACCTGTCAGCTAGAAGCACTAGCCTCACTACCTGTCAGCTAGCAGCGCTAGACTCACTACCTGTCAGCTAGCAGCGCTAGACTCACTACCTGTCAGCTAGAAGCACTAGCCTCACTACCTGTCAGCTAGCAGCGCTAGCCTCACTACCTGTCAGCTAGCAGCGCTAGCCTCACTACCTGTCAGCTAGAAGCACTAGCCTCACTACCTGTCAACTAGCAGCGCTAGCCTCACTACCTGTCAGCTAGCAGCGCTAGCCTCACTACCTGTCAGCTAGCAGCGCTAGACTCACTACCTGTCAGCTAGCAGCGCTACCCTCACTACCTGTCAGCTAGCAGCGCAAGCCTCACTACCTGTCAGCTAGCAGCGCTAGCCTCACTACCTGTCAGCTAGCAGCGCTAGCCTCACTACCTGTCAGCTAGCAGCGCTAGACTCACTACCTGTCAGCTAGCAGCGCTAGACTCACTACCTGTCAGCTAGCAGCGCTAGACTCACTACCTGTCAGCTAGCAGCGCTAGCCTCACTACCTGTCAGCTAGCAGCGCTAGCCTCACTACCTGTCAGCTAGCAGTGCTAGACTCACTACCTACTTGCACAGCTGCCAACTAGCTAGCTAGCAGCTTCCTTCCTTCCTTTGATGCATGAAGTTGGCCATTGGTATTCAGCTCGGTCTCTTGGCTTAAAGACTGGTTGAATGTGTAGGTTTTTCTTCATTAGGGTCAGACTTCTGTTGTCTCGAGGATATTAAACAACGGGCTAGAATATTATTTTGGTTGCCGTGGTGGCAAAACAAAGACATGGACACATCTGTATTTGACCTACCCATGTGGATGTAACTATTTAGAACCGGAATAGAACGTTCTGATACAATACAATGTGTAGGAGTGGAAGAAAGACAATACAACTATTACCTGGACTGTGGTCAGTGGAGTATAGTGGTAGACAGTATAACTAGTCCCTAGACTGTGGTCAGTGGAGTGTAGTGGTAGACAGTATAACTAGTCCCTAGACTGTGGTCAGTGGAGTATAGTGGTAGACAGTATAACTAGTCCCTAGACTGTGGTCAGTGGAGTGTAGCGGTAGACAGTATAACTAGTCCCTAGACTGTGGTCAGTGGAGTGTAGTGGTAGACAGTATAACTAGTCCCTAGACTGTGGTCAGTGGAGTTTAGCGGTAGACAGTATAACTAGTCCCTAGACTGTGGTCAGTGGAGTGTAGTGGTAGACAGTATAACTAGTCCCTAGACTGTGGTCAGTGGAGTTTAGTGGTAGACAGTATAACTAGTCCCTAGACTGTGGTCAGTGGAGTGTAGTGGTAGACAGTATAACTAGTCCCTAGACTGTGGTCAGTGGAGTTTAGCGGTAGACAGTATAACTAGTCCCTAGTCTGTGGTCAGTGGAGTGTAGCGGTAGACAGTATAACTAGTCCCTAGACTGTGGTCATTGGAGTGTAGCGGTAGACAGTATAACTAGTCCCTAGACTGTGGTCAGTGGACTGTGGTCAGTGGAGTGTAGTGGTAGACAGTATAACTAGTCCCTAGACTGTGGTCAGTGGAGTGAAGCGGTAGACAGTATAACTAGTCCCTAGACTGTGGTCAGTGGAGTGTAGTGGTAGACAGTATAACTAGTCCCTAGACTGTGGTCAGTGGAGTGTAGTGGTAGACAGTATAACTAGTCCCTAGACTGTGGTCAGTGGAGTTTAGTGGTAGACAGTATAACTAGTACCTAGACTGTGGTCAGTGGACTGTGGTCAGTGGAGTGTAGTGGTAGACAGTATAACTAGTCCCTAGACTGTGGTCAGTGGAGTGTAGTGGTAGACAGTATAACTAGTCCCTAGACTGTGGTCAGTGGAGTGTAGTGGTAGACAGTATAACTAGTCCCTAGACTGTGGTCAGTGGAGTGTAGTGGTAGACAGTATAACTAGTACCTAGACTGTGGTCAGTGGACTGTGGTCAGTGGAGTGTAGTGGTAGACAGTATAACTAGTCCCTAGACTGTGGTCAGTGGAGTGTAGTGGTAGACAGTATAACTAGTACCTAGACTGTGGTCAGTGGAGTGTAGTGGTAGACAGTATAACTAGTACCTAGACTGTGGTCAGTGGAGTGTAGCGGTAGACAGTATAACTAGTCCCTAGACTGTGGTCAGTGGAGTGTAGTGGTAGACAGTATAACTAGTCCCTAGACTGTGGTCAGTGGAGTGTAGTGGTAGACAGTATAACTAGTACCTAGACTGTGGTCAGTGGAGTGTAGTGGTAGACAGTATAACTAGTCCCTAGTCTGTGGTCATTGGAGTGTAGTGGTAGATAGTATAACTAGTACCTAGACTGTGGTCATTGGAGTGTAGTGGTAGACAGTATAACTAGTCCCTAGACTGTGGTCAGTGGAGTTTAGTGGTAGACAGTATAACTAGTCCCTAGACTGTGGTCAGTGGAGTGTAGCGGTAGACAGTATAACTAGTCCCTAGACTGTGGTCAGTGGAGTGTAGTGGTAGACAGTATAACTAGTCCCTAGACTGTGGTCATTGGAGTGTAGCGGTAGACAGTATAACTAGTGCCTAGTCTGTGGTCATTGGAGTGTAGTGGTAGACAGTATAACTAGTCCCTAGACTGTAGTCAGTGGAGTGTTGTGGTAGACAGTATAACTAGTCCCTAGACTGTGGTCAGTGGAGTGTAGTGGTAGACAGTATAACTAGTCCCTAGACTGTGGTCAGTGGAGTTTAGCGGTAGACAGTATAACTAGTCCCTAGACTGTGGTCAGTGGAGTGTAGTGGTAGACAGTATAACTAGTCCCTAGACTGTGGTCAGTGGAGTGTAGCGGTAGACAGTATAACTAGTCCCTAGTCTGTGGTCATTGGAGTGTAGTGGTAGACAGTATAACTAGTACCTAGACTGTGGTCAGTGGAGTTTAGCGGTAGACAGTATAACTAGTCCCTAGACTGTGGTCATTGGAGTTTAGCGGTAGACAGTATAACTAGTCCCTAGACTGTGGTCAGTGGACTGTGGTCAGTGGAGTGTAGCGGTAGACAGTATAACTAGTCCCTAGTCTGTGGTCAGTGGAGTTTAGCGGTAGACAGTATAACTAGTACCTAGACTGTGGCCAGTGGAGTGTAGTGGTAGACAGTAGAACTAGTACCTAGACTGTGGTCATTGGAGTGTAGTGGTAGACAGTATAACTAGTCCCTAGACTGTGGTCAGTGGAGTTTAGTGGTAGACAGTATAACTAGTACCTAGACTGTGGTCAGTGGACTGTGGTCAGTGGAGTGTAGTGGTAGACAGTATAACTAGTCCCTAGACTGTGGTCAGTGGAGTGTAGTGGTAGACAGTATAACTAGTACCTAGACTGTGGTCATTGGAGTGTAGTGGTAGACAGTATAACTAGTCCCTAGACTGTGGTCAGTGGAGTGTAGTGGTAGACAGTATAACTAGTACCTAGTCTGTGGTCATTGGAGTGTAGTGGTAGACAGTATAACTAGTACCTAGACTGTGGTCAGTGGAGTGTAGTGGTAGACAGTATAACTAGTACCTAGACTGTGGTCAGTGGAGTTTAGTGGTAGACAGTATAACTAGTCCCTAGTCTGTGGTCATTGGAGTGTAGTGGTAGACAGTATAACTAGTACCTAGACTGTGGTCATTGGAGTGTAGTGGTAGACAGTATAACTAGTCCCTAGACTGTGGTCAGTGGACTGTGGTCAGTGGAGTGTAGCGGTAGACAGTATAACTAGTCCCTAGACTGTGGTCAGTGGACTGTGGTCATTGGAGTGTAGCGGTAGACAGTATAACTAGTCCCTAGACTGTTTTCAGTGGAGTTTAGCGGTAGACAGTATAACTAGTACCTAGACTGTGGTCAGTGGACTGTGGTCAGTTTATTGTATCTATAGTCCGTTCAGATATCAGCACGTCTCCAATGGTCTTAATTTTGTGTCTTCCTGATCTGAACCCAGTGTCCAGATGAGACGTACAGTCTGCCAACCACCTAGGGTATTCATATTTTAGTGACTCATTAAGAATGCCTTTCTTGTATATGTATTCGTAAATGTGAATTGAATCAAACTTGCTCATGGCTACATTGATTGACATGTGGATCAAGCGTATATACATACAAGTATATTGGATATCATTTTACTAAGAAAAGGAAAACGTTTAGATTCGTTGCCAAGGTATCTATCTGGATTGAAGCTCCAGCAAGACATAATGTTGGTGTTGAAATTGTCCCACTGATTTGACAATAGAGAACAACCACCATATATGACTCTACCCTACCACAGCTCAGCACAGCCACATCTCTCTGTCTCTCCTCCCGTCTCTCCTCCGTCTCTCCTCTCTCTCTCTCTTCTCCTATATATAATAGCTGTGATCAGAGCAGCTCCAGTGGTGAGGGACTGCTGTGAGCAGAATAGCCCCTGAGTTCGTCCCAAACGACACCGTGTTCCCTATACCGCACGCTACGTTTCGATCAGAGTCCCAATGGTCGCTGGTCAAAAGTGGTGCACTATAAATGGAACAGGGGTGCCATGTGGGACGCAGAAACCCTTGTCTTGGTGTAGGATCCTTGTATGAACAACCCCTGTTATTAGTCTAGAGCTGGCCCTGGGCATTTCTCTATAATTACACTGCACTTCACAATCCAACAAGATTGAGATGGTAGGCTACAGTGAAGTGCTGCTATTTTCCATATAATACTTTTACTGTATGTTGCGTGTACATCCAGTGACAGTACACAGTGCCGTTACTTTGTCTTTAAGTTATTGTTGTATTGTAATAACGCTGTTATAACAGCGTAATAGGATCACTCACAGGAAAAATGTAGACTAATACTAAATGTGTACTGATTATATGCAGACAACCCGTGGCACAGAGTAGCTGTAACCCGATCGTAAAAATAATCAATCAAGTAAAAAAAAATGTAAAAATCTAAATGACATCAAGAGCAAAGATGTGTACTACTTCACTCTTATTAGTAGTAGTATCACAGTGGACACAAATAACAGAAAATAATGTATGTATCTTATCCAAACAGTGACACTTGCCAAAACCTATGTGTACACGGGGGTGGGGGGTGGGGTGGGAGGGGACACCGTGCACACAGTACTGAAATAGTACACATATCAACATATCAACAACATCTGTATACTGTACACCTTGTCCATTACTGGAAGAACACCTACTTCATTAAAGGATCGGTACACAACAACAACCCCTCTGGGAATATCAAAATTCACACCTCCATAAAGAGCACGTGCTTGTTGTTTACATGCTGTGTAGATGTTGTTTACATGCTGTGTAGATGTTGTTTACATGCTGTGTAGATGTTGTTTACATGCTGTGTAGATGTTGTTTACATGTTGTGTTGATGTTGTTTACATGTTGTGTAGATGTTGTTTACATGCTGTGTAGATGTTGTTTACATGCTGTGTAGATGTTGTTTACATGCTGTGTAGATGTTGTTTACATGCTGTGTAGATGTTGTTTACATGTTGTGTTGATGTTGTTTACATGTTGTGTAGATGTTGTTTATGTGCTGTGTAGATGTTGTTTACATGCTGTGTAGATGTTGTTTACATGTTGTGTAGATGTTGTTTACATGCTGTGTAGATGTTGTTTACATGTTGTGTAGATGTTGTTTACATGTTGTGTTGATGTTGTTTACATGTTGTGTAGATGTTGTTTACATGCTGTGTAGATGTTGTTTACATGTTGTGTAGATGTTGTTTACATGCTGTGTAGATGTTGTTTACATGCTGTGTAGATGTTGTTTACATGCTGTGTAGATGCTGTGTAGATGTTGTTTACATGCTGTGTAGATGTTGTTTACATGTTGTGTAGATGTTGTTTACATGCTGTGTAGATGTTGTTTACATGCTGTGTAGATGTTGTTTACATGTTGTGTAGATGTTGTTTACATGCTGTGTAAATGTTGTTTACATGCTGTGTAGATGTTGTTTACATGCTGTGTAGATGTTGTTCACATGTTGTGTAGATGTTGTTTACATGCTGTGTAGATGTTGTTTACGTGTTGTGTAGATGTTGTTTACATGTTTTGTAGATGTTGTTTACATGTTGTGTATATGTTGTTTACATGCTGTGTAATGGGTGTTTACATGTTGTGTTGATGTTGTTTACATGCTGTGTAGATGTGTTTTACATGTTTTGTAGATGTTGTTTACATGCTGTGTAGATGTTGTTTACATGCTGTGTAGATGTTGTTTACATGCTGTGTAGATGTTGTTTACATGTTGTGTAGATGTGTTTTACATGTTTTGTAGATGTTGTTTACATGCTGTGTAATGGGTGTTTACATGTTGTGTTGATGTTGTTTACATGCTGTGTAGAGGTTGTTTACATGCTGCGTAATAATTGTTTACATGTTGTGTAGATGTTGTTTACGTGCTGTGTAGATGTTGTTTACATGTTGTGTAGAGGTTGTGTACATGCTGTGTAGAGGTTGTTTAAATGCTGTGTAGAGGTTATTTACATGTTGTTTACAGGTTTAGTACAGGTTGTTTACAGGTTATTTACATGTTGTTTACAGGTTTAGTACAGGTTGTTTACAGGTTATTTACATGTGTTTTAGAGGTTTAGTACAGGTTGTTTACCTGTTGTGTAGGGGTTTAGTACAGGTTGTTTACATGTTGTGTAGAGGTTTAGTGCATGTTGTTTACCTGTTGTGTAGAGGTTTAGTACAGGTTGTTTACCTGTTGTGTAGAGGTTTAGTACAGGTTGTTTACCTGTTGTGTAGAGGTTTAGTACAGGTTGTTTACCTGTTGTGTAGAGGTTTAGTACAGGTTGCTTACCTGTTGTGTAGAGGTTTAGTGCAGGTAGTTTACCTGTTGTGTAGAGGTTTAGGACAGGTTGTTTACCTGTTGTGTAGAGGTTTAGTGCAGGTAGTTTACCTGTTGTGTAGAGGTTTAGTACAGGTTGTTTACCTGTTGTGTAGGGGTTTAGTACAAGTTGTTTACCTGTTGTGTAGAGGTTTAGTACAGGTTGTTTACCTGTTGTGTAGAGGTTTAGTACAGGTTGTTTACCTGTTGTGTAGAGGTTTAGTACAGGTTGTTTACCTGTTGTGTAGAGGTTTAGTACAGGTTGTTTACCTGTTGTGTAGAGGTTTAGTACAGGTTGTTTAGAGGTTTAGTGCAGGTTGTTTAAATGTTGTGTAGAGGTTTAGTACATGTTGTGTAGAGGTTTAGTGCAGGTTGTTTACCTGTTGTGTAGAGGTTTAGTGCAGGTTGTTTAAATGTTGTGTAGAAGTTTAGTGCAGGTTGTTTAAATGTTGTGTAGAAGTTTAGTGCAGGTTGTTTAAATGTTGTGTAGAAGTTTAGTGCAGGTTGTTTAAATGTTGTTTAGAGGTTTAGTGCAGGTTGTTTAAATGTTGTGTAGAGGTTTAGTACAGGTTGTTTACCTGTTGTGTAGAGGTTTAGTACAGGTTGTTTACCTGTTGTGTAGAGGTTTAGTACAGGTTGTTTACCTGTTGTGTAGAGGTTTAGTGCATGTTGTTTACCTGTTGTGTAGAGGTTTAGTACAGGTTGTTTACCTGTTGTGTAGAGGTTTAGTACAGGTTGTTTACCTGTTGTGTAGGGGTTTAGTACAGGTTGTTTACCTGTTGTGTAGAGGTTTAGTACAGGTTGTTTACCTGTTGTGTAGAGGTTTAGTGCAGGTTGTTTACCTGTTGTGTAGAGGTTTAGTACAGGTTGTTTACCTGTTGTGTAGAGGTTTAGTGCAGGTTGTTTACCTGTTGTGTAGAGGTTTAGTACAGGTTGTTTACATGTTGTTTAGAGGTTTAGTGCAGGTTGTTTAAATGTTGTTTAGAGGTTTAGTGCAGGTTGTTTAAATGTTGTGTAGAGGTTTAGTGCAGGTTGTTTAAATGTTGTGTAGAGGTTTAGTACAGGTTGTGTAGAGGTTTAGTGAAGGTTGTTTACCTGTTGTGTAGGGGTCAAGTACAGGTTGTTTACCTGTTGTGTAGAGGTTTAGTACAGGTTGTTTACCTGTTGTGTAGAGGTTTAGTACAGGTTGTTTACCTGTTGTGTAGAGGTTTAGTGCAGGTTGTTTACCTGTTGTGTAGAGGTTTAGTACAGGTTGTTTACCTGTTGTGTAGAGGTTTAGTGCAGGTTGTTTACCTGTTGTGTAGAGGTTTAGTACAGGTTGTTTACATGTTGTTTAGAGGTTTAGTGCAGGTTGTTTAAATGTTGTTTAGAGGTTTAGTGCAGGTTGTTTAAATGTTGTGTAGAGGTTTAGTGCAGGTTGTTTAAATGTTGTGTAGAGGTTTAGTACAGGTTGTGTAGAGGTTTAGTGAAGGTTGTTTATCTGTTGTGTAGAGGTTTAGTACAGGTTGTTTACCTGTTGTGTAGAGGTTTAGTACAGGTTGTTTACCTGTTGTGTAGAGGTTTAGTACAGGTTGTTTACCTGTTGTGTAGAGGTTTAGTGCAGGTTGTTTACCTGTTGTGTAGAGGTTTAGTACAGGTTGTTTACATGTTGTTTAGAGGTTTAGTGCAGGTTGTTTAAATGTTGTTTAGAGGTTTAGTGCAGGTTGTTTAAATGTTGTGTAGAGGTTTAGTGCAGGTTGTTTAAATGTTGTGTAGAGGTTTAGTACAGGTTGTGTAGAGGTTTAGTGAAGGTTGTTTATCTGTTGTGTAGAGGTTTAGTACAGGTTGTTTACCTGTTGTGTAGAGGTTTAGTACAGGTTGTTTACCTGTTGTGTAGAGGTTTAGTACAGGTTGTTTACCTGTTGTGTAGAGGTTTAGTGCAGGTTGTTTACCTGTTGTGTAGAGGTTTAGTACAGGTTGTTTACCTGTTGTGTAGAGGTTTAGTGCAGGTTGTTTACCTGTTGTGTAGAGGTTTAGTGCAGGTTGTTTAAATGTTGTGTTCTGGCTCCCCTCATTAACACCGTAGAGTGGTTGTCTCTGTCTGGAAACCCATTGGCTCTCTATGTGAGACTCAGACCATTCCTTTCTCCAGCCGTTTTTTATTCCTAATGACTTGTACACGTCCCTAGACTGTGTGCGTGTGTGTGTGCATGTGTGCGTGTGTGTGTGCATGTGTGCGTGTATGAGCAGTGCATGGAACAGACAGAAACCCCTGGGAGAGAGAGCACTTGATTAATGATGTGGAAACGCTTTGCCTTTTCAGCTGATTAAATAAAACTGACTGGATTTTTACATTTTATAATAAAGTGACCCCAGTGTGCCCTAGATGACATGGTTGGAAAGCTACGTGTGTGTGTGTGTGTGTGTGTGTGTGTGTGTGTGTGTGTGTGTGTGTGTGTGTGTGTGTGTGTGTGTGTGTGTGCGTGCGTGTGTGTGTATTGGTGCATGCCTGCATGCGCATGTGTGTATGCACACCCCAACTCTCAGGCTGCAAGATTTTTTTTGTATTTTTTTTTTTTTTGTCACTTGTCGATATGAGCTGGTTAGTGTTGTCAGGCAGAAAAATACACTATATTTGTCACCGCCATCCACTACCTGCCACACGGCCCTGTGAATACCAACCACACACAGTAACAGGAGAGTTTCCTCTCCATTTCCTCACACTGTTATTGGGCATTGGAGCGCTGCGGCGCGTAGCATCTCCCGTCTTTAGGGTTGAGGTGCGTGCGTGAGTGTGTGCGTGTACACATGAGTGTGTGTTGCATCATACCGCTTACATTGGCGGTATTGTACCTCTCATATTTCTAGAATAACAAATCTTAGGAACTGGTAAGTCACTGGACATTCGATCATCTACTCTATTGTAAATCCAAGGGTTGAGAAGTGAGATGTCGTTAAGCCACTGTTAATAACCCATATATATATAATTGTATTATTATTTTTTTTAACTTTATGTAACCAGGCAAGTCAGTTAAGAACTAATTCTTATTTACAATGACGGCCTACACCGGCCAAAACCCGGACGACGCTATGGGACTCCCAATCACGGCCGGGTTGTGATACAGCCTGCATTGGAACCACAGGTCTGTAGTGACGGCTCTAGCACTGAGATGCAAGTGCCTCAGACCGCTGCGCCACTCGGGAGTATATATATTTTGTGTGCTTTGCGAAGTAACACACTGCTGTTATTACTTACTATTATTAATGGTGCTTGCAAAACAATAGTCCCCCCCCACTTTAAATGTTCAACATACTTATATTCTTATTCTTATTGTCATTACTTCACCTCTTTACACCCTTTAAGCTAGAAACGTCATTCAAATTCTCCAAGAGGTCAAGACCAGAGTGCTTGTATACAATGTTTTGATATATTATACTGTATACTTTTTAAATCATTAGTATTTTTTTGTCATTTTTCATCGTGACGTCTTCACTTCCAACATTCCATTCACTGTAAATGCAATAATGCTACTTTTGACACAAATCAAATCACAAATGACCACTTTTCCCAACAAGTTAGACAAAAAAAGTTTGTCTTCGTCTACCTTTCTGCTATTCAAATCTGTCGTAGAAACATGAACACATTTTTTAACCCCCAAAAAGGTTTTCCAAACAACTGACATTTGTGTTTAATTTTGCGTGCCTTTAGACAGAGAAGACTTAAGAGGGTATGACATGTTGATCTACTTCTCTGCTACAGAACAAACATATCTCATACAAATCAAAAAAGTTACACCCGTTTGTCTCAGTTTAGAGTGACGAAAAATAGATTTCTAACATCCGCTCATAGGTCTCGCATGTCTCGTCATTGAGCAGCCCAAGCAGAGCCGTTGCTATGGATAAGCACAGACAAAGAGGAGGAGCACATGTAGGTCTGAGTACCAGTCTCTTTAGCTAACATTCCACTCCTCGTCATTACCAAAGAGACTGCAATTTTGCTGCAATCTCTATGCTCAATATGCAGCTTGGAGTTTGTCATTGGTTGTTGGAAATAACATAAATATTTTCCTTGACAACATGTGGAGCCTCGAAAATATAATTAAAAGTTACAACAAAGTCAAAAACAAACAATTAGCTGTTAGTTAGGCAAGTTGTTATATTTTGAGGCTTTTTATCACCCATCTACACAGAATATCCCATAATGATAAAGTGAAAACATGGTTTTAGAAATGTTTGAAAATGTATTGAAAATGAAATACAGAGATATTGTCATGACTTCCGCCGAATTCTGTGCCTCTCCTTGTTCGGGTGGTGTTTGGCGGTCGACGTCACCGGTCTTCTAGCCATCACGATCCACTTTTCATTTTCCATTTGTTTTGTCTTGTTCCTCCGCACACCTGGTTGTCATTCCATCATTACTTGTCATGTATTTAACCCTCTGGTTTCCCCCATGTCTGTGTGTGTGATTGTTTATTTGTCAGTGGCACGTTTCCGGCTGGTTTGCCCCAGACTGGTAATTTTGTACTTTGTGCTGCCGCACTTTTCCCTGTAGGCATTTTGTTTGTGTAACTCTGTTTTTGCGTTCAGTTTGTACTGTGCCACAGTAAAGTGATTTCGTTTCACTATCTCTGCTCTCCTGCGCCTGACTCTCACGCACTAGCTACACACACCTATCCTGACAAATATCTAATTTACATAAGTATTCACACCCCTGAGTCAATGCTTTGTAGAAGTACTTTTGGCAGCAATTACAGCTGTGAGTCTTTCTGGGTAAGTCTCTGAGAGTTTCCACACTTGGATTGCACAACATTTGCCCATTATTGTAAAAAAAAATATTCAAGCTCTGTCAAATTAGTTGTTGATCATTGCTAGACAACCATTTTCAGATCTTGCCATATATTTTCAAGTAGATTTAAGTCAAAACTGTAACTCAGCAACTCAGGAACATTCACTGTCTCCTTGGTAAGAAATTCCAGTTTAGTGTTTTAGGTTATTGTCCTGCTGAAAGCAGTGGAGGCTGCTGAGGGGAGGACGGCTCATAATAATGGCTGGAATGGAGCGAATGGAATGGCATCAAACACATGGCAACCATGTTGCAGGATGTACAGCATTTGATACCATTACACTAATTCAACTCCAGCCATTACCACGAGCCCGTCCTCCCCAATTAAGGTGCCACCAACCTCCTGTGGCTGAAAAGTGCATTCATCTCCCAGTGTCTGGTGGAAAGCAGACTGAATCAGGTTTTCCTCTATATTTTGCCTGTGCTTAGCTCCATTAATTTTTTATCCTGAAAAACTCCCCAGTCCATAATGATTACAAGCATACCCATAACATGATGCAGGCATTACTATGCTTGAAAATATAAAGTAAAAAATAACACGTTGTATTCAGGACAAAAAGTGAATTGCTTTGCCACATGTTTTGGAATAGTTATTTTCTGTACAGGTGTCCTTCTTTTCACTCTGTCAATTAGGTTAGTACTGTGGAGTAACTACAATGTTGTTGATCCATCCTCAGTTTTCTCTTATCACAGCCATTAAACTCTGTCACTGTTTTAAAGTCACCATTGGCCTCGTGGTGAAATCCTTGAGCAGTTTCCTTCCTTTCCGGCAACTGAGTTAGGAAGGACGCCTGTATCTTTGTAGTGGCTGGGTGTACTGATACACCATCCAAAGTGTAATTAATAACTTCACCATGCGCAAAGGGATATTCAGTCTGATTTTTATACCCTTCTACCAGTAGGTGCCCTTCTTTGCAAGGCATTGGAAACCCTCCCTAGTCTTTGTAGTTGAATCTGTGTTTGAAATTGACTGTTCGACTGAGGAAACCTACAGATAATTGCACAGTATGTGTGGGGTACAGAGAACAGGAGGCTGGTGGGAGGAGAATGGCTCATAATAATGGCCGGAACGGAGCAAATGGAATGGCCTCAAACACCTTGAAAACATGTGTTTGATGTATTTGTTACCATTCCACCTATTCCGCTCCAGACATCACCACTAGCCCATTCTCCCCAATTAAGGTGCCACCAATCTCCTGTGGTACATATATAGTCATTTGAAAATCATGTTAAACACTATCATTCCACACAGAGTGAGTCCATGCAACTTATTACGTGACTCATTTAGCATATTTTTACTCTTGAACATATTTAGGCATACCATCACAAAGGGGTTGAATATTTGAATCAAGACATTTCAGCTTTTAATTTTTTTATTAATTTGTAAAAAAATGATTTCACATTATAGGGTATTGTGTGTGTAGGCCAGTGACAAACAAATCTCATTTTAAACCATTATAATTTCAGGCTGTAACAACAACAAAAAGTGGAAAAAGTCAAGGGGTGTGAATACCTTCTGAACAAGATAGCTGTCCATTTAGATAGGTGACATAGGCCTATAGTATATTCAACATTTTTTATGTACGCTTTCATATTCAGTGCGAAATAACTGTACTTTTTCAATGATGATCCCACAAAAACACAGGGTAGTTTTGCAAAATCTTAACAGAGCTTCAAGTGTACTGTAGGCTACCACCAGACTACCACAATTCAAAGCCTGCGTATTTCAGCTCCTTCCATCCTAATTGTACTTTTTGCAACCCTCTGATAACAAAAAAAAAATTATAGGACCATTGTATTTGTATTTATTAATTAAGGATCCCCATTAGCTCTTCCTGTGGTCTAGCAATATTAAGGCAGTTTATAACAATTATATATACAGTTCAATGCAACATAAAATCTCAATAAGGTGATGTGAGGAAGCGGCACAGCTGTCAACATTGCTCAGTGCTTTGTTGTAGAATGTATTACATTACAAAATCCGATTTCGGATATAGGCCTAATGTTGATGATTTGCTGAAGGAATACCGCACCGAGCCACTTAGAAACTGAAGGGTTGTATTTTTCTGGGGGAATTTATTTTATACAATAAGGAAGTGAAAACTTCCTCACTAAATAGCGTTTTCTCATACTATGAGCCTGTGCCTGGGTGGACACCCTATAAAATACATATATTGGGATGATTGTGGAACGACAACTTCAAGCATGGAAGTTTTAACCTATTACAACAGCACATTGTATTGATCCAATGACAGTCGAAACAGATTGAACAGGACATTCCAATGATCAATGAGTCAGTCTAGACCGGAAAAACAGGACATTCCAATGATCCAATGAGACAGTCTAGACAGTATGAACAGGACATTCCAATGAGACAGTCTAGATATGATGAATGGGACATTCCAATGATCCAATGAGACAGACTAGACAGGACGAATGGGACATTCCAATGTTCCAATGAGACAGTCTAGACAGGATGAACAGGACATTCCAATGTTCCAATGAGACAGTCTAGACAGGATGAACAGGACATTCCGATGTTCCAATGAGACAGTCTAGACAGGATGAACAGGACATTCCAATGATTCAATGAGACAGTCTAGACAGGATAAAATGGACATTCCAATGATTCAATGAGACAGTCTAGACAGGATGAACAGGACATTCCAATGATTCAATAAGACAGTCTAGACAGTATGAACAGGACATTCCAATGATCAAATAAGAGTCTAGACAGGATGAACAGGACCTTCCAATGATCCAATGAGACAGTCTAGACAGTATGAACAGGACATTCCAATGATCCAATGAGACAGTCTAGACAGGATGAACAGGACATTCCAATGATTCAATAAGACAGTCTAGACAGGATGAACAGGATATTCCAATGATCAAATAAGAGTCTAGACAGGATGAACAGGACCTTCCAATGATTCAATAAGACAGTCTAGACAGTATGAACAGGACATTCCAATGATCCCATGCGACAGACTAGACAGGTTAAACAGGACATTCCAATGATTCAATGAGACAGTCTAGACAGGATGAACAGGATATTCCAATGATTCAATAAGACAGTCTAGACAGGTTAAACAGGACATTCCAATGATCAAATAACAGTCTAGACCGGATGAACAGGACATTCCAATGTTCCAATGAGACAGTCTAGACAGGATGAACAGGACATTCCAACGTTCCAATGAGACAGTCTAGACAGGATAAACAGGATATTCCAATGATCAAATAACAGTCTAGACAGGATGAACAGGACATTCCAATGATTCAATATGACAGTCTAGACAGGATAAACAGGATATTCCAATGATCAAATAAGAGTCTAGACAGGATAAACAGGACCTTCCAAAGATCCAATGAGACAGTCTAGACAGGATAAACAGGACATTCCAATGATCCAATGAGACAGTCTAGACAAGATAAACAGGACATTCCAATGATTGAATTAGACAGTCTAGACAGAATGAATGGGACATTCCATTGATCCAGTGAGACAGTCTAGACAGGATGAATGGGACATTCCTATGATCCAATGAGACAGTCTAGACAGGATGAACAGGACATTCCAATGATTCAATGAGACAGTCTAGACTGGATGAACAGGACATTCCAATGATCCAATGAGACAGTCTAGACAGGATGAATGGGACATTCCATTGATCCAGTGAGACAGTCTAGACAGGATGAATGGGACATTCCTATGATCCAATGAGACAGTCTAGACCGGATGAACAGGACATTCCAATGTTCCAATGAGACAGTCTAGACAGAATGAATGGGACATTCCAATGTTCCAATGAGACAGTCTAGACAGGATGAACAGGACATTCCAATGTTCCAATGAGACAGTCTAGACAGGATGAACAGGACATTCCAATGATTCAATGAGACAGTCTAGACAGGATAAACAGGACATTCCAATGATTCAATGAGACAGTCTAGACAGGATGAACAGGACATTCCAATGATTCAATAAGACAGTCTAGACAGTATGAACAGGACATTCCAATGATCAAATAAGAGTCTAGACAGGATAAACAGGACCTTCCAATGATCCAATGAGACAGTCTAGACAGGATGAATGGGACATTCCTATGATCCAATGAGACAGTCTAGACAGGATGAGTGGGACATTCCAATGATTCAAAGAGACAGTCTGGATAGGATGAATGGGACATTCCAATGATTCAATGAGACAGTCTAGACAGGATGAACAGGACATTCCAATGATTCAATGAGACAGTCTAGACTGGATGAACAGGACATTCCAATGATCCCATGCGACAGACTAGACAGGTTAAACAGGACATTCCAATGATTCAATGAGACAGTCTAGACAGGATGAACAGGACATTCCAATGATTCAATAAGACAGTCTAGACAGGTTAAACAGGACATTCCAATGATTCAATGAGACAGTCTAGACCGGATGAACAGGACATTCCAATGTTCCAATGAGACAGTCTAGACAGGATGAACAGGACATTCCAATGTTCCAATGAGACAGTCTAGACAGGATAAACAGGATATTCCAATGATCAAATAACAGTCTAGACAGGATGAACAGGACATTCCAATGATTCAATATGACAGTCTAGACAGGATAAACAGGATATTCCAATGATCAAATAACAGTCTAGACAGGATAAACAGGACATTCCAATGATCCAATGAGACAGTCTAGACAAGATAAACAGGACATTCCAATGATTGAATTAGACAGTCTAGACAGAATGAATGGGACATTCCATTGATCCAGTGAGACAGTCTAGACAGGATGAATGGGACATTCCTATGATCCAATGAGACAGTCTAGACAGGATGAGTGGGACATTCCAATGATTCAAAGAGACAGTCTGGATAGGATGAATGGGACATTCCAATGATTCAATGAGACAGTCTAGACAGGATGAACAGGACATTCCAATGATTCAATGAGACAGTCTAGACTGGATGAACAGGACATTCCAATGATCCCATGCGACAGACTAGACAGGTTAAACAGGACATTCCAATGATTCAATGAGACAGTCTAGACAGGATGAACAGGACATTCCAATGATTCAATAAGACAGTCTAGACAGGTTAAACAGGACATTCCAATGATTCAATGAGACAGTCTAGACCGGATGAACAGGACATTCCAATGTTCCAATGAGACAGTCTAGACAGGATGAACAGGACATTCCAATGTTCCAATGAGACAGTCTAGACAGGATAAACAGGATATTCCAATGATCAAATAACAGTCTAGACAGGATGAACAGGACATTCCAATGATTCAATATGACAGTCTAGACAGGATAAACAGGATATTCCAATGATCAAATAACAGTCTAGACAGGATAAACAGGACATTCCAATGATCCAATGAGACAGTCTAGACAAGATAAACAGGACATTCCAATGATTGAATTAGACAGTCTAGACAGAATGAATGGGACATTCCATTGATCCAGTGAGACAGTCTAGACAGGATGAATGGGACATTCCTATGATCCAATGAGACAGTCTAGACAGGATGAGTGGGACATTCCAATGATTCAAAGAGACAGTCTGGATAGGATGAATGGGACATTCCAATGATTCAATGAGACAGTCTAGACAGGATGAACAGGACATTCCAATGATTCAATGAGACAGTCTAGACTGGATGAACAGGACATTCCAATGATCCAATGAGACAGTCTAGACAGGATGAATGGGACATTCCATTGATCCAGTGAGACAGTCTAGACAGGATGAATGGGACATTCCTATGATCCAATGAGACAGTCTAGACCAGATGAACAGGACATTCCAATGTTCCAATGAGACAGTCTAGACAGAATGAATGGGACATTCCATTGATCCAGTGAGACAGTCTAGACAGGATGAGTGGGACATTCCAATGATTCAAAGAGACAGTCTGGATAGGATGAATGGGACATTCCAATGATTCAATGAGACAGTCTAGACAGGATGAACAGGACATTCCAATGATTCAATGAGACAGTCTAGACAGGATGAACAGGACATTCCAATGATTCAATGAGACAGTCTAGACTGGATGAACAGGACATTCCAATGATCCAATGAGACAGTCTAGACAGGATGAATGGGACATTCCATTGATCCAGTGAGACAGTCTAGACATGATGAATGGGACATTCCTATGATCCAATGAGACAGTCTAGACAGGATGAACGGGACATTCCAATGATTCAATGAGACAGTCTAGACAGGATGAGTAGGACATTCAAGTGATCCAGTGAGACAGTCTAGACAGGATGAACGGGACATTCCAATGATCAAATTAGACAGTCTAGACAGGGTGAATGGGACATTCCAATCATCCAAAGAGACAGTCTGGATAGGATGAATGGGACATTCCAATGATCCAATGAGACAATCTTTACGGGATGAATGGGACATTCCAATGATCCAATGAGACAGTCTAGATATGATGAATGGGACATTCCAATGATCCAATAAGTCAGTGTAGACAGGATGAACGGACCATTCCAATGATTTAATTAGACAGTCTAGACAGGATGAACAGGACATTCCAATGATCCAATAAGAGTCTAGACAGGATGAATGGGACATTCCAATGATCCAATGAGACAGTCTAGACAGGATGAACGGGACATTCCTATGATCCAATGAGACAGTCTAGACAGGATGAACGGGACATTCCAATGATTCAATAAGACAGTCTAGACAGGATGAGTAGGACATTCAAATGATCCAGTGAGACAGTCTAGACAGGATGAACGGGACATTCCAATGATCAAATTAGACAGTCT
Organism: Brachymystax lenok tsinlingensis; assembly: GCA_030435695.1. Taxonomy (NCBI): domain Eukaryota; kingdom Metazoa; phylum Chordata; class Actinopteri; order Salmoniformes; family Salmonidae; genus Brachymystax; species Brachymystax lenok. The sequence continues at coordinate 4,147,684 of CM059807.1, forward strand.
AGACAGGGTGAATGGGACATTCCAATCATCCAAAGAGACAGTCTGGATAGGATGAATGGGACATTCCAATGATCCAATGAGACAATCTTTACGGGATGAATGGGACATTCCAATGATCCAATGAGACAGTCTAGATATGATGAATGGGACATTCCAATGATCCAATAAGTCAGTGTAGACAGGATGAACGGACCATTCCAATGATTCAATGAGACAGTCTAGACAGGATGAACAGGACATTCCAATGATCCAATAAGAGTCTAGACAGGATGAATGGGACATTCCAATGATCCAATGAGACAGTCTAGACAGGATGAACAGGACATTCCAATGATCCAATGAGACAATCTAGACAGGATGAATGGGACATTCCAATGATTCAATGAGACAGTCTAGACAGGATGAATGGGACAGTAGGAAAAATGTGTGATAAAATGTCTGTGGGCTCTGGAAACACTTGTTGTCCCGGCTATTTTTAGAATGAGATGACATCTTTGGAGTGTTGTTCATTACCGCTGCCTCTGACCACGTTGCATTCCACAGTTTTTATGCAAGTAAAGTCATACCTTATAAAAAAAAGCTGTGATGCTGAGATGGAAACAGAACGTTTTGGTACAAATGAATGCCGACAGATCATTTGTTCGTTCGACATGGTAGGACCTTTTTGATTCTGCAAAATTAATTATGCTCGAAATGGTGGTGGAAACGTCTTTTACACGCAAATATTGAAATAATAAACATCACATCGAAAGTAAACTTGTTGTCTGGTCCTCCCACTACGACTCAGGAAACCACGCAGTTTATTAGGCTACAGATAAGTGATGATGAACTTCACAGGTTGGTAAAAGTGCATGGTGATTAGCTTGATGCTCCTTTCCAATAAATATCGAGGGTCTGATTCTGGGGACTTGATGATCGATGCTTGAATGCCGTTTGACAATTAAAGATATTCTCTTATCCGTTGTAATGTCATTATGTAGACTAGCCTACCCCCCAGAGCCTCCCTTTGTAACAGATGTGATCGTACTTCTGAACTCTCTTGTGTTGTTATTAAATCAAATCAAATCAAATTGTTTTAGTCACATACACATGGTTAGCAAATCAAATCAAATCAAATTGTATTTGTCACACATACACATGGTTAGCAGATGTTAATGCGAGTGTAGCGAAATGCTTGTGCTTCTAGTTCCAACCATGCAGTAGTATCTAACAAGTAATCTAACAAATTCACAACAACTACCTTATACACAACAAGAGTAAAGGAATGAATACGAGTATGTACATATAAATATATGGATGAGCGATGGCCGAACGGCATAGGCAAGATGCAGTAGATGGTATAGAGTACAGTATATACATATGAGATGAGTAATGTAGGATATGTAAACATTATATAAAGTGGCATTGTTTAAAGTGGCTAGTGATACATTTATTACATCCAATTTTTTATTATTAAAGTGGCTAGAGATTTGAGTCAGTACGTTGGCAGCATCCACTCAACATTAGTGAGATAGAAGCTGTTTTTCAGTCTCTCAGTCCCAGCTTTGATGCACCTGTACTGACCTCGCCCTCTGGATGATAGAGGGGTGAACAGGCAGTGGCTCGGGTGGTTGTTGTCTTTGAGGGCAGGTAGTTTGCACCCGGTGATGTGTTGTGCGGACCTCACTACCCTCTGGAGAGCCTTACGGTTGTGGGCGGAGCAGTTGCCGTACCAGGTGGTGATACAGCCAGACAGGATGCTCTCGATTGTGGATCTGTAAAGGTTTGTGAGTGTTTTTGGTGACGAGCCGAATTTCTTCAGATTCCTGAGGTTAAAGAGGTGCTGTTGCGCATTCTTCACCACGCGGTCTGTGTGGGTGGACTGTGTGGGTGATGTGTACGCCGAAGAACTTTCCACCTTCTCCACTACTGTCCCGTCGATGTGGATAGGGGGGTGCTCCCTCTGCTGTTTCCTGAAGTCCACAATCATGTCCTTTGTTTTGTTGACGTTGAGTGTGAGGTTATTTTCCTGACACCACACTCCGAGGGCCCTCACCTCCTCCCTGTAGGCCGTCTCGTCATTGTTGGTAATCAAGCCTACCACTGTAGTGTCGTCTGCAAACTTGATGATTGAGTTGGATGCGTGCTTGGCCATGCAGTCATGGGTGAACAGGGAGTACAGGAGAGGGATGAGAACGCACCCTTGTGGGGCCCCAGTGTTGAGGATCAGCGGGGTGGAGATGTTGTTTCCTATCCTCACCACCTGGGGGCAGTCAGAAAGTCCAGGACCCAGTTGCACAGGGCGGGGTCGAGACCTAGGGTCTCGAGCTTAATGGCGAGTTTGGGGGGTACTATGGTGTTAAATGCTGAGCTGTAGTCGATGAACAGCATTCTTACATAGGTATTCCTCTTGTCCAGATGGGTTAGGGCAGTGTGATTGCGATTGCGTTGTCTGTGGACCTATTGGGGCGGTAAGCAAATTGGAGTGGGACTAGGGTGTCAGGTAGGGTCGAGGTGATATGATCCTTGACTAGTCTCTCAAAGTACTTCATGATGACGAAAGTGAGTGCTACGGGGCGATAGTCGTTTAACTCAGTTACCTTAGCTTTCTTTGGATCAGGAACAATGGTGGCTCTCTTGAAGTATGTGGGAACAGCAGACTGGGATAGGGATTGATTGAATATGTCCGTAAACACACCAGCCAGCTGGTCTGCGCATGCTCTGAGGACGCGGCTAGGGATGCCGTCTGGGCCAGCAGCCTTGAGAGGGTTAACACGTTTAAATGTTTTACTCACGTTGGTTGCGGTAAAGGAGAGCCCGCAGAATTTGGTAGCGGGCTGTGTCGGTGGCACTGTACTGTCCTCAAAGCGAGCAAAGAAAGGACTGTCCAGCCAGCGATCCCAGTTGATTGGTTTTTATTCTGACAATAGATACAAGGAAGCACATCAGATGTGCAGGACAACAGTATGTTGATGGCTGTAGATTTGTGATTGGTCGCTTGCATGTCAATATCAGACTGGGTAATTTTTGTAATGAAACATAGCAATGACAAAAATAGTACAAAATACAATACATGTAAGATAGATACAAGGAAACACATTAGATGTGCAGGACAACAAGATGTTGATGGCTGTAGATTCCTGATTCAAATCAAACTTTATTTGCCACATGCGCCGAATACAACAAGTGTAGACTTTACCGTGAAATGCTGACTTACGAGCCCTTAACCAACAGTGCAGTTCAAGAAGAGGAACATATTTACCAATTAGGCTAAAATAAAAAAAGTAGAAATAAAAAGTAACACAATAATAATAATAACAATAACGAGGCTATATACAGGGGGCACCGGTACCAAGTCAGTGTGCAGGGGTACAAACTGTTAGTATTGAAATAACTGTGAATTATCAGGGGCTAATGAGAAAATTACATCTCGCTATTACAGCAATAATATCCCAGGATGCCCCCAATATCTAACATCCCAGGATGCCCCCAATATCTAACAGGTACCGTACACATATACTACATCACCAAAAGTATGTGGACGCTCGACGAACATCTCCCTTTGCTTCTATAACAGTCTCCACTCTTCTGGGAAGGCTTTCCACTAGATGTTGGAACATTGCTGCGGGGACTTGCTTCTATTCAGCCACAAGAGCATTAGTGAGGTCGGGCACTGATGTTGGGCGATTAGGCCTGGCTCGCAGTCTGCGTTTCCAATTCATCCCAAAGGTGTTCGATGGGGTTGAGGTCAGGGCTTTGTGCAGACCAGTCAAGTTCTTCCACACCGATCTCGACAAGCCATTTCTGTACGGGCCTCACTTTGAGCAAGGGGGCATTGTCTTGATGAAACAGGAAAGGGCCTTCCCCAAACTGATGCCATATAGTTGTCTAGAATGTCATTGTATGCTGTAGTGTTAGGATTTCCCTTCACTGGAACTAGGGGGCCTAGCCTGAACCATGAAAAACAGCCCCAGACCATTATTCATCCTCCACCAAACTTTACAGTTGGCACTATGCATTCGGGCAGGTAGCGTTCTCCTGGCATCTACCAAACCCAGATGTCCTTCTGGAAGGTTCTCCCATCTCCACAGAGGAACTGTGGAGCTCTGTCAGAGTGACCATCGGGTTGTTGGTCACCTCCCTGACTAAGGCCCTTCTCCCCCCTTGCTCAGTTTGGCCGGGCAGCCTGCTCGAGGAAGCGTCTTGGTAGTTCCAAACTTCTTCAATTTTTAAGAATGAAGGAGGCTACTGTGTTCTTGGGGACCTTCAATGCTGCAGAAATGTGTTGGTACCTTTCCCCAGATCTATGTCTCAAAACAATGCTGTCTTGGAGCTCTACAGACAATTCCTTCGACCTCCTTGGCTTGGTTTTTGCTCTGACATGCACTGTCAACTGTGGGACCTTATATAGACAGGTGTGTGCCTTTCCAAATCATGTCCAATCAATTGAATTTACCTCAGGTGGACTTCAATCAAGTTGTAGAAACATCTCAAGGATGATCAATGGAAACAGGATGCACCTGAGCTCAATCACATAGCAAAGGATCTGAATACTTATGTAAAGAAGAAACTTCTGTTTAAATTTTTTTTATCAATTTGAAAAAAATATCTAAAGACCTGTTTTCACTGTCATTAAGGGGTATTGGGTGTAATTTAAGAATAAAGCTGTAACGTAACAAAATGTGGATAAAGGGAAGGGGTCTGTCTGAATACTTTCCGAATGCGCTGTATCTACATCAGGACATGTACGTAGTGAACTCGTACACATTGTAAATATGAAAATAGAATACATTATTCAGAACGGGACCTACCACTTGCATTTCAATATTAGACTGGGAAGATTTTACGTTCATGATCTCTCCCTATCTGCACGCATTACCAAACTCATAACACCTTATTGATATGTAAATTCAACCAACCAATAATAATACCTAAGTAGTTATGGTGACCTGCATGGGTAGTTATGGTGACCTGCAAGAGTAGTTATGGTGACCAGCATGGGTAGTTATGGTGACCTGCATGAGTAGTTATGGTGACCAGCATGGGTAGTTATGGTGACCTGCATGAGTAGTTATGGTGACCTGCATGAGTAGTTATGGTGACCTGCATGGGTAGTTATGGTGACCAGCATGAGTAGTTATGGTGACCAGCATGAGTAGTTATGGTGACCAGCATGGGTAGTTATGGTGACCTGCATGAGTAGTTATGGTGACCAGCATGGGTAGTTATGGTGACCTGCATGAGTAGTTATGGTGACCTGCATGAGTAGTTATGGTGACCTGCATGGGTAGTTATGGTGACCTGCATGAGTAGTTATGGTGACCTGCATGAGTAGTTATGGTGACCTGCATGAGTAGTTATGGTGACCAGCATGGGTAGTTATGGCCTAAATGGGTAGTTATGGTGACCTGCATGGGTAATTATGGTGACCTGCATGGGTAGTTATGGTGACCTGCATGTGTAGTTATGGTGACCTAAATGGGTAGTTATGGTGACCTGCATGGGTAGTTATGGTGACCTGCATGGGTAGTTATGGTGACCTGCATGGGTAGTTATGGTGACCTGCATGGGTAGTTATGGTGACCTGCATGTGTAGTTACGGTGGCCTAAATGGGTAGTTATGGTGACCTGCATGGGTAGTTATGGTGACCTAAATGGGTAGTTATGGTGACCTGCATGGGTAGTTATGGTGACCTGCATGGGTAGTTATGGTGACCTGCATGGGTAGTTATGGTGACCTGCATGTGTAGTTACGGTGACCTGCATGGGTAGTTATGGTGGCCTAAATGGGTAGTTATGGTGACCTGCATGTGTAGTTATGGTGACCTGCATGGGTAGTTACGGTGACCTGCATGGGTAGTTATGGTGACCTGCATGGGTAGTTATGGTGACCCGCATGGGTAGTTATGGTGGCCTAAATGGGTAGTTATGGTGACCTGCATGGGTAGTTATGGTGACCCGCATGTGTAGTTACGGTGACCTGCATGGGTAGTTATGGTGGCCTAAATGGGTAGTTATGGTGACCCGCATGTGTAGTTACGGTGACCTGCATGGGTAGTTATGGTGGCCTAAATGGGTAGTTATGGTGACCTGCATGGGTAGTTATGGTGACCTGCATGGGTAGTTATGGTGGCCTAAATGGGTAGTTATGGTGACCTGCATGGGTAGTTATGGTGACCCGCATGTGTAGTTACGGTGACCTGCATGGGTAGTTATGGTGGCCTAAATGGGTAGTTATGGTGACCTGCATGTGTAGTTATGGTGACCTGCATGGGTAGTTACGGTGACCTGCATGGGTAGTTATGGTGACCTGCATGGGTAGTTATGGTGACCCGCATGTGTAGTTACGGTGACCTGCATGGGTAGTTATGGTGACCCGCATGTGTAGTTATGGTGACCTGCATGTGTAGTTACGGTGACCTGCATGGGTAGTTACGGTGACGCCAGGGGTGCTGGTAAGGCAAGCGCGTCCATTTGAATTTCAAGACAAGGACGGTTAAACTGGTCTCTTTCGTCTTTAAAAGTAGACATCCAAAACACAATTTTTGCCTCATGGTCTCTACTTGGCAATGTTCCAAACGGGACATTGTTTGTCTTTTGACCGAAACATGCATCATCAGATAGAATTCATAACAAGCAGTCCACTGGAATGACACTCAGTCTCGTGGGATGGGTGGGCCAAAAAAACGAACTACAAGCCACCAATATGACTGCATTGAGGCATATGTCACTGTGCTTCTGTGGCTATATGCACCATGCCACAGCTTACTTCATTTGTTTATTTAGCAAACAAGACAGCTCATGACCCAGTGCCTTTATCACAGTCAACACACCTATATGTTTGCATTAATTTGATGTAAAACTGCACATTTTCCTCTCTGCTCCATGGCAAAATGTATAGAGTTGCAGAACATGTGCGTTAAAACAGCAACATTTTCTCTCAGGCACGTGGCAAAATGTGTACAATAGTATGAGATTAACTATGAAACTGCAAAACAAAAATTCTCAGACCTATGGCAGGATGTTCAGAATTGCAGGAAATTAGCAGTAACTACGCTTCTAGGCTATATTTTTTTAACCTGTAAGCAGTTAAAGATATTAATCAACATTGGAAAATGAGTTTCAATGTTCACCAAATATTTACTTTTCATAGATTTTACTGGACGATACCTCAAAGATATAGATCTAACTATCTGACTGTGTTTCAATGGACGATATCTCAAAATGTAGACCTAACTATCTGAATACGTTCTACTGGACGATATCTCCAAGATATAGACCTAACTATCTGACTGTGTTTCAATGGACAATATCTCAAAATGTAGACCTAACTATCTGAATACGTTCTACTGGACGATATCTCCAAGATATAGACCTAACTATCTGAATGTTCTACTGGACGATATCTCCAAGATATAGACCTAACTATCTGAATATGTTCTACTGGACGATATCTCCAAGATATAGACCTAACTATCTGAATATGTTCTACTGGACGATATCTCCAAGATATAGACCTAACTATCTGAATATGTTCTACTGGACGATATCTCCAAGATATAGACCTAACTATCTGAATATGTTCTACTGGACGATATCTCCAAGACATAGACCTAACTATCTGATTATGTTCTACTGGACGATATCTCCAAGATATAGACCTAACTATCTGAATATGTTCTACTGGACGATATCTCCAAGATATAGACCTAACTATCTGATTATGTTCTACTGGACGATATCTCCAAGATATAGACCTAACTATCTGAATATGTTCTACTGGACGATATCTCCAAGATATAGACCTAACTATCTGACTGTGTTTCAATGGACGATATCTCAAAGATATAGATCTAACTATCTGACTGTGCTTCAATGGACGATATCTCAAAGATATAGATCTAACTATCTGACTGTGTTTCAATGGACGATATCTCAAAGATATAGATCTAACTATCTGACTGTGTTTCAATGGACGATATCTCAAAATGTAGACCTAACTATCTGAATACGTTCTACTGGACGATATCTCCAAGATATAGACCTAACTATCTGAATATGTTCCACTGGACGATATCTCAAAGATATAGACCTAACTATCTGAATATGTTCTACTGGACGATATCTCCAAGATATAGACCTAACTATCGGAATATGTTCTACTGGACGATATCTCCAAGATATAGACCTAACTATCTGAATATGTTCTACTGGACGATATCTCCAAGATATAGACCTAACTATCTGAATATGTTCTACTGGACGATATCTCCAAGATATAGACCTAACTATCTGAATATGTTCTACTGGACGATATCTCAAAGATATAGACCTAACTATCTGATTATGTTCTACTGGACGATATCTCCAAGATATAGACCTAACTATCTGAATATGTTCTACTGGACGATATCTCCAAGATATAGACCTAACTATCTGAATATGTTCTACTGGACGATATCTCCAAGATATAGACCTAACTATCTGAATATGTAAACTTCTTCCACTACCCTTATTAGTAATACTTTCAGCCAGCTGAGCAAGCACACAAAGTATTCTACTGATACGTCCTTTTCCAGTTCCACTAGCAATGCTTTGTTCTTTCCAAATCATAAACGGGGGACCTTTATAAACGGAAGTGTTTCAGGCAGTGTTGTTTGTCCTTCCCTAAATGTCTCATTATGTTATTGGGCTTTTAGCCGCCAAAGCAATGCCTCATTAGTCTCTGCTACCGCTGGAAGGAAGTCTCCTCCTCTACTCCTGTCCTAGGCTGTTAGTCTCCACAGCAACGCCTCATTAGTCTCTACTACCGCTGGAAGGAAGGTTCCTCCTCTACTCCTGTCCTAGGCTGTTAGTCTCCACAGCAATGCCTCATTAGTCTCTACTACCGCTGGAAGGAAGGTTCCTCCTCTACTCCTGTCCTAGGCTGTTAGTCTCCACAGCAATGCCTCATTAGTCTCTACTACCGCTGGAAGGAAGGTTCCTCCTCTACTCCTGTCCTAGGCTGTTAGTCTCCAAAGCAATGCCTCATTAGTCTCTACTACCGCTGGAAGGAAGGTTCCTCCTCTACTCCTGTCCTAGGCTGTTAGTCTCCACAGCAATGCCTCATTAGTCTCTACTACCGCTGGAAGGAAGGTTCCTCCTCTACTCCTGTCCTAGGCTGTTAGTCTCCACAGCAATGCCTCATTAGTCTCTACTACCGCTGGAAGGAAGGTTCCTCCTCTACTCCTGTCCTAGGCTGTTAGTCTCCAAAGCAATGCCTCATTAGTCTCTACTACCGCTGGAAGGAAGTTTCCTCCTCTACTCCTGTCCTAGGCTGTTAGTCTCCACAGCAATGCCTCATTAGTCTCTGCTACCGCTGGAAGGAAGGTTCCTCCTCTACTCCTGTCCTAGGCTGTTAGTCTCCACAGCAATGCCTCATTAGTCTCTACTACCACTGGAAGGAAGGAAGTCTCCTCTACTCCTGTCCTAGGCTGTTAGTCTCCACAGCAATGCCTCATTAGTCTCTACTACCGCTGGAAGGAAGGTTCCTCCTCTACTCCTGTCCTAGGCTGTTAGTCTCCACAGCAATGCCTCATTAGTCTCTGCTACCGCTGGAAGGAAGGTTCCTCCTCTACTCCTGTCCTAGGCTGTTAGTCTCCACAGTAATGCCTCATTAGTCTCTGCTACCGCTGGAAGGAAGGTTCCTCCTCTACTCCTGTCCTAGGCTGTTAGTCTCCACAGCAATGCCTCATTAGTCTCTACTACCGCTGGAAGGAAGGTTCCTCCTCTACTCCTGTCCTAGGCTGTTAGTCTCCACAGCAATGCCTCATTAGTCTCTACTACCGCTGGAAGGAAGGTTCCTCCTCTACTCCTGTCCTAGGCTGTTAGTCTCCACAGCAATGCCTCATTAGTCTCTGCTACCGCTGGAAGGAAGGTTCCTCCTCTACTCCTGTCCTAGGCTGTTAGTCTCCACAGCAATGCCTCATTAGTCTCTGCTACCGCTGGAAGGAAGGTTCCTCCTCTACTCCTGTCCTAGGCTGTTAGTCTCCACAGCAATGCCTCATTAGTCTCTACTACCGCTGGAAGGAAGGTTCCTCCTCTACTCCTGTCCTAGGCTGTTAGTCTCCACAGCAATGCCTCATTAGTCTCTACTACCACTGGAAGGAAGGAAGTCTCCTCTACTCCTGTCCTAGGCTGTTAGTCTCCACAGCAATGCCTCATTAGTCTCTACTACCGCTGGAAGGAAGGTTCCTCCTCTACTCCTGTCCTAGGCTGTTAGTCTCCACAGCAATGCCTCGTTAGTCTCTACTACCGCTGGAAGGAATGCTTCTCTTCTACTCCTGTCCTAGGCTCCATCCAAAATGGCATCGTATTCCTTATATTGTGCATTACTATATATACCCTTTTGCTAGAGGCGTCACTACAGACCCTGGTTCGATTCCAGGCTGCAACACAAACGTGATTGTTAGTCCCATAGGGAGGTCGCACAATTGGCCCAGCGTCGTCCAGGTTAGAGTTTGGCCGGGGTAGGCCGTCGTTGTAAATAAGAATTTGTTCTTAAATGACTTGCCTAGTTAAATAAAGGTTAAATAAATAAAAATATGTAAATAAACTATGTTTGACCAGGACGCTGTATTCTATCTAGTCTACATAGGGAATAGGGTGTCATAGTGAATAGGGTGTCATAGGGAATAGGGTGACATAGTGAATAGGGTGTCATAGGGAATAGGGTGACATAGTGAATAGGGTGTCATAGGGAATAGGGTGACATAGTGAATAGGGTGTCACAGGGAATAGGGGGACATAGTGAATAGGGTGTCATAGTGAATTTGGTGTCATAGTGAATAGAGTGTCATAGTGAATAGTGTGTCATAGTGAATAGGGTGTCATAGTGAATAGTGTGTCATAGTGAATAGTGTGTCATAGTGAATAGAGTGTCATAGTGAATAGGGTGTCATAGTGAATAGGGTGTCATAGTGAATAGTGTGTCATAGTGAATAGTGTGTCATAGTGAATAGGGTGTCATAGTGAGTAGGGTGTCATAGTGAATAGGGTGTTATAGGGTGTCATAGGGAATAGGCTATCATGGGGGATAGGGTGTCATAGGGAATAGGGTGTTATAGTGAATAGTGTGTCATTGGGCACACACACACACACACACACCTTGCTGTGAGACTTAGTAATGCAGATCTTACAGCGGGAGGACGTACGGGGCTATGATACCTTCAGGCTTAATGGCATCCTGCCTGACTACCAGCTGGTCTCGTTGTCTTGTCCCCCACTGGTCAAATATTGACTCACTACAGAGACATATCTGACGGTACATCATTTATTCGCTGTATGAACACATTTAACATACTGCATGACCCCAACGGACACAGCACGCACACACACACACACACACACACACAAAACAGAAGCAACACGGCACGCATTAGCTAGCTAGCCCCTTGAGTGCAAGAGAACAACTCAATTTTTCAAGGGAAAAGCTGTTTAGTGGAGCTTGACGGCTAGCTATCATCAACACAGTGTTTTAAAACAAGGCATGCTGGTTGGTGGAGGCTGAGATGGGAACTCAGAGGGATTTTATTGTAATGGAGAGTTTATAATGTGAATGTGCTATGAGAGTTGATGGCATTGCATTGTGAGTGTATTTGGTTGCTTATTGCAGTCCAACAGTAACCTGTTCCTGCGATCCAAAGATGAAGACAAACAAGGACTGGGAAACGTTCACGGGGGCAAACATATCTACACATTAAATTAAATCGTCTTTGTCTCATTAGAGATATCTTTTTTTCCCCACAAGAACAGCAACGTTTCAATAAATAAGTGTTTTCTACGCTGTGCAGTATGGTGTGTCTAATCTTAGCTAACCCGGAAGCCTGGTCTCATAGACTAGACGTAACATAATAAATGTAAATCTTTCTTTTTGAATTCCCGGCCTGGTCTCATAGACTAGACGTAACATTGTAAATGTAAATCATTCTGTCTGAATGCCCAGTCTGGGCTCATAGACTTGACGTAACATAGTAAATGTAAATCATTCTGTCTGAATGCCCAGCCTGGTCTCATAGACTTGACGTAACATAGTAAATGTAAATCATTCTGTCTGAATGCCCAGCCTGGTCTCATAGACTTGACGTAACATAGTAAATGTAAATCATTCTGTCTGAATGCCCAGCCTGGTCTCATAGACTTGACGTAACATAGTAAATGTAAATCATTCTGTCTGAATGCCCAGCCTGGTCTCATAGACTAGACGTAACATAGTAAATGTAAATCCAGGATAATGTTATTAGTATTATATGTTACGTTTGGTTACATAATACAGATGGGGTGGTTGGTGTGAATGAGTGGACGTATAACGTGAACGTTTAGCAATCCAAGTGTTGTGAGTTCAAATCATGGACAATTTTAACTAATGATCAACTTTTCAACTACTTACTACTTTTAGCTACTTAGCATGTTAGCTAACCCTTCCCCTAACCTTAACCCTTTAACCTAACTTGTAAACTTAACCTTAACCTTAACCCTAACCCCTAACCCTAAAAACTAGCCTAGCTAGGTTAGCCACGTTAGCTAACGTTAGCCACATAGCTACATAGAATTCATAGCATATCATACATTTGGCAAATTTGTGACATATTGTACATTTAGTTAATTCTTAACAGTTATTGCTATTGTATTTCATAACATATCATATGAAATGGGTGATGGGCATCCACAAATTAATACATACCATACGAAACATAACATATCATACTAAATGGTGTGTTTCGGATGTACATACAGAATAATACGAAATGCTCTGAGACCAGGTTGAACCCAGGGGTCTAGGCTAGCTCATTATTATGTGAACTTGTCAACCATGCCACGCATCTGTATTTAACTGTCATTACAGTCTTTGTGAGTGGTTATTACTGCACTGTGCTGTCGTAGCACGGGCCCCACCTTAGGAACAAATAGCTATTGTCTTTGTCATCTGTTTACAAAACAGTGAAAATCTAAATCTGGATCGTCTGTGAGCATCTCTATTCTCTCAGTAAGAGATATATATCTGTGGCCTCAGCTTAACCTAACCCTTTATGTGGTAAAGCTCTTTAGCAGGCTGTAGGTATTAAACCCTGAGGTAGGAGCCTTCTGTTGTGGTTAGGGTTAGGGTTAGGGTCTGCCTTGGGCATGACCTCAGACCTGGTGAACCAGTCACCTATAGGTCATACCCAAGGATCAGGGGTGCTGTATGATCTAAGTCACAACAATAGACAAACATACTGTGCTTAAACTAAACCAGTTTTTCTTGTCTATATTGAATACATAATTTAAACATTCACAGTGTAGGTTGGAAAAAGTATGTGAACCCCCTAGGCTAATGACTTCTCCAAAAGCTAATTGGAGTCAGGAGTCAGCTAACCTGGAGTCCAATCAATGAGACGAGATTGGAGATGCTGGTTAGAGCTGCCTTGCCCTGTAAAAAACACTCACAAAGTTTGAGTTTGCTATTCACAAGAAGCATTGCCTGATGTGAACCATGCCTCGAAACAAAAGAGATCTCAGAAGACCTAAGATTAAGAATTGTTGACTTGTACAAAGCTGGAAAGGGTTACAAAAGTATCTCTAAAAGCCTTGACGTTCATCAGTCCACGGTAAGACAAATTGTCTATAAATGGAGAAAGTTCAGCACTGTTGCTACTCTCCCTAGGAGTGGCCGTCTTGCAAAAATGACTGCAAGAGCACAGCGCAGAATGCTCAATGAGGTTAAGAAGAATCCTACAGTGTCAGCTAAAGACTTACAGAAATCTCTGGAACATGCTAACATCTCTGTTGACGAGTCTACGATACGTAAAACACTAAACAAGAATGGTGTTCATGGGAGGACACCACGGAAGAAGCCACTGCTGTCCAAAAAGCATTGCTGCACTTCTGAGGTTTGCAAAAGTGCACCTGGATGTTCAACAGCGCTACTGGCAAAATATTCTGTGGACAGATGAAACCACAGTTGAGTTGTTTGGAAGGAACACACAACAATATATGTAGAGGAAAAAAAGGCACAGCACACCAACATCAAAACCTCATCCCAACTGTAAAGTACGGTGGAGGGAGCATCATGGTTTGGGGCTGCTTTGCTGCCTCAGGGCCTGGACAGATTGCTATCATCGACGGAAAAATGAATTCCCAAATTTATCAAGACATTTTGCAGGAGAATCTTAGGCTATCTGTCCAACAAATTGAAGCTCGACAGAAGAATTTGTTCTTAACTGACTTGCCTAGTTAAATAAAGGTAAATCTTTTTTTTTTTTTACAGTGACAAAAAATACACACAGTACTTTACCAAAACAATCAAATAAAATACACACAGTACTTTACCAAAACAATCAAATAAAATACAGTGGCAAATGTGAACCCTTTGGAAATTCCTGGATTTCTGCATAAATTGGTCATAATATTTTATCTGATCTTCATCTAAGTCACAACAATAGACAAACACAGTCTGCTTAAACTAATAACACACAAACAATTATACGTTTTAATATCTTTATTGAACACACTGTGTAAACATTCACAGTGCAGGGTAGAAAAAGTATGTGAACCCTTGGATTTAATAACTGATTGACTGTCACGTCTTGGCCATAGAGAGCCCTCTGGGTTCTCTATGGTGGTTAGGTCAGGATGTGACTAGGGGGGGTTTCTATGTTGTTTATTTCTATGTTGGTTTTGTGTATGGTTCCCAATTAGAGGCAGCTGTTATTCGTTGCCTCTAATTGGGGATCATACGTAAGTGTTCTGTTTCCCACCTGTGTTTGTGGGATATTGTTATTATTTTTTTATTTAGTGCCTGTGTGCGCTACGCATATGTGACGATCAGTTGTTTCTTTATTGTTTTGACATTTCACTTTAAATTAAAATTATGTGGAACTTCATGCACGCTGCGCCTTGGTCCATTTCTGAGAACGAACGTGACATTGACCCTCCTTTGGCAGCAATAACCTCAACCAAACGTTTTCTGTAGTTGCGGATCAGACCTGCACAACGGTCAGGAGCAATTTTGGACCATTCCTCTTTACAAAGCTGTTTCAGTTCAGCAATAATCTTGGGATGTCTGGTGTGAACTGCTCACTTGAGGTCATGCCACAGCATATCAATTGGGTTGAGATCAGAACTCCTTCATAGGGTTGTGATTGCTATGACAACACCATGTATCTCTGTTCCCTTCATAGGGTTGTGATCACTATGACAACACATTATATATATATATATCAGTCCCCTTCATAGGGTTGTGATCACTATGACAACACATGATGTATATCTGTTCCCTTCATAGGGTTGTGATCACTATGACAACACATTATGTATATCTGTTCCCTTTATAGGGTTGTGATCACTATGACAACACATTATATATATATATCAGTCCCCTTCATAGGGTTGTGATCACTATGACAACACATTATATATATATATCTGTTCCTTTCATAGGGTTGTGATCACTGTGACAACACATTATATATATTGACCAGGGACTGGGGTTGCAAATTAGCCTCTTGGCTAGAAACCTTTTATGCAACACATCTACACATATTATTATGGCTGACTGTGATAATTATGTATGTAATAATGTGCGCTGCATTGTCCCTGACAAATAAACGAAAAAAAATATATATATATCAGTCCCCTTCATAGGGTTGTGATCACTATGACAACACATTATATATATATATCAGTCCCCTTCATAGGGTTGTGATCACTATGACAACACATTATATATATATATCAGTCCCCTTCATAGGGTTGTGATCACTATGACAACACATTATGTATATCTGTTCCCTTCATAGGGTTGTGATCACTATGACAACACATTATATATATATATATATATATATATCTGTTCCCTTCATAGGGTTGTGATCACTATAGCAACACATTATGTATATCTGTTCCCTTTATAGGGTTGTGATCACTATAGCAACACAGTATGTATATCTGTTCCCTTCATAGGGTTGTGATCACTATGACAACACATTATGCACATCTGGTGTGTGTTTGGCATGCATATGTCCCCATAAGAACTCCCAGTGTTAACATCAAACCACCATGTTGACCTTTTGTCTGTCACTGAACACACACACACACACACACACACACACACATGCTCTACCACACGCACACAAACACACACACACATAAACACAAACACACACTATACTACACATCTCCACAGATGGTCCTCTGGCTCTGCTGTCAAAAGGCACACAAAGCCCACTGCAGCACCACTATAATCCCATGTGTAGCCAGCATAAAAAATTGGATTGAGACGGATAAGATTAGATTAGGCCTCGCGGCAGGATTTAGAAAAATAAAATGCAAAAGCTCCATTTAGCTTGAACATAATCTCCTTTCACTCTCTCTCTCTCTCTCTCTCTCTCTCTCTCCGGAGCTTTCCTCGCAGAGAGGGACCGTCACGCCGGACAGCAGATGCCAGAAACAGAGAGATATTTGTCCCTCGCTTCCTCTCCTTCTTTTTTTGTGTTGTTCGTTTATTACGTGTATTGTGTGTAGACTGTGTGTTACGGGTGTTTTTACATTTCACTGTTATTGAGTTGTTGTTTTTTTATTTGGACTGTGGGTGTTGGGGTTTCATATTTTCATATTAGAAAAAGATTTTAGGGTTGTTTTTCAGGGCAGATTCCAACGGATCTTCCAACCGCAATAGGAGGATCATGGGGGAAATCACAGTCTGGAACTGCATGTTTTTACACTGAACATTGCTTCTTCACAACTAGGAAGAACATGACACAAACACACACACAGTCACACACACACACAGTCACATTTCGACTAACCCAAGAAATTTTAGGATATTACCTCTTCAGCCTGGAAAACAATCTATAGGACATGTCAGAGGTGGAAACTCTAATACGATATGCAATCCCACTTTCAAGACACAATGATATTAGCTAAGTTAAGACTGATTTGGTGTTTTTTTGACTGAAGATTGAAGATAAAGTAGATTTGGACCAATAAAAAGTTGTTTTATTTAAGTAAAATGCCTTTTGAAATTCATTTTCATTTTCATATGAGTAATGTCATCATAAATTACAACTAATAAGTGACACAAATTTAAAGTTTGATGTTGTGGCAACAAGCAAGATGAGTATCAGAACAGATAGTGGTCACTAAACTAGTTTCATCTAATGCAGTATTTTAAGCATGTTTAAGAGGCTCTTGGCCCTAAAATCCTGTTAAAGTCCCCGTCTGTTGCTGTAATGCAGTCAGTAGGCCTATTCTGCGCTCATTCTATCCAACAGCTCAGGAATCACAAGACTGATCTACAGAGCCACCACATCTCTCAGAAATGGCCATAGAAATACAACACATAGACTGATCTACACAGCCACCACATCGCTCAGAAACGACCATAGAAATACTACACATAGACTGATCTACAGAGCCACCACATCTCTCTGAAACGACCATAGAAATACAGCACATAGACTGATCTACACAGCCACCACATCGCTCAGAAACAACCATAGAAATACTACACATAGACTGATCTACACAGCCACCACATCGCTCAGAAACTACCATAGAAATACAAGCATAGACTGATCTACACAGCCACCACATCGCTCAGAAACGACCATAGAAATACCACACATAGACTGATCTACACAGCCACCACATCGCTCAGAAACTACCATAGAAATACAAGCATAGACTGATCTACACAGCCACCACATCGCTCAGAAACTACCATAGAAATACAAGCATAGACTGATCTACACAGCCACCACATCGCTCAGAAACTACCATAGAAATACAAGCATAGACTGATCTACACAGCCACCACATCGCTCAGAAACGACCATAGAAATACAACACATAGACATATCTACACAGCCACCACATCGCTCAGCCACTACCATAGAAATACAACACATAGACTGATCTACACAGCCACTACGTCACTCAGCCACTACCATAGAAATACAACACATAGACTGATCTACACAGCCACCACAGCTCTCAGAAACGACCATAGAAATATAACACATAGACTGATCTACACAGCCACCACATCGCTCAAAAACGACCATAGAAATACAACACATAGACTGATCTACACAGCCACTACGTCACTCAGCCACTACCATAGAAATACAACACATAGACTGATCTACACAGCCACCACAGCTCTCAGAAACGACCATACAGAAATATAACACATAGACTGATCTACACAGCCACCACATCGCTCAGAAACGACCATAGAAATACAACACATAGACTGATCTACACAGCCACTACGTCACTCAGCCACTACCATAGAAATACAACACATAGACTGATCTACACAGCCACCACAGCTCTCAGAAACGACCATAGAAATATAACACATAGACTGATCTACACAGCCACCACATCGCTCAGAAACGACCATAGAAATACAACACATAGACTGATCTACACAGCCACCACAGCTCTCAGAAACGACCATAGAAATATAACACATAGACTGATCTACACAGCCACCACAGTTCTCAGAAACAACCATAGAAATACAACACATAGACTGATCTACACAGCCACTACGTCACTCAGCCACTACCATAGAAATACAACACATAGACTGATCTACACAGCCACCACAGCTCTCAGAAACGACCATATAAATATAACACATAGACTGATCTACACAGCCACCACAGCTCTCAGAAACGACCATAGAAATACAACACATAGACTGATCTACACAGCCACTACGTCACTCAGCCACTAGCATAGAAATACAACACATAGACTGATCTACACAGCCACCACAGTTCTCAGAAACGACCATAGAAATACAACACATAGACTGATCTACACAGCCACTACGTCACTCAGCCACTACCATAGAAATACAACACATAGACTGATCTACACAGCCACTACGTCACTCAGCCACTACCATAGAAATACAACACATAGACTGATCTACACAGCCACCACAGCTCTCAGAAACGACCATAGAAATATAACACATAGACTGATCTACACAGCCACCACAGCTCTCAGAAACGACCATAGAAATACAACACATAGACTGATCTACACAGCCACTACGTCACTCAGCCACTAGCATAGAAATACAACACATAGACTGATCTACACAGCCACCACAGTTCTCAGAAACGACCATAGAAATACAACACATAGACTGATCTACACAGCCACTACGTCACTCAGCCACTACCATAGAAATACAACACATAGACTGATCTACACAGCCACCACAGCTCTCAGAAACGACCATAGAAATATAACACATAGACTGATCTACACAGCCACCACAGCTCTCAGAAACGACCATAGAAATACAACACATAGACTGATCTACACAGCCACTACGTCACTCAGCCACTAGCATAGAAATATAACACATAGACTGATCTACACAGCCACCACAGTTCTCAGAAACGACCATAGAAATACAACACATAGACTGATCTACACAGCCACTACGTCACTCAGCCACTACCATAGAAATACAACACATAGACTGATCTACACAGCCACCACAGCTCTCAGAAACGACCATAGAAATATAACACATAGACTGATCTACACAGCCACCACAGCTCTCAGAAACGACCATAGAAATACAACACATAGACTGATCTACACAGCCACTACGTCACTCAGCCACTAGCATAGAAATACAACACACAGACTGATCTACACAGCCACCACGTCACTCAGCCACTAGCATAGAAATACAACACATAGACTGATCTACACAGCCACCACGTCACTCAGCCACTAGCATAGAAATACAACACATAGACTGATCTACACAGCCACCACATCGCTCAGCCACTAGCATAGAAATACAACACATAGACTGATCTACACAGCCACCACGTCACTCAGCCACTAGCATAGAAATACAACACATAGACTGATCTACACAGCCACCACGTCACTCAGCCACTAGCATAGAAATACAACACATAGACTGATCTACACAGCCACTACGTCACTCAGCCACTACCATAGAAATATAACACATAGACTGATCTACACAGCCACTACGTCACTCAGCCACTAGCATAGAAATACAACACATAGACTGATCTACACAGCCACCACATCTCTCAGAAACGACCATAGAAATACAACACATAGACTGATCTACACAGCCACTACGTCACTCAGCCACTAGCATAGGAATATAACACATAGACTGATCTACACAGCCACTACGTCACTCAGCCACTAGCATAGAAATACAACACATAGACTGATCTACACAGCCACTACGTCACTCAGCCACTAGCATAGAAATACAACACATAGACTGATCTACACAGCCACCACATCTCTCAGAAAAGACCATAGAAATACAACACATAGACTGATCTACACAGCCACTACGTCACTCAGCCACTAGCATAGAAATACAACACATAGACTGATCTACACAGCCACCACATCTCTCAGAAACGACCATAGAAATACAACACATAGACTGATCTACACAGCCACTACGTCACTCAGCCACTAGCATAGGAATATAACACATAGACTGATCTACACAGCCACTACGTCACTCAGCCACTAGCATAGAAATTTTTTTTTTTTGGTATTTATTTTTAGTATTATTATTTAGTCATGTTAACTACCCTCCAGACGAGCTTCAATGCCATACAACTCTCCTTCCGTGGCCTCCAACTGCTCTTAAATGCAAGTAAAACTAAATGCATGCTCTTCAACCGATCGCTACCCGCACCTGTCCCCTGTCCCAGCATCACTACTCTGGACGGTTCTGTCTTAGATTACGTGGAAAACTACAAATACCTAGGTGTCTGGTTAGACTGTAAACTCTCCTTCCAGACTCACATCAAACATCTCCAATCTAAAATTAAATCTAGAATTGGCTTCCTATTTCGCAACAAAGCTTCCTTCACTCATGCTGCCAAACTTACCCTCGTAAAACTGACCATCCTACCGATCCTCGACTTCGGTGATGTAATTTACAAAATAGCCTCCAATACTCTACTCAACAAACTGGATGCAGTCTATCACAGTGCCATCCGCTTTTGTTACCAAAGCCCCATATACCACCCGCCACTGCGACCTGTACGCCTCGTAGGCTGGCCTTCGCTTTACACTCGTCGCCATATCCACTGGCTCCTGGTCATCTACAAGTCCCTGCTAGGTAAAGTCCCGCCTTATCTCAGCTCGCTGGTCACCTTAGCAGCACCAACCCGTAGCACGCGCTCCAGCAGGTATATCTCACTGGTCACCCCCAAAGCCAATTCCTCCTTTGGCCGACTCTCCTTCCAGTTCTCTGCTGCCAATGACTGGAACGAACTTCAAAAATCTCTGAAACTGGAGACACTTATCTCCCTCAACAGCTTTAAGCACCAGCTGTCAGAGCAGCTCACAGACCCCTGCACCTGTATATAGCCCATCTGTAAATAGCCCAACCAACTACCTCATCCCCTACCGTATTTATTTATTTATCTTGTTCCTTTGCACCCCAGTTTTTCTACATTGCACATTCATTTACTGCACATTTTTTTTTACCATTCCAGTGTTAAATTGCTATATTGTAATTACTCTGCCACCATGGCCTATTTATTGTCTTACCTTCCTTATCCTACCTCATTTGCACTCTTTGTATATAGATTTCTTTTTTTTTCTACTGTATTATTGACTGTATGTTTTGTTTACTCCAATGTGTAACTCTGTGTTGTTGTATGTGTCGAACTGCTTTGCTTTATCTTGGTCCAGGTCGCAGTTGTAAATGAGAACTTGTTCTCAACTTGCCTACCTGTATTATGACATCATATAGAACTACCTGGTTAAATAAAAAGGTGAAATAAAAAATTAAAAAAAATATTTTGCAAGTTTACAGATTTAGTAATGTGTAAAAATGATAAGATGTTTAGCTAACTGTACAATGGGTTGTCGGATGTTGTTGTGTGTCACATTTTGGAGTATTTTAAATGGAAATTAGGAAATGCTAAAGTACTGGAATGGAGTAACGCCTTGTGGAGGGGATTTAACATGGAGTTGAACCTAAACGACATGACACTGCGGACATTTCGGAGTGATACAAATACCTTTTTAAGATCCTGGTGACTTTATTATATTAAACAAGTGCTCAGATTTAGCTACCAATATATTATACCAATGAATATTTTCATTGAGAAGTGTTTAGTGATTTATGTTGTTGATGTTATCACTGGTTGAAAAGTTTGTTAATTATTCTAAGCGCTAGCTAGCCTTATGCTAACGCTAGTTAGCTCTGCTACATTTAGCCTGGTTTAGCTGTTCATGCATTTTGCTGTTAAATGTGCACTGATAGTGGGGGTCATTCATTGTAGGTTGTAATGTATAGCTTTGAGTAGCATGTTTACCTACACTACTATAGTGGGTGCTATAGCGAGTACAATAGTGGGTACTATATTGGTACTATAGTGGGTGCTATAGTGGGTACTATAGTGGGTGCTATAGTGGGTACTATAGTGGGTCCTATAGCGGGTACAATAGTGGGTACTATATTGGTACTATAGTGGGTGCTATAGTGGGTACTATAGTGGGTCCTATAGCGGGTACAATAGAGGGTACTATATTGGGTACTATAGTGGGTGCTATAGAGGGTACTATAGTGGCTGCTATAGTGGTGACTATAATGGCTACTGTAGTGGGTGCTATAGTGGGTACTATAGTGGGTGCTATAGTGGGTACTATAGTGGGTACTACAGTGGGTGCTATAGTGGGTACTATAGTGGGTGCTATAGTGGCTACTATAGTGGGTGCTATAGTGGGTGCTATAGTGGGTACTACAGTGGGTACTATAGTGGGTACTATAGTGGGTACTACAGTGGGTGCTATAGTGGGTACTATAGTGGGTGCTATAGTGGCTACTATAGTGGGTGCTATAGTGGGTACTATAGTGGGTGCTATAGTGGGTGCTATAGTGGGTACTATAGTGGGTGCTATAGTGGGTACTATAGTGGGTACTACAGTGGGTGCTATAGTGGGTACTATAGTGGGTGCTATAGTGGGTGCTATAGTGGGTGCTATAGTGGGTGCTATAGTGGGTACTATAGTGGGTACTACAGTGGGTGCTATAGTGGGTACTATAGTGGGTGCTATAGTGGCTACTATAGTGGGTGCTATAGTGGGTACTATAGTGGGTGCTATAGTGGGTGCTATAGAGGGTACTATAGTGGGTGTTATAGTCAAATGTTGGCAAGAATATGACTCGGGAACAGGAGAAGGAGAAAATATAATTTATATCTTTCAGCATCTTGAGAGAATGTGCAGTTAGATACCATCTGTAAAACAAAAAGCTGTCTTTATCAGCATCATAAAAGTTGATAGTATTTCAACCACATGAAATGACGCGTACAAGCGGAACTGAAATCTTATCAGGAACATGTTGGTTCGTTTTCACAGTGTTTCTATGTCCTTACAGCTGGTTAAACGGATGTCATTTGGAAATTGTGCACAGAAAATCGTTCCCATTTCTTTTATTTTTTCTTTTGGGTCCATAAACGTCTGTCCTCCACTAAAGAAGCAGAGATGACAGAGAGAACTTTACTGATGTCAACTAGATTGAAGCATTCATTCTATCGATTTGTTATTATTATAATTATTATTTATATAATATTAATATAAATATATATATATAATTATAATAGTATTTATTTAACCTTTATTGAACTAGGCAAGTCAGTTAAGAACAATTTCTTATTTTATAATGACGGCCTACCCCGGCCAAACCCGGACGACGCTGGGCCAATTGTGCGCTTTCCTACGGGACTGCCGATCACAGCCGGAATGTGATGCAGCCTGGATTCGAATGACATTATTCTGGTGAGCAAGGGTATATTTAGTCTTCTAGGGCGACATATAATGACAGAAGAGAAGCTGCATCTAACAAATAGCCTAGCAGAAACATGTCTTCTAAATCAGGCCAAAACAAATTGGTTCTGCCGTCTCTGACTGTAGCCTACCCTTAGAAAAAAAGGGTTGTAGCGCTTGCTTCATATATAGAACCCCTACAAGTTCTATATAAAACTCTTTTTTAGGGTTCTTTGATCAGAACCCTAGAAGTTCTACTTTACTGAACCAAAATGGTTCCATATGGAACCCTGCATGGTGCCATTTATAAATTATGGCTACTACTAATAAATAGTTATATCTTTTTTTTTTGCTAAGAATATAATTTAATTAACAATGAAATAACGGACAAAAGAATACCAGCATAGTTTTTTTAGAATGTCATTATATGCAAACATACTATGGAAATATGCACTGAGAGGGATCTCTTTGTTTGAATGATGGCCCACATCGACTCTGGCTGGTTACAACAAAGTACAATACAATACAACTTTATCCTGCATGATCATTACACAGGTGCACCTTGTGCTTCGGACAATAAATGTACAGTCAAAATGAGCAGTTTTTTTGTCACACAACACAATGGCACAGATGTTTCTAGTTTTGAGGGACCGTGCAACTGGCGTGCTGACTGCAGGAATGTCCACCGGAGCTGTTGACAGAGAATTTTATGTTTATTTCTCTATCATGAGCCACGTCGTTTTAGAGAATTTTGCAGTACATCCGTCTGGCCCTCACAACCGCAGACCACGTCTAACTAATATATTTCAGAGACAGTGAAAGAGATGTGGGAATTAATAGAAGAGGTGTATAATCAGCCAGGTCACACGTGATACAAGTCAGTATTCAACGTCTATCCATGTCTGAGGACATCGGGACATTACGTAGAAACTGGCCACTAGGGGCAACAGTGAGTGCTGTTACATTCAAGTAGGTTTCGGTTTTGTTGCAAAAGTTGCAAGTTTGAATCCAGCAATAGAAAGTTGTTTTTTCCTTAACCATTCAGTTATTTTCTAACCTTAACCATTCAGAGTTATTGTCTAACCTTAACCATTCAGAGTTATTGTCTAACCTTAACCATTCGGAGTTAAATGGCTAAACTTAACCTTAAACACTTCAAAATTTGACGTTTAGAAAAAACGTTGAAAAACATGGAGGAACGTCTAATTCTGACGTGAGACTGTGAGAGCTAGTTGGTATAAAACTGTAAACATTTATGACAACAGGGAAATCTCAATGTTAATGGGGCTAGGGGGAAGTGTTCGGAAGTCCGGATAGTCTGACTGCCTGTTACTCCGGCCCAGAACCTGGGATATCTCAATGTTTTTAATGTACAGAAGTTTGTGCACATCAAGTAAATCAAAAAGTGGAGAGAGGAGTGATTATTTTGATGATATTTTCCGACTCTAAAAAAGCATTTTATTCTATCTGACTACACTACACTCGAAGCTACCGTGAATAAAGAGTCAAATCAACGCCAGGGACAAGTGACTTTCTGACTCTGCTTGCAATGTGACCCTCGCAGCCCCCAATTTGTGGAAGATGTTACCAGCATGAACAAAGGTGAGTCTCTGCCGCTCGTAAGTGAGAGATAGGTGTGTGTGTGTGTGTGTGTGTGTGTGTGTGTGTGTGTGTGTGTGTGTGTGTGTGTGTGTGTGTGTGTGTGTGTGTGTGTGTGTGTGTGTGTGTGTGTGTGTGGTGGGTGCAGGAGGAATCTCAGTGTGATTAAAGGTCTTCCCGAGGAGAGCACATCATGCTTCCCAGAATTCCCTGTGACTTTGGCGTAAGTGCTCTCTCTCTCCCTCTCTCCCTCTCTCTCTCTCTCCTCACCGTCTCTCACTCTCTCTCTTCCTCACTGTATCTCTCTCCCTCTCTCCCTCTCTCCCTCTCTCCTCACTGTCTCTCCCTCTCTATCGCTCTCCTTCTCTCTCTCTGTCTCTCTCTCTCTCTCTTTCTCTTCCTCACTGTATCTCTCTCCCTCTCTCCCTCTCTCCTCACCATCTCTCCCTCTCTCTCTTCCTCACTGTATCTCTCTCTTCTCACCATCTCTCGCTCTCTCCCTCTCTCCCTCTCTATATGGCTCTCTGTCTCTCCCTCTCTCTCTCTCACTCTCTCTCTCTCTCTCTCTCTCTCTCTCTCTCTCTCTCTCTCTCTCTCTCTCTCTCTCTCTCTCTCTCTCTCTCTCTCTCTCTCTCTCTCTCTCTCTCTCTCTCTCTCTCTCTCTCTCTCTCTCTCTCTCTCTCTCTCTCTCTCTCTCTTCCTCACTGTATCTCTCTCCCTCTCTCCTCACCATCTCTCCCTCTCTCTCTGGCTCTCTCCCTCTCTGTCTGTCTCTCTCTCTCTCTCTCTCTCTCTCTCTCTCTCTCTCTCTCTCTCTCTCTCTCTCTCTCTCTCTCTCTCTCTCTCCCTCTCTCTCTCTCTCCTCACCATCTCTCCCTCTCTCTCTTCTCACCATCTCTCCCTCTCTCCCTCTCTCTATGGCTCTCTGTCTCTCCCTCTCTGTCTCTCCCTCTCTCCCTCTCTCTCTCTCTCTCTCCTCCCGTCTCCTCTCTCTCTGGCTCTCTCTCCTCACCGTCTCTCTCCCTCTCTCTACTCACCATCTCTCCCTCTCTCTCTCTCTCTCTCTGTCTCTCCCTCTCTGTCTCTCCCTCTCTCTCTCCTCACCATCTCTCCCTCTCTCTCTGGCTCTCTCCCTCTCTGTCTCTCCCTCTCTCTCTCTCAATTCAATTGAAGGGTTTTTTTGGTATGGGAAACATATGTTTACATTGCCAAAGCAATTGAAATAGATAATAAACAAAGTGAAAAAAAATTATCTAATGAACAGTAAACATTACACTCACAAGAGTTCCAAAAGAATAAAGACATTACAAATGTCATGTTATGTCTATATACAGTGTTGTAATGATGTACAAATGGTTGAAGGAAAATAAATAAACATAAATATGGGTTGTATTTACAATGGTGTTTGTTCTTCAATGGTTTCCCTTTTCTTGTGGCAACAGGTCACAAATCTTACTGATGTGATGGCACACTGTGATATTTCACCCACTAGATATGGGAGTTTATCAAAATGTGATTTATTTTCAAATTCTTTGTGGGTCTGTGTAATCTGAGGGAAATATGTGTCTCTAATATAGTCATACATTTGGCAGGAGGTTAGGAAGTGCAGCTCAGTGCAGCTCTGCTCACATTTTGTGGGCAGTGTGCACATAGCCTGTCTTCTCTTGAGAGCCTGGTCTGCCTACGGCGGCCTTTCTCAATAGCAAGGCTATGCTCACTGAGTCTGTACATAGTCAAAGCTTTCCTTAAGTTTGGGTCAGTCACAGTGGTCAGGTATTCTGCCACTGTGTACTCTCTGTTTAGGGCCAAATAGCATTCTAGTTTCATTCTAGACCAGGATGTACTCTGGAACAAGGTCTACTGTCTCTATTATAACAGACCAGGATGTACTCTGGAACAAGGTCGACTGTCTCTATAATAAAAGACCAGGACGTACTCTGGAACAAGGTCTACTGTCTTTATAATAACAGACCAGGACTTACTCTGGAACAAGGTCTACTGTCTTTATAATAACAGACCAGGACGTACTGTGGAACAAGGTCTACTGTCTCCATTATAACAGACCAGGACGTACTCTGGAACAAGGTCGACTGTCTCTATAATAACAGACCAGGACGTACTGTGGAACAAGGTCTACTGTCTCTATTATAACAGACCAGGATGTACTCTGGAACAAGGTCTGCTGTCTCTATTATAACAGACCAGGATGTACTGTGGAACAAGGTCTACTGTCTCTATTATAACAGACCAGGATGTACTCTGGAACAAGGTCTACTGTCTCTATTATAACAGACCAGGATGTACTCTGGAACAAGGTCGACTGTCTCTATAATAACAGACCAGGACGTACTGTGGAACAAGGTCTACTGTCTCTATTATAACAGACCAGGATGTACTCTGGAACAAGGTCTACTGTCTCTATAATAACAGACCAGGACGTACTCTGGTAAAGTAACCGTAGGAGACCCCTCAAAGCCTACCAATGCCTATGTACAGACCCAGCATGCAACAGTGCTGCAAGAGTTGTGACTCATTTTTGTTGGTTGTTATGTCGTTTTTTGTGTCTAAGGGGACCTATTAGGGACCTATTAGGGAGGGAATGCTGTCATTTCCAGGTAGGTGTTTGTCCCCCTGTGTGCTGAGAGTATCAGGTTCTTGTTCAGTTCTGCCGTTTAGGTAACCACATGTCCCTGTGCCTGGAAATGGTTGATCTCTCCCTCCAGGATGGAGAAGCTGTCTTCATTAAAGTATAGGGATTCTAGTGGGGGGATATACGTAGGTCGCACACAGGAGGACATTTTTCTCTGTTGAAATTATATCCTTTGACATTTCTAGCGAAATGTAAAATGTCCCTGTTTCACACCTGGTAGTTTGGTGGATTGGACTACCAGCTCTCTGTAACCCAGAAGGCAACCAGTGGGTCCATCTTCTCTATACCATGTTTCTTGTAGGAAGACACGTTTGGGTTCCTGCTCTTAAGGCCAAAGGCAGATGGCATCAGACCTTGTATATTTAAGGATGACATAGTAACAACTTTGTGTTCCATAGTGTCTAGTGTTGTTTATGTGTGGTTTGGGCTCGGACCATCACAGTAGGTGTGAGCAGACCATGTTGATACATACCACTTAGGTCGCAGGATAGGGCTGGGTGGGTGTTGTGGTGGGAGTTGGGTTTGTTGCTCTGCTCACCTTCCTGTGACATCAGGTGCCACTCCATGTTAGCGATGGCTGTTTAACAGTCTGATGGCCTTGAGATAGAAGCTGTTTTTCAGTCTCTCGGTCCCAGCTTTGATGCACCTGTACTGACCTCGCCTTCTGGCTGGTAGCGGGGTGAACAGGCAGTGGCTCGGGTGGTTGTTGTCCTTGATGATCTTTTTGACCTTCCTGTGACATCGGGTGGTGTAGGTGTCCTGGAAGGCAGGTAGTTTGTATACAGAACGGTGTCGTCTGTGATGCGTTGTGCAGTCCTCACTACCCTTTGGAGAGCCTTGCGGTTGTGGGCGGAGCAGTTGCCGCACAAGGCAGTGATACAGCCCGACTGGATGCTCTCGATTGTGCATCTGTAAAAGTTTGTGAGTGTTTTAGGGGACAAGCCAAATTTATTCAGCCTCCTGAGGTTGAAGAGGCACTGTTGTGCCTTCTTCACCACACTGTCTGTGTGGGGGGACCATTTCAGTTTGTTGGTGTAGTGTACGCCGAAGAATTTTAAACTTTCCACCTTCTCCACTACTGTCCCGTCGATGTGGATGGGGGGATGCTCCCTCTGCTGTTTCCTAAAGTCCACGATAATCTCCTTTGTTTTGTTACTGTGGAGTGAGAGGTTATTTTCCTGACACCACACTCCGAGGGCCCTCACCTTCTCCCTGTAGGCCGCCTCGTTGTTGTTGATAATTAAGCCTACCACTGTAGTGTCATCTGCAAACTTGATGACTGAGTTAGAGGCGTGCATGGCCACGCAGTCATGGGTGAACAGGGAGTACAGGAGAGGGCTGAGAACGCACCCTTGTGGGGCCCCAGTGTTGAGGATCAGCGGAGTGGAGATGTAGTTTCCTACCCTCACCACTTGGGGCCGGCCCGTCAAGAAGTCCAGGACCCAGTTGCACAGGGCTGGGTCGAGACCTAGGGTCTCGAGCTTAATGACGAGTTTGCAGGGCATTATCGTGTTAAACGCTGAGCTGTAGTCAATGAATAGCATTCTTACATAGGTATTACTTTTGTCCAGATGGGTTAGGGCAGTGTGATGGCGATTGCGTTGTCTGTGGACCTATTGGGGCGGTATGCAAATTGGAGTGGGTCTAGGGTGTCAGGTAGGGTGGAGGGGATATGATCCTTGACTAGTCTCTCAAAGCACTTCATGGTGACAGAAGTGAGTGCTACGGGGTGATAGTCATTTAGTTCAGTTACCTTAGATTTCTTGGGAACAGGAACAATGGTGGCCATCTTGAAGCATGCTCTGAGGATGCGGCTAGGGATGCTGTCTGGGCCGGCTGCCTTGCGAGGGATAACACGTTTAAATGTTTTACTCACGTTGGCCACGGTGAAGGAGAGCCCACAGGCTTTGGTAGCGGGCCAGGTCAGTGACACTGTATTGTCCTCAAAGCGAGCAAAGAAGTTGTTAAATTTGTCTGGGAGCAAGACGTTGATGTCCGCGACAGGGCTGGTTTTCTTTTTGTAGTCCGTGATTGACTGTAGACCCTGCCACATACGTCTCGTGTTTGAGCCGTTGAATTGCGACTCTGCTTTGTCTCTATAGTGATGCTTAACTTGTTTGAATGCCTTGCGGAGGGAATAGCTACACTGTTTGTATTTGGTCATGTTTCCAGTTTCCTTGCAATGATTAAAAGCGATGGTTCGCACTTTCAGTTTTGCAGTTTGCAGTTTTGTAGAACCAGGAACAGATATAGCCCTTGGTTCACTCCAGACCTGACTGCGCTTGACCAGCACAAAAACATCCTGTGGCGTACAGCATTAGCGTCGATTAGCCCCCGCAGTATGCAACTTTTCAGGGAAGTTTTGAACCAGTATACACAGGCAGTTATGAAAGCAAAGGCTAGCTTTTTAATGCAGAACTCCAAAAAGTTATTGGTCACTGTAAAGTCAGTGGAGAATAAGAGCACCTCCTCCCAGCTGCCCACTGCACTGAGGCTGGAAACCCTGTCATCACCGATAAACCCACGATAATTGAGAATTTCAATAAGCATTTTTCTACGGCTGGCCATGCTTTCCACCTGGCTACCCCTACACCGGTCAACAGCTCTGCACCCCCCACAGCAACTTGCCCAAGCCGCCCCCATTTCTCCTTCACCCATATCCAGATAGCTGATGTTCTGAAAGAGCTGCAAAATCTGGACCCCTACAAATCAGCTGGGCTAGACAAGCTGGACCCTCTCTTTCTAAAATTATCTGCCTCAATTGTTGCAAACTCTATTACTAGCCTGTTCAACCTCTTTTTGTATCGTCTGAAATCCCAAATATTGGAAAGCTGCCTCGGTCATCCCCCTCTTCAAAGGGGGAGAGACTCTAGACCCAAACTGTTACAGACCTATATCTATCCTACCCTGCCTTTCTAAGGTCTTCGATAGCCAATTTAATGAACAGATCACCAACCATTTCAAATCCCACTGTACCTTCTCCGCTATGCAATCTGCTTTCCGAGCTGGTCATGGGTGCACCACAGCCACGCTCAAAGTCATAAACGATATCATAACCACCATTGATAAAAGACAATACTGTTCTCTTTTCTCTGTATACATCAATGATGTCGCTATTGCTGCTGGTGATTCTCTGATCCACCTCTATGCAGACGACACCGTTCTGTATACTTCTGGCCCTTCTTTGGACACTGTGTTAACTAACCTCCAGACGAGGGCCTCTAGGTGCAGAGCCTCTAGGTGCAGGGCCTCTAGGTGTAAGTCCTATCAGTGTGGGTTTTCTAGGTGTTGGGCCTCTAGGTGTAGGTCCTCTCAGCTTGGGTCTTCTAGGTGTTGGGTCTCTGTGTGTAGGTCCTCTAGGTGTAGGGCCTCTAGGTGTAGGTCTTCTCAGCTTGGGTCTTCTAGGTGTTGGGCCTCTAGGTGTAGGTCCTCTAGGTGTAGGTCCTCTAGGTGTAGGTCCTCTAAGTGTAGGTCCTCTAGGTGTAGGTCCTCTAGGTGTAGGTCCTCTAGGTGTAGGTCCTATCAGTGTGGGTCCTCTAGGTGTAGGTCCTCTAGGTGTAGGTCCTTTAGGTGTAGATCCTCTAGGTGTGGGGCCTCTAGATGTAGGTCCTCTAGGTGTAGGTCCTTTAGGTGTAGATCCTCTAGGTGTGGGGCCTCTAGATGTAGGGCCTCTAGGTGTAGAGCCTCTAGGTGTGGGTCCTCTAGGTGTAGAGCCTCTAGGTGTGGGTCCTCTGGGTGTAGGGCCTCTAGGTGTTGGGCCTCTAGGTGTAGGGCCTCTAGGTGTAGATCCTATCAGTGTGGGTCCTCTAGGTGTAGGTCCTCTTGGCGTGGGTCCTCTATGTGTAGATCCTGTAGGTTTAGGTCCTCTAAGTGTAGGTCCTATAGGTGTAGATCCTCTAGGTGTAGATCATCTAGGTGTGGGGCCTCTAGGTGTAGGGCCTCTAGGTGTAGAGCCTCTAGGTGTGGGTCCTCTAGGTGTAGAGCCTCTAGGTGTGGGTCCTCTAGGTGTAGGGCCTCTAGGTGTAGGGCCTCTAGGTGTAGGTCCTCTAGGTGCAGGTCCTCTAGGAGTAGGTCTTCTCAGCGTGGGTCCTCTCGTGTGGGTCCTCTAGGTGTAGGGCCTCTAGGTGTAGGGCCTCTGGGTGTAGGGCCACTAGGTGTAGGTCCTCTAGGTTTAGGGCCTCTCGGCGTGGGTCCTCTCGGCATGGATCCTCTAGGTATATGTCTTCTCAGCTTGGGTCCTCTTGTTGTTGGCCCTCTAGGTGTAGGTCTTCTCAGCGTGGGTCCTTTCGTGTGGGTCCTCTAGGTGTAGGTCCTCTCAGTGTGGGTCCTCTCAGCGTGGGTCCTCTCGGCGTGGGCCCTCTAGGTGTAGGCCCGGTGGGGGGTCCCACAGGTCTAGGAGGTTGTCTTGCTTGGTCTGGGCGGGGTTTCCGTTGCTAATTTGCTCCTGTGAGGTGCTGGGTTTGCGGTTGAGGGTGATGTCTTTCAGGGTCCTTGCAAAAGTAGGGACTGTTGCTTTATATAGGTGGACCTGGTCATAAAGGCTTTTCATGTCCAGGGTGGAGTGGTGGGCAAGGTAACGCTTGGTTTCGAGGCACAGTCAAAGATAATACTTGTGTTTGTTTCACTTTTTTGGGGGGTTACTAAATTATTCAATATGTGTTATTTCATAGTTTTACGTTGTAGAATAATAGTGAAGACATCAAAACTATGAAATAACACATATGGAATCATTTAGTAACCAAAAAACAAAGTGAAACAAATCAAAATATATTTTAGATTTGAGATTCTTCAAAGTAGCCACCCTTTGCCTTGATGACAGCTTTGCATATTCTGTAGCAGAACACTACACCAGGAGACTGGTTTACAC
This sequence comes from Brachymystax lenok tsinlingensis, assembly GCA_030435695.1. Classification (NCBI taxonomy): domain Eukaryota; kingdom Metazoa; phylum Chordata; class Actinopteri; order Salmoniformes; family Salmonidae; genus Brachymystax; species Brachymystax lenok. Next base: position 4,180,623 of record CM059807.1, read on the forward strand.
TCCATTAATAAAGTTTCAACCCAGCTTTTTTTCTTGCAAGAATCAAATCCCAGCATCTCCTATTGTCTAATTAACATCACTCTGCATGGCCCAAAACATTAAAGCAAAGGCATTTAAAACTTTTTAGGGATCAGTATTGACCCACTTACAACAACTTCCGGAAAAAGGTCAGAGCGCCAAATTTTAATTGCAAATATCGTAATATAAAACATTCATGAAAATACAAGTGTTGCACACTCTTCAAGAGCTTAGAATCTTGGCAATCTCACAGCGTTGTCAAATTTCAAAAAGGCTTCACGGCGAAAGCATAACAAAAGCATAACATTTGATTGTCTGAGGACAGGGCCCCGTGTACTTCCTCCATTAGCATAAAAACATAACCAGCGCGGGTGTCACAAAACACATCAAAAGAGCTAAAACAAATCGCTTACTTTTGAAGATCTGCGGATGACAATCCGAAGTGTCCAAGCAAGACAATCAATGTTCCTTTTGTTCAAAAACGTCCCACTTTATATCCATAATGCTCAGTTTGTTTGGCGCGTTCAGAAAATCCCCCGTCCACTCGTCCATTATACAAGACATACAGAGCGTTAAAAATATACCTATAAACTTTGTCCAAACAAATCAAAAAACGTTTCTAATCGATCCTTAGGTACACTATCATGTATATTAACTATAATATTTAACACTGTAAATATCCTGGGCGATAGAAAAGGAAAAAACCGAGAAGCGCGCTCCCGGTCCCGTGCGCCAAACCCAAAAGGCACTTCCTCACTCCACCTGGATACACTTCTTCTGCTCCCTTATTTTTCAAGGTAAACGCTTGAAACCTTGTCTAAAGACTGTTGACATCTAGTGGAAGCCATAGGTACTGCAACCTGCGAGCTGGATTTAAGCATTTCCAATAGCAACTCAATGGAAAATGAGTCGGATGGATTTTCCTCTGGTTTTCACCTGCCATATCAGTTCTGTTATACTCACAGACATTATTTTAACAGTTTTAGAAATGTCAGAGTGTTTTCTATCCAATACTACTAATTATGTGCATATCCTAGTTTCTGGGCCTGAGTACCATTCACTTTACTTTGGGCATGCCAGACTCTACAAAACTCTGAACACTGATGCCGCACCCTTAAACAACACAAGCATTCTTGGATATAATCATCACAACTCTTATCTTAATGACAGGAGTGGCATATCAGCGTTGCTCCCTCTTTGAACTGACCGCTGTCAAATGAACAGAATAACAGAGTTTTCCTGTAACAATAGGTCCACAGCACTTACAGTACTATACAACATATCACTGGAGATCCACAGCAGATAGGAAACATCACACCAGATAGGAAACATCACCCCAGAGAGGAAACATCACCCCAGAGAGGAAACATCACAACAGGGAGGAAACATCATACCAGACAGGAAACATCATACCAGACAGGAAACATCACACCAGAGAGGAAACACCACACCAGGGAGGACACATCACACCAGGGAGGAAACATCACACCAGAGAGGAAACATCACACCAGGGAGGAAACATCGCCCCAGAGAGGAAACATCATACCAGACAGGAAACATCATACCAGACAGGAAACATCACACCAGAGAGGAAACATCACACCAGGGAGGAAACATCACACCAGAGAGGAAACATCACACCAGAGACGAAACATCACCTCAGGGAGGAAACATCACCCCAGAGAGGAAACATCACACCAGATAGGAAACATCACACCAGAGAGGAAACATCACACCAGGGAGGAAACATCACCCCATAGATGAAACATCATACCATATAAGAAACATCAGCCCAGAGAGTAAACATCACACCAGGGAGGAAACTTCACCCCGGGGAGGAAACATCACCCCAGGGAGGAAACTTCACCCCGGAGAGGAAACATCACACCAGGGTGGAACTTTCTTTCTCTCTACAATCACTCAATAATAATCATCTATTTGAGCTAAAACAGGAATCACTGGTTTCTAAGTATGTCTTCTACAGCATTGGATGCAGTATGTAGCCACTAGCTCTAGGGGACGGACGCTCTAGGGGACGAACGCTCTAGGGGACAATAGCTCTAGGGGACAGACTCTCTAGGGGACAGACGCTCTAGGGGACAGACGCTCTAGGGGACAGACGTTCTAGGGGACAGACGCTCCGGGGGACAGACGCTCCGGGGGACAGACGCTCCGGGGGACAGACGCTATAAGGGACAGATGCTCCGAGGGACAGATGCTCCGTCGGACAGACGCTCCAGGGGACAGACGCTCCAGGGGACAGACGCTCTAGGGGATAGACGATCTATGGGACATTCGCTCTAGGGACAGACGCTCTAGGGACAGACGCTCTAGGGGACAGACGCTCTAGGGGACAGCCGCTCTAGGGGACAGACGCTATAAGGGACAGACGCTCTAGGGACAGCCGCTCTAGGGGACAGACGCTATAAGGGACAGACGCTCTAGGGGACAGACGCTCTGGGGGACAGACGCTCTGGGGGACAGACGCTCTGGGGGACAGACGCTCTAGGGGACAGACGCTCTGGGGGACAGACGCTCTAGGGGACAGACGCTCTAGGGGACAGCCGCTATAGGGGACAGACGCTCTGGGGGACAGACGCTCTGGGGGACAGACGCTCTGGGGGACAGACGCTCTGGGGGACAGCCTGTCTAGGGGACAGACGCTCCGGGGGACAGACGCTCCGGGGGACAGACGCTCCGGGGGACAGCCGCTCCGGGGGACAGCCGCTCCGGGGGACAGCCGCTCCGGGGGACAGCCGCTCCGGGGGACAGCCGCTCCGGGGACAGACGCTCTAGGGGACAGACGCTCTAGGGGACAGCCGCTCTGGGGTACAGACGGTAGTTATGTTTTGACTGGGTATCCATGTTGAAATTCAGTATCTCATTTGTGATAAAAATTCTGTTTTTTTTATGACTGGCTTCCTGAGAACTGAGTAGACAGTTGAAATAGGACATAGAACAAAAAGCCACGCAGTTCTCTGCTTTAATATAATATGTTTGTTGATCCAATCTTTTCTCATTTCATCCCAAGGGGCACAGGAGGGCCATTAGAGCTGGCACAAAATGTCTGTGCTTGTGTGCGCATCTCAAAGCCCCTTACATTACCTTGAGTACCTGCAGCGGAAAAGCATTTTATCCCAACCAGCTAGAGCTGAACACGGACGGAGAGAGAGACTTAAAGAGATGTGCCTCAGAGGGAAATGTTTGAAATCCACTCAAACATACTCTGATAGATTATAGGACAAACGTGCCAACTGCCAACCATCTCTGCTCTGTCACCTAATACAGTAGATAGAGGAGATAAAGATGGACCAGCCAGTCAGCCAGTTAGCCAGCCAGCCAGCCATCCAGTCAGCCAGCCATCCAGTCAGCCAGTCAGTCAGCCAGCCAGCCAGCCAGCCATCTAGTCAGCCAATCAGCCAGTCAGCCAGCCAACCAGTCATCCAGTCAGCCAGCCAGTCATCCAGTCAGCCAGTCAGTCAGCCAGCCATTTAGTCAGCCAGTCAGCCAGTCAGCCAGTCAGCCAGTCAGTCAGCCAGCCATTTAGTCAGCCAGTCAGCCAGTCAGCCAGTCAGCCAGCCAGCCAGCCAGTCATCCAGTCAGCCAGCCAGTCATCCAGTCAGCCAGTCAGTCAGTCAGCCAGCCAGTCATCCAGTCATCCAGTCAGCCAGTCATCCAGTCAGCCAGTCAACCATTCAGTCATGCTGCTCTGTCATCTAATACAGTACATTGAGGAGATAAATATGGGCCAGCCAGTCAGCTAGTCAGCCAGTCAGCCAGTCTGCCAGTCAGTCAGTCAGCCAGTCATCCAGTCAGCCAGTCAGTCAGTCAGTCATGCTGCTATGTCACTTATCACAGTACATAGAGGAAATGAAGGCAGCAGGTAGCCTAGCGGTTAAGAGTGTTGGGTCAGTAACCGAAAGGTTGCTGGTCCGAATCCCTGAACCGGCAAGGTGGAAAAATCTGCCGTTCTGCCCTTCAGCAAGGCAGTTAACCCCTGACAACAATTGTTCCCCGGGTGCCGATGATGTCGATTAAGGCAGACCCCTCTCTGATTGCGGGATTGGGTTAAATGCGGAAAACACATTTTGGTTGAATGCAGTCAGTTGTGCAACTGACTAGGTACCCCCTTCCCCTAAAGACGGACAAAACCAACCAGTCGGTCAGCAGGCAGGCATCTGCAATAGGACTCTAGTGACCCCTCTTGGTTCAGGTGAGAACTGCACCCTCCACCCACCACCTACAGCCCACCCACATCTCTCGCAAAGGTGAGCAATTTGCTAATGAACAAACATGCCGACAAATTGCTATTCTCCTCTCTACGTGCCACACTTAATTTTCTTTAATTATACAGTTTATTAGTTTTCTCGGTTCAGTAGTTTATGAAAGCTTTCCGCCTGTCCATCCCGACGCTATATGAAATGTCAAGAACAACCAAAGTCTAATCAAGGAACTCGATTCCATTAAAATAAGAACCAGAGGAGCAGGTTGGGTTCTTTAATAAGGGAGCGCATGCGAAGCGGTGTGTGTGTGTGTGTGTGTGTGTGTGTGGCGTGTACTGTGCGGGGGTCGTTGCTCTGTATGTTGTGTTGTTAATGGTATGAGGACACATTCACTTTGTTGTAGCTAATTATGGATTAGTAACTTACTACCTCGGCCCAGTAGGACGCAGCACTAATTGCACGCTACAAAACTATTGGAAATGTGACAAAAATCTCCAGGACTGCAACATGCACACAAATAGAGAATGTGGATGGGTGTTTTTTATTTATTTATTATTGCTACCTTAATTTATGCAGGTAAATCAATTCCGAAAACAAATTCTTATTTACAATGACGACCTGTCATCTTGGATTAATTTAGATTGCGTGACTTGTTTCAAAAGGCTAAGTGGGAGATTTGATATGCATTGTTATCTGGAAGTGGTAGATTTGCCTCATAGGTCTGTTGGCTCATAATTCGACAGACTAGATTATTATGATCAATAACAAAACTAGATATTACTTACTCACTTTGTCAAGTAACCCACACAGCTCACAGCGAATACAAAGGATATTGCAAATTGTTTTCAACGTGTGATCAGATCTGAACAGACCCTCCTCTATACAGACATTACAGATGATGGTGGTGGGGATGTTGGTGGTTGGGATGGTGGTGATGATGGTGTTGATGGTGATGATGATGATGATGAAGGTTGATAACAGCCATCCTCTGTCGTTGTTGTTGTTTACCCGTCTGTAAACAAACATTAGAAGGTCAATGTATCGGCAGTCCATAGATCAATGTGTACTGTGCTGTGTGACAAAACTCTGCCAGCCAGCCAGTCAGCCAGCCAGTCAACTGTATTAGATTGGACTTGATGTCCCATTAAATGATCGATGTAGGCTTTACAGAGGGGGGACTGTGTGTGTGTGTGTGTGTGTGTGTGTGTGTGTGTGTGTGTGTGTGTGTGTGTGTGTGTGTGTGTGTGTGTGTGTGTGTGTGTGTGTGTGTGTGTGTGTGTGTGTGTGTGTGTGTGTGTGTGTGTGAGAGAGAGAGAGAGTGATCGATGCAGGCTACAGCCAGTGCACTACAGACTGGAGGGTTAAATGCTCCAGCACTTCAAAGGTCAGGATCTGTTAGTTTATTGGCAGAGTGATTAACCAATCAATAACCTAATGGGGAAGCACCTACAGGCACACACAAGGGCTGGGTTGGAAATCTTCTCAATTTTTACCGGTATTTATTCACGAACCAGGTTTGGATTTCCACTTAACCTTCTATAACGGTGTGTTAATGTTTGATTTGTTACATTTAATAATTCAGTAATGACATTTTTGGAAATCGGGGGACGAAAAAATTATTGGAAATGATCAGTTTTTATCGCCAGTAAGAAAACTGCTAACAGCAGTGAACTGCTAGTTAACTTTCTAGCAGTGGTGTACAGTTCGAAAAAATTATTCATTTTCTCTAAGTGACTCGTTCATTTTAGTTAGTTTGACCTGCTGGCCGCAATGAGTCAGTCCTACAAAACGGATTGATACACACTCCTACAGCTCAGCGGCTCCGGAGACGTACAGCTCTACTACCGTACCCCATTCAAACACACATCTTTTGTCTTCCCCATTTACCCTCTGAATGGCACACATACACAATCCATGTCTCGAATGTCTCAAGGCTTAAAAGTACTCCTTTAACCCGTCTCCTCCCCTTCATCTACACGTATTGAAGCGGATTTAACAAGGTGACATCAATAAGGGACCATAGCTTTTCACCTGTTTTCACCTGGTCAGTCTATGTCATGGAAAGAGCAGGTGTTCTTAATGTTTTGTCCACTCAGTGTATATGCATGCAGGAAAATAGACTATGCTGCAGACAGCATAGAGAATAAAAATGCATGTTTAAAACAGTGCATCTTTAACTAAGGAAGGTTCTGCTCTTCGTAATAAGCTGTAAACCATATTATTTACCAAGAGAGTTTTCATCTATATTTTTTCGTAGCCGTCAATTTACCACCACAAACCGATGCTGGCACTATGGCTGAACTCAACGAGCTGTATAAGGCCATTAGCAAACAAGAAAATGCTCATTCAGAGGCGGCACTCCTAGTGGCCGTTGATTTTAATGCAGGCAAACTAAAATCCGTTTTACCTAATTTCTGCCAATATGTCATGTGTGCAACAATAGGTGAAAAAACTCTAGATTATCTTTTCTCCACGTCCAGAAACACATACAAAGCTCTCCCTCGCTTTCCATTTGGTAAATCTGAACATAACTCTATACTCCTAATTCTTGTTTACAAGCAAAAACTAAAGCAGGAAGTACCAGTGACGCACTCAATACGGAAGTGGGCCGATGAAGCGGATGCTACGCTACAGGACCGTTTCGCTAGAACGGACTGGAATATGTTCTGGAAATTCCATCCAATGGCATTAAGGAGTTCAGTCAGCTGCTTCATCAATAAGTGCGTTGAGGAAGTTATCCCCACAGAGACCTAACCCTAAACTCTTATCCCCCTCCTGACACCATGTCCTCCTCCCTCCACTCTCCCCCTCCCCTCCCTCCCTCCCTCCCTCCACTCTCCTCCCTCCCTCCCCCTCCCTCCCTCCCTCCCTCCTCCCTCCCTCCCTCCCTACTCCCTAACTCTAAACTCTTTTCTCCTCCCTCCCTCCCTCCCTCCCTCCCTCCCTCCTCCCTCCCTCCCTCCCTCCCTCCCTCCCTCCTCCTCCCTCCCTCCCTTCTTGCTCCTCCTCCCTACTCCCTAACTCTAAACTCTTTTCTCCCTCCCTCCCTCCCTCCCTCCCTCCCTCCCTTCTTGCTCCTCCTCCTACTCCCTAACTCTAAACTCTTTTCTCCCTCCCTCCCCCTCCCTCCCTCCCTCCACTCTCCTCCTCCCTCCCTCCCTCCCTCCCTCCATCCATCCCTTCTTCCTCCTCCTCCCTACTCCCTAACTCTAAACTCTTATCCCCCTCCTGACACCATCCTCCTCCTCTCTTCTCCCTGCTTCCCATTACATTATAAACAAACACAATGTCCTGCGTGTCCTAAAAAAAACGTCTTTCTGTAAAAGCCTCAGTGTATACATGCCAGCTGGGGCTTAGTCAATACACTACAGTACACTACAGAGATATTGTCTGTCCCGTCCAGCCCTGTCTCAACACTGCTGGGCAGCAACTGGACTGGAAGCACAAGAAGAACAGAGCCCGAACGGCATAACAATGTAATGTGGCTGACGGTCCGATCGTTACTCTCCTATCAGTGCCCCCCAGACCACGGCTGTGTCCCAAATGGTTCCCTATTCCCTATTTAGTGCACTACTTTTGACCAGGGCCCTAACCTTTATATAGCGCCCTATGGGCTCTGGTCAAAAGTAGCGCACTACATAGGGAATAGGGTGCTATTTGGGACGCAGAAACCCACATGAAGGGAGTTGTGGAGCAGAAGTAGCTTTCTCAATGGACATCAGGCCAGGCCAGGCTAATAAGAGGTGACACGGAACATAATGCACCAACTACATCTCTCACTGCAGCGCCTAATGGCTCATAAAGTCAGGCCCCGGAGCAGGAACTGTCCAAACTCAGCAGTGCACCAATGGCTAATGTTTTTCATCCATTTGAAGAGGAGGGCACCCCTCTCTGCCTCCCGCCCATGCGCTCTAGCTCGCAGGCACAAGAAAGCCCCCTCCACCACCCCATCTCCCCCTCCTGCTCACTCTCCACCCTACGGTGAAAGGCAGTCACCCATGCTAAAAAACGTTTGCTTTTTAATTAATCAAACCAATACAATGGCAGGCAGTCAGCCAGTCGCAAGAGGCAGCGCGGCTTAAGTCCAAATCAATGGCACAAGCCAGAGGCCCGGGCCGTCAATATTTTCCAAAGTGCAAAAAAGCCCTGCGAGTCCTGGGTTCCCTGTGACTGACCCAATACACACACACACACTGTCCCAATAAAGGGACGCCCTGGGGTGTGAGTCAGCCCGGTCTGGTCTGGTCTGACCACCCTCTCACTATACTCTAGCTGCCTACCCAGAAGGCCTCACTTCTCTTTTGTTCCTGCTCGTTGAGTAAAGACTAGAGGGCATTCAGCAGGCACCCAGCACATCATACAGCTAACAAAGGAGAAAGAGTGACTGTGTGAGTGACCCCCTGTAAGGTTACTGTATCTGGGTCTGGTCTGCTCTGACATGACATTCAGTCAGCAAGCATGAAGCCTAGTGTACCTCATACGAACAGAACAGAATATAAATGAACAGAATAGAACAGAACAGAACAGAATAGAACAGAACAGAACAGAACAGAACAGAACAGAATATAAATGAACATACTAGAACAGAACAGAATAGAACAGAACAGAATAGGATAGAATATAACAGTACAGAATAGAATAGAACAGAAGAGAACAGAATATAAATGAACAGAATATAATAGAATAGAACAGAGCAGAACCGAACAGAATAGAATAGAACAGAATAGAAATGAACAGAACAGAACAGAACAGAACAGAATAGAAATGAACAGAATAGAACAGAATAGAACAGAACAGAAAAGAACTGAACAGAACAGAACAGAACAGAATAGAACAGAATAAAACAGAACAGAATAGAAATGAACATAAACGAACAGAATAGAACAGAACAGAACAGAATAGAACAGAATAGAAATGAACAGAATAGAACAGAATAGAACAGAATAGAAATGAACAGAATAGAACAGAACAGAATAGAAATGAACAGAATAGAACATAATAGAAATGAATAGAATAGAACAGAACAGAATATAAATGAACATACTAGAACAGAACAAAATAGAACAGAACAGAATAGAATAGAACAGAATAGAACAGAACAGAATATAAATGAACATACTAGAACAGAACAGAATAGAATAGAATAGAACAGAGTAGAAATGAACAGAATAGAACAGAACAGAACAGAATAGAACAGAATAGAAATGAACAGAATAGAACAGAACAGAATATAAATGAACAGAATAGAATAGAACAGAATATAAATTAACAGAACAGAACAGAATAGAACTGAACAGAACAGAAAAGAATAGAACAGAACAGAACAGAATAGAACAGAATATAAATTAACAGAATAGAACAGAACAGAACAGAATAGAAAAGAACAGAATATACATGAACAGAATAGAACAGAATAGAACAGAACAGAACAGAATAGAACTGAACAGAACAGAACAGAATCGAACTGAATAGAAAAGAACAGAATATAAATGAACATACTAGAACAGAACAAAATAGAACAGAACAGAACAGAACAAAATAGAACAGAACAGAATATAAATGAACATACTAGAACAGAACACAATAGAACAGAACAGAATAGAACAGAATATAAATGAACAGAATAGAATATAACAGAATAGAACAGAATAGAACATAATAGAATAAAACAGAATAGAACTGAACAGAACAGAACAGAATAGAAATGAACAGAATAGACCAGAACAGAATAGAACAGAATAGAACAGAATATAAATGAACATACTAGAACAGAACAGAATAGAACAGAACAGAACAGAATAGAACAGAATATAAATGAACAGAATATAATAGAATAGAACAGAATAGAACAGAACAGAACAGAATAGAAATGAACAGAATAGAACAGAACAGAATATAAATGAACAGAATAGAATAGAACAGAACAGAATTTAAATGAACAGAATAGAACAGAATAGAACAGAATAGAACTGAACAGAACAGAATAGAACAGAAAAGAACAGAACTGAATATAAATGAACTTACTAGAACAGAACAAAATAGAACAGAACAGAACAGAGTAGAACAGAATAGAACAGAACAGAATATAAATGAACATACTAGAACAGAACAGAATAGAATAGAATAGAATAGAACAGAGTAGAAATGAACAGAATAGAACAGAACAGAATAGAACGGAATAGAAATGAACAGAATAGAACAGAACAGAACAGAATAGAACAGAATAGAAATGAACAGAATAGAACAGAACAGAATATTGATGAACAGAATAGAATAGAAAAGAACAGAACAGAATATAAATGAACAGAACAGAACAGAATAGAACTGAACAGAACAGAAAAGAATAGAAGAGAATAGAACAGAACAGAATATAAATGAACATACTAGAACAGAACAGAATAGAACAGAACAGAACAGAATAGAACAGAATATATATTAACAGAATAGAACAGAACAGAAAAGAATAGAACAGAACAGAATATACATGAACAGAATATAACAGAATAGAACAGAACAGAACAGAATATAACTGAACAGAACAGAACAGAATAGAACAGTATAGAACAGAACAGAATATAAATGAACATACTAGAACAGAACAAAATAGAACAGAACAGAACAGAATAGAACAGAACAGAATATACATGAACAGAATAGAACAGAATAGAACAGAACAGAACAGAATAGAACTGAACAGAACAGAATAGAACAGTATAGAACAGAACAGAATATAAATGCACATACTAGAACAGAACAAAATAGAACAGAACAGAATAGAACAGAACAGAATATAAATTATAAATGAACATACTAGAACAGAACACAATAGAACAGAACAGAATATAATTGAACAGAATAGAATAGAACAGAATAGAACAGAATAGAATAGAACAGTATAGAACTGAACAGAACAGAACAGAATAGAAATGAACAGAATAGACCAGAACAGAATAGAACAGAATAGAACAGAATAGAACAGAATATAAATGAACATACTAGAACAGAACAGAATAGAACAGAACAGAATAGAACAGAATATAAATGAACAGAATATAATAGAATATAACAGAACAGAACAGAACAGAATAGAACAGAATAGAATAGAACAGAATAGAAATGAACAGAATAGAACAGAACAGAACAGAATTTAAATGAACAGAATAGAACAGAATAGAACAGAATAGAACTGAACAGAACAGAATAGAACAGAATAGAAATGAACAGATTAGGCCAGAACAGAACAGATTAGAACAGAACAGAAAAGAACAGAATATAAATGAACATACTAGAACAGAACAGAATAGAACAGAACAGAATAGAACAGAATATAAATGAACAGAATAGAATAGAACAGAACAGAATAGAACAGGATATAAATGAACAGAACAGAATAGAACAGAACAAAATAGAACAGAATAGAATAGAACAGAATAGAACAGAATAGAATAGAACAGAACAGAACAGAATAGAACAGAATATAAATGAACAGAACAGAATAGATCAGAACAGAATAGAACAGAATAGAACAGAAAAGAAAAGAAATGAATAGAACAGAACAGAAAAGAAAAGAAATGAATAGAACAGAACAGAAAAGAACAGAATAGAACAGAATATAAATGAACAGAATAGAACAGAATAGAATAAAATAGAATATAAATGAACAGAATAGAACAGAACAGAATAGAGTAGAATAGAATAGAACAGAACATAATATAATAGAAGTAGCTTATTAGTTTGTCTTTGGTTAAAATAAAGAATAGTAATAATAAGAAACAGGTATTTTTGATGTAATAATTGATTTGATAATATTCATTGTGGTGAATAACCTAAAATGCTATTACAATTTTGAACCGTCATCCGCAACCATTAGCTAGCGCTGTGTCTGAGATATTCAATGTGTGGTCACTGTGCCATGGTCCAAGGCCAGAAGATGCAGATAGATGGCTAGCTGGCTATGCAGAGTGTAAAAACAACACTAGGTCATCATCTGAACCTAATGATATGTGTGTGGAGTGAGAAATGAAAAATGACCATGTATTATAATAGTGGTTCTACTCAGGTTCTGTTCACAGAACAATTTAGAAGCTTTAAAAACATTAGTTCACGAGTCAGTGCTAAGAGACAGGCGGACGGACAGCCAAACAGACAGGCAGACAGACAGAGACCCTTGACACAACTCTTCAAATCAAATTGCTCACACACACATATATAGCAGATGATATTGCGGGTGTTGTGAAATGCTTGTGTTCCTAGCTCTAACAGTGCAGTAATATCTAACAATACACAACAATACACACATATCTAAAAGTAAAAGAATGGATTTAAGAAATATATAAATATTAGGATGAGCAATGTCGGAGTCCGGAGTCTATACGTCTACACCGTTCAAAAGTTTGGGGTCACTTAGAAATGTCCTTGTTTTGAAAGAAAAGCTAATTTTTTGTCCATTAAAATAACATCAAATAATCAGAAATACAGTGTAGACATTGTTAATGTTGTAAATGACTATTGTAGCTGGAAACGGCTGATTCTTTATGGAATATCTACATAGGAGTACAGAGGCCCATTATCAGCAACCATCACTCCTGTTCCAATGGCACGTTGTGTTAGCTAATCCAAGTTTATCATTTTAAAAGTCTAATTGATCATTAGAAAACCCTTTTGAAATTATGTTAGCACAGCTGAAAACTGTTGTTCTGATTAAAGAAGCAGTAAAACTGGCCTTCTTTAGACTAGTTGAGTATCTGGAGCATCAGCATTTGTGGGTTCGATTACAGGCTCAAAATGTCCAGAAACAAATAACTTTCTTCGGAAACTCGTCAGTCTATTCTTGTTCTGCGAAATGAAGGCTATTCCATGCGAGAAATTTCCAAGAAACTGAAGATCTCGTTCAACGCTGTGTACTACTCCCTTCACAGAACAGAGCAAACTGGCTCTAACCAGAATAGAAAGAGGAGTGGGAGGCCCAGGTGCACAACTGAGCAAGAGGACAAGTAAATTAGAGTGTCTAGTTTGAGAAACTGACGCCTCACAAGTCCGCAACTGGCAGCTTCATGAAATAGTACCCACAAAACACCAGTCTCAGTGTCAACAGTGAAGAGGCGACTCCGGGATGCTGGCCTACTAGGCAGTTGCAAAGAAAAAGCCATATCTCAGACTGGGGAAATAAAAATAAAATATTCAAATGGGCAAGAGAACACAGACACTGCTCTCTGTCCCCTTTCTTTACTTCCTGGCCGGCTCGGCCCTCCTGCTCCATGGTTAACTGACTCATTGCGAGCTTACAGAACAGGGCTGCAGGCAGTTGAGAGAAAACTAAACTTCCGGAGGACCTATCATCCTTTCACTTCCTCCTCTCTACCTTCTCGCCCTCTGTATCTGCTGTTAAAGCCACTTTCTAGCACTCTAAATTAAGCTTCTGCCTCTAACCCTAGGAAACTATATTCTACCTTCTCCTCCCTCCTTAATCCTCCACCTCCTCCATCTCTGCGGGCGACTTTGTCAACCACTTTGAAAAGAACGTTGACGACATCCACTCTTCATTCACTCAGCCTATTGAGTCCACTGGTCCCACTCACACAGAACTACCCTACGCCTTGACCTCTTTCTCCCCTCTCTCCGGATTAAATCATGTGACTACTGAGGTCTGGCCGCCTGACAACTTGCCCGCTCAACCCCATCCCCTCCTCCCTTCTCCAGACCATCTCTGGAGACCTTCTCCCATTCCTCACTTCACTCATCAACTCATCCCTTACCACTGGCTGCATCCCCTCTAACTTCAAAATGTCTTGAGTCACTCCCCCTTAAGAAACCAATACTCGACTCATGATCTAAAAGAATTCACCTGTATCCCTTTCTTTTCTTTCCAAAACACTTGAGTGTGCTGATCAACTCTCTCGTTATCTCTCTCAGAACGATCTTCTTGACCCTAACCATTCAGGCTTCAAGACGGGTCACTCACCAGAGACTGCTCTTCTCTGTGTCAGAGGATCTCTGAACTGCCAAAGCTGACCCTCTCTCTCCTCTTTTCTCATCCTCCCAAGATCTATCCACTGTCTTCGACAGATCCTCCTCTCCACTCTTTCAGGGCTGGGCCCTCAGGCTCTGCACACTCTTGGATTGCATCCTATCTGGCAGGCCACTCCTACTAGGGGATGTGGAGAGGATCTGTGTCTGCACCACATACTCTCACTATTTGTATCCCCAGGACTTGGTTCTAGGCCCTCTCCTCTTCTCTCTATACACCAAGAAACTCAGCTCTGTCAAATCCTCACATGGCCTCTCCTATCATTGTTATATAGATGACATTCAACTACTTTTCTCATTCCCCCCCTTCTGACGCCCAGGTGGCGACACGAATTCCTGCATGCATGTTCAGATATCTCAGCTTGGATGTCGGCCCACCACCTCAAGCACAACCTCAACAAGACAGAGCTGCTCTTCCTCCTGGGGAAGGCAAAATGAACTGCCCGCGCACTCCGTTCTGCCACCTCTGGTCTCTTGGCCCTTCCACCCCTGTTGGAGTGCAGCTGCCGCTCAGCTCAGTCCAAGCTCTTCTCTGTCCTGGCACCCTGACAGCAGAGTCCCTGCCCATCTTCCGAAAGCACCTGAAACCCTACCTCTTCAAAGTGTTTCTTAAATAATCCCCCTCCCACCTCGAGCGTCTGGTAAATGACTAAAATAAATGTATGATTTCTCATTCAAAGCGATTGATAGACCCAACCTTTCAAAATGGAGCCGAATGCTGTACCAAAGTTCGTACATCAAATATTTTGCTAATTTTAGCCAAACATAAGATCACTGTTCCTCGGCCTCTGAAGATCACAGGGAAAACATACTGACCTTTTATCATTATGGATAGATCTTTACTGCACAGAAGACCATTTGTCCCAAAGGTCAAGGTCAAATTGACTTAACATATACTTCAGATCAGTGTTGCACAGCCTCTGAGCGTCATATGGACATTATACTTACACCATTCCTGTGCAAAAAGCAGTTTGTTTCTAGTACGCCATAATCTCTACAGTATCCATGGTACCTGAGCATCTATAGTCCCTCAGCATCTATAGTCCCTCAGCATCTATAGTCCCTCAAAGGTTATATAGACCAAGATCAAATTGTGGGGTTCAAATTGACCCAGAACATCATGGATGTCAGTATTCCGGTACCTGGTGTTTTACAAGTTTGAGACCGCATACCTGAGAAAGGCCCATTGTGGGAAAAAAATGACTTAAAATAGTATTTTAGTGATTTCAAACTCTGTTTATAAAGGAAGGGTTCAACCAAAACAGAGCCTATAGGCCAGCAGGTAGCCTACTGTACAACACCAGACACAGGCTATGATCACTATGAACTAATCACCAACCTGGGAGCGTCAGTGCTATATTTGTAAATCGGGAGGTGCCGGGAAAACAAAAAGTGAACGCGAGAGTAGGGTGACCTGGGGAGTTCTGTGGTATAAAAAACTACTTCATAATAAAGCATAGCATAATTATCATCAGATTTGTGTATTGGCGTAGAGTAGAAGCGCTTATAGACGTTGCGCACACAGGGGAACATTTATAGTAGCCTAGAGTCCTGGGAAAATGTTGTCCTTTTGTACGTGCAAAGCTGTCATCAAGGCAAAGGGTGGCTACTTTGAAGAATATCAAACATAAAATATATTATGATTTGCTCAACACTTTTTGGGTTACTACATGATTCCGTATGCGTTACATCAAAACTGTGACGTCGTCACTATTATTCTACACTGTAGAATATAGTTAAAATGGTACTGTTACTGTACATACACCCCATGGGAACAGGCCCCAGTTATCTGATCAATTTTGCTGGTGCCTGTGAAGTCCGAGAGAATCAAGATAGCACCCTGTCCTTGTCGTGTCCAAACACACACACAAGCAATTTTGTGTGTGTGTGTGTATCTAACCTTCTCCTGAGATGGGCACCATCATCTAGTCTGTGAGAACCAAACCTAGTCCAATTCTGCCATCATGTGGCAACTTTAAGTACTTCATATGGACGCCACCCTGCCAGGCCTATTTGAGTAGGACCTAATCGATTCTTTGTAAATGACAGGAGAAAAAAAAGTCCGTAAACAGTAAATATCATCCATCTGGCAACGCAAAACATACTGATCCAGGACCTTGATAATAACACAAGAGCCATCTCCTTTTAAATAGTGTCATAGCTTCTATAATAACTAAAACAAGTATACTAAAACAAGTATATTTCAAACATATGATGTATTATTTGTATACTAAACCTGATCTTTAGTATACTTGTTTGGCTTGGGAGTGGTCCTATTTTCCTGTACTCTGTGTACACACCTTTGACCAACCCAAAGTCCTGAACAGTTCTTGTCGATGACTGATTGGTTGGATGGTCAGTTCTAGAACATGAGATTGTTCTAGAACAATTTGCCAATCACGGCCTAGCCTACACTCCGTACCCGGCCTAGGCTAATCATTCTATGTCATTTAAATGACATTTTATAACTGCAGTAATAATGTTTTTGTTATTTTCATTTCGACTGCTGATCATCCTAGGAAAGAAAAAAGTTTGTGGTAGGGCATGCCAACTCGTGATTTTGGCACCAAACATATTGTTTTAGGCTCACAAAGATAATTAGGCTACTCTTTCCATTCATGCATTTGTTGACTAATATGTAAAACTAACTTTAGAATCAAATCGTTATTTTCCTCAATTGTACAGAAGTTCTTCATGCTTCCTGGTTGAAGTTTGACAGGCAAACGGGCGTGTGTAATGAGTCATTGAGCTATACAAAAAAACTGGAGACTTCTTCAGTTTCTATCATTGCAATCTACTCACATTTGCATATGATATGAGGATGGTTGAGGGGAGGAGGGTGTCATATGCTGAGGCAGTGAGGGTGGACCAGGTGAGAAGGGTGTCATATGCTGAGGCAGTGAGGGTGGACCAGGGGAGAAGGGTGTCATATGCTGAGGCAGTGAGGGTGGACCAGGGGAGAAGGGTGTCATATGCTGAGGCAGTGAGGGTGGACCAGGGGAGAAGGGTGTCATATGCTGAGGCAGTGAGGGTGGACCAGGTGAGAAGGGTGTCATATGCTGAGGCAGTGAGGGTGGACCAGGTGAGAAGGGTGTCATATGCTGAGGCAGTGAGGGTGGATCAGGTGAGAAGGGTGTCATATGCTGAGGCAGTGAGGGTGGACCAGGTGAGAAGGGTGTCATATGCTGAGGCAGTGAGGGTGGTTGAGGTGAGAAGGGTGTCATATGCTGAGGCAGTGAGGGTGGACCAGGTGAGAAGGGTGTCATATGCTGAGGCAGTGAGGGTGGACCAGGTGGGAAGAGTGTCATATGCTGAGGCAGTGAGGGTGGACCAGGGGAGAAGGGTGTCATATGCTGAGGCAGTGAGGGTGGATCAGGTGAGAAGGGTGTCATATGCTGAGGCAGTGAGGGTGGACCAGGTGGGAAGGGTGTCATATGCTGAGGCAGTGAGGGTGGATCAGGTGAGAAGGGTGTCATATGCTGAGGCAGTGAGGGTGGACCAGGGGAGAAGGGTGTCATATGCTGAGGCAGTGAGGGTGGACCAGGGGAGAAGCGTGTCATATGCTGAGGCAGTGAGGGTGGTCCAGGTGGGAAGAGTGTGTGATGGAACATTTTATGTTGCTGCTTTTCTATTTACCAATTTCTATGGTCTATGTTTTTCTATAAACCTATTTCTGTGTTCATGCAAGTGACTGATTGAACGAATCCTCATTGAACGAATCCTTCAACTTGGAAGTACGCCCAGAACCTTGTTTAGAGAAAGGAATATCTCAGTTTAAAGGTCTCAGCTTAGAGAGAAGAGACCTCGTGAGGTATTGGTCTGTCACATTCATGACCCAGTATTGGTCGGTCACATGAATGAATCAAACGTTATTGATTAATTCATTATGAATAAGCTAAATCATGCAAATATGACTTGTCAGTATATAAGGGAACTAACGGGACTGCCCCGTTAGAGCTTCTGACAGACGTTCACTATGGTGCATTAAGTTTGTTGGAACCTCTCCATCGCGCTGACAATAAATAATTATTAATTTAAAATTGACTTTGTCCCTGTGTAAGAATTTCCACGTCAATTTGGCATCACGAAGCCCATGATTGATTTTGCCTGCGGAACCTTCCATTGGGGGTCTGCGAGTAGAACCAGTGGCACATTTTATGAAGCGTGACGGAGATTCCCATCTGACCAAAGACGACGAGATCCGCCCAGACCAGATTCTTACTGTGAGCTGCCCAGGAGGAGACAATTCATCCGCAAACAATTGATGGACGTCAACTGAAGTCAATTTAAATGAATTTGTATAAAAATGCATATTATAAAACCAATAAAACTAAACATAAAGATGTAGAAGGAGGGTAGCACTAGACTTAACTTGTTAGGGAGTGGCAGCTGAGGGGTCGGTTTTGGAGAGCCTAGCGTGCCCAAAGTAAAATGCCTCCCATTCAGGCCCAGAAAATAGGATATGCACATATTTGGTACCATTGGATGGGAAACACTCTGGATTTTCCAAAACTGTTAACCATTTGTCTGTGAGTAAAACAGAACGCATATAGCAGGCGAAACCCAGAGGAATTTCTGTCCTGGAAAAAGTGATTTTGACACATTGCTCATTTGGGAACCCCTCCCTCATGAAAAGGACCATATAAGGGCATATGAATGCAGTACCCATCGCTTCCTTAACAGTCTCGAGACAGTGTAAAATTTCATTTTGGATGCTTTAGACCAGAGAATAAGAGCAAACCAGGAAGTGACTCATTTATGTAAACAGTACCCAGTGCGCGCTCCCGAGAAGGCACGCTGTCTTTTTTACCGTCTTTATTGATCAGTTTATATTCCGGTTGATTTATAATAGTAAATATATGTAAAAGTGTTCCTAAGGATACATTTAAAACTATGTTTGATTGTTCTTGGACAAGTTTGAGTCACGTTTCAATGGACTAGTGGAGGCTGACGTTTCTGATTTATGGATAAAATACATTACTTTTTCTAACAAAAGAACCATGGATTGTCTTCGTTAGACACTTAGGATGACCTCAGCAGAAGTTCTTCAACAGGTAATTGATTTGTTTTCGCTGTGAAATGTGTTATGTGTGTGCCATGATGGCTAATCGATTCATGGCTATGGGAAAAATATGTGAGGTGCTACCCTCAAACAATCAAATGTGCTGCTTTCGCCGTAAAGCCTTTTTGAAATCTGACAATGCTGTGATATTGCCAAGAAACAGAGCTTTTGATGAGTATGGAACACTTGTATATTGGTGGATGTTTAATAATTCAACTTTGGGATTTTTAATTTGGCGCCTTACATTTCACCTGGTAGTGTCGGGAGCAGCCCGCTAGCGCCCCGGCAATCCCTGAGAAGTTAAGCAAGAGCATAAGGTGCTATTCTATATTTATGGGAAGTGGCAAGACTATAGAGTCTATAGAGACCATAGCATTTATGACTATAGAAACTATTGATACTTTGGATGCTGAGGGACTATAGATGCTGTAGGGAAGATATATGCCATAACTATAGGGACTATAGATGCTGAGGGACTATAGATGCTGAGGGACTATAGATGCTCAGGTACCATGGATACAGTAGAGATTATGGCAACAGTAGAGAACCGTTGAAGATACATATGAGAGAGAAGACTAGAGCGAGGGCAAGTAACAGTACTATTCCCTGCTGACAGCTGTCTGTAGGCATTTATAAGAGAAATGTCTACGTGGTCTGCAGCTATTCTATATGTATAGTGAAGATACATACGGTGCATAGGAAGTAACGACAGGAGAATCGTTGAAGATGCACATGGGGTGATAAGGGAGATTACCGAGTGTGTATGGGAATAGTACTAAGTGAATGTGGATGTGAAAGTTGTGTGATTGTGAGATATGACATATTAACGACTCAAATACCAGTGGGTCGCTAGCGGGATCATCCCGACACTACTAGCCAAAACCTGTAGCGCCAGATTTAAAATCCGAAAATTGAATTATTAAACATCCAGCTATATACAAGTGTTCCATACTCATCAAAAGCTCTGTTTCTAGGCAATATCACAGCGTTGTCAGATTTCAAAAAGGCTTTACGGCGAAAGCAGCACATTCATTTGTTTGAGGGTAGCACCTCACATATTTTCCAATAGCCATGTATCGATTAGCAATCATGGCACACACATAACACATTTCACAGCGAAAACAAAGTAATTACCTGTTGAAGAACTTCTGCTGAGGTATTCCTAAGTGTCCAACGAAGACAATCCATGGTTCTTTTGTTAGAAAAAGTAACGTCTTTTATCCATAAATCCTCCATTTGGTTCATGCGTTATAATCAGAAACGACAGCCTCCATTACTCCTTTGAAACTCAGCGCCGACTTCGTTAAAATTATACCTATAAACTTGTCCAAAAACAATCAAACATAGTTTTAAATGTATCCTTAGGAACCCTTTTACGTATATGTACTATTATAAATCAGCCGGAATATAAACTGAACGCTAAAAGCGATAAATAAGGCACAGCGCGCTTCTCATGCACGCCGCACTCTGAAGAGTTTTCATAGCGTGGTCTCTCGTTCCATGCTGTTTATCAATGGCCGAAATTCCCCCAAGATGGAGTAAAACACCGTCTCGTGGTTGATGACATCATAAGGAAGCGACGTGCACTGAGTTCACATGCCTATATATGGTCATTTTGGATGGGGAGGGGCTCAAAAATGAGCAATGTGTCAAAATGACTTTTTTCAGGACAGAGATTCCTCAGGGTTTTGCCTGCCAAATGCGTTCTGATTGACCCACAGACAAATGGTTAACAGTTTTGGAAAATTCAGAGTGTTTCCTATCCAATGGTACTAAATATATGCATATCCCATTTTCTGGGCCTAAATGGGAGGCATTTTACTTTGGGCACGCCAGGCTCTCCAAAACAGTCAGTTTTGCTGCTGGAGCCGGTGAAGTTAAGCTGATTGCAATTTGGACAATAAATTTATTTAAATAATTACTATTAAGATTGACATTTGGATAATAAGATTGATCAAAATTTGGCTATTAAGAAATATGACATAGTAATCTGAAGTAAGAAGGTAATGTAAAACAAAACAATAATCTGTTTCCATTACGTGGAACTGTGTCCAGAATAAAAGTAAATCCAACAGGTTTTATATGTTGACTAAGTTTATGTCCCTGGTTTGTACAGAAATGAAAGTCGCCGCAACAGATCAAAATGACAATAATTACGAGTGGCTCTGGGATCCCAAATTAAGTAAGGCCTGGCCAGTTTTTACCTAATGCTTTTTACTATATACACACCAGCACCCACACACAACCCACCTGTTAATGAATATTTGTTATTGGTATTAATACTGATTTATGGTGTGTGGTATTTTTATTTGGTTTTAGTGGGTTTTTCACGGTTTAGAAAGGATGCAACTGAAAGGGTGACATTTTCTGACGTTTCTATTGTCCGAGTTTTGGTTGCACACGTAAATTCTCTTGACAAGAAATGTACTGAAAAAAACCCAATGTAAATCTAAAACACCAAAATTGTAAATGTTCCTAAAAATATCTTAAATAGTGTCCGAGGTACAGGAAGATAAACACTCACTTAATAGTAATAATAACTGACCTCTGTTCTGACTTCCTGGTGAGGCCTGATCACCCTCACTAGAAAGACTGGCGAAATTGGGTGAGATTTAAATGGGCTGTGTAAACACTAATAATTAGAAAAAGTTTATAATTTATCAATAGTCCCATGTGTGATTCGGACCACGGGAAGGACAGAGAGAGAGCGCTGTCCCTGAATGAGGGACACCTGTTTCTAGTCTATTTTACCATTACCTTATTGGATACAATTATGGGATACAATTTAGTTATAAGAGTTCTTATTATATTATGTTTCTTTTTTTATTTAACAGGCAGTGTTGTTTTTTGGACGTATGAATCACAATGTGAGTCATGTGCCCAAAGGGGGTATTACTAGTCCCCTGGGGCCCTTTGGTAAATATGCAAATGCCCTTTGGTAAATCTGCAAATAGATCTTCTTCACATGCCTGCCAGTAAAAGGAAAAATATATGTTGGTAATGGTTGACAGTTACTCCAAATGAATTGAGTTTTCCCTCGAGTGACAGATGTGTATTGCTGTTGTTGTTTTGTTTTCTTTATTTTTGTCTTGCTTCAATAACAAATCTCACCAGATTGGGTCTGCTGGATGGTGGAGATTTCTCCCTAAGGATTAGCCGTCTAACTCTCTGACCCTGTAACTCTGCAGTGAGAGGGAGAAATTTGGGAGAAATGTTTTTTCAACTGTGTGTTGTTATTCTCTTTGACATATGTTTTAGAAATCTGTATTAGGAATATTGGTAGTAGTAATAATTTTTAATGCAGTAAATAATTGGTCTGGATTTCCTGAATCAGAAATGCCCTAAACTAAACTATTGTTCCGGTTATGGCGAAGGTGACCACAGATGGTGTCTAGATGCATAGAAGGCATAATTTGACCAAGAACCGTGTGAAGATACAGGTTCAAGGAAGAGATGGTGTAGGAGCATCTAGACCGGGGATTACGGGACGGGTGGGCGACAATATGGTATACATAGATAGGAGAAAGCTGGTGACGTTAATAGCAGGAGCGATCAATAGCGCTGCTAAAATCGAGGCTGAAACAGAGGATTCAGCTAATAGTGAAAGCGGCTGGTAAACATGACAGGGCTGACATGGTAAGAGGTTTGAGATTAAATCAAACCAAATAAAATAAAATCTAATTTTATTGGTCACATACACATGGTTAGCAGATGTTATTGCGAGTGTAGTGAAATGCTTCTGCTTCTAGATCCAACAGTGCAGCAGTATCTAACAGGTAATATCTAACAATTCCACAACAAAACCTAATACACACAATCTAGTAAAGGAATGGGATAAGAATATATAAGTATAAAATATATGGATGAACAGTGACAGAGCGGCTATGATGCAATATCAAATCATCAAATCAAATCAAATGTATTTATAAAGCCCCCCTTACATCAGCTGATGTCACAGAGAGCTGTACAGAAACCCAGCCTAAAACCCCAAACAGCAAGCAATGCAGGTGTAAAAGCACAGTGGCTAGGAAAAACTCCCTAGAAAGGCCAAAACCTAGGAAGAAACCTAGAGAGGAACCAGGCTGTGAGGGGTGGCCAGTCCTCTTCTGGCTGTGCCGGGTGCAGATTATAACAGAACATGGACAAGATTTTAAAATGTTCATAAAACAGGCAGAACAGTTGAAACTGGAGAAGCAGCACGGCCAGGTGGACTCGGGACATCAAGGAGTCATCAGGCCAGGTAGGCCTTGAGGAATGGTCCTAATGCTCAGGTCCTCCGAGAGAGAGAGAGAGAGAGAGAGAGAGAGAGAAGAAGAAAAAAGAAAGAAAGAGAGAGATAATTAGAGAGAGCACACTTAAATTCGCACAGGACACCAGATAAGAGAAGAAATACTCCAGATGTAACAGACGGACCCTAGCCCCCCGACACATAAACTACTGCAGCATAAATACTGGGGGCTGAGACAGGAGGGGTCGGGAGACACTGTGGACCCGTCCGACGATACCCCCGGACAGGGCCAAACAGGCAGGATATAACCCCACCCACTCTGCCGAAGCACAGCCCCCACACCACTAGAGGGATATCTTCCCTCTAGTGATAGTAAAGAATAGAGAGCAGCATAAATACTGGGGGCTGAGACAGGAGGGGTCGGGAGACACTGTGGCCCTGTCCGATGATACCCCCGGACAGGGCCAAACAGGAAAGATATAACCCCACCCACACAGCCCCCACACCACTAGAAGCACAGCCCCCACACCACTAGAAGGATATCTTCAACCACCAACTTACCATGTTGAGACAAGGCCGAGGATAGCCCACAAGATCTCCGCCACGGCACAACCCAGGGGGGGGGGGGGCAACCCGGACAGGAAGATCACGTCAGTGACTCAACCCACTCAAGCGACACCTCTCCCCCAGGGACGGTATGAAAGAGCACCAGTAAGCCAATGACTCAGCCCCTGTAATAGGGTTAGAGGCAGAGAATCCCAGTGGAGGGGAACAGGCCAGGCAGAGACAGCAAGGGTGGTTCGTTGCTCCAGTGCCTTTCCGTTCACCTTCACACTCCTGGGCCAGACTATACTCAATAATAGGACCTACTGAAGAGATGAGTCTTCAATAAAGACTTAAAGGTTGAGACCGAGTCTGCGTCTCTCACATGGATAGGCAGACCATTCCATACAAATGGAGCTCTATAGGCGAAAGCCCTGCCTCCAGCTGTTTGCTTAGAAATTCTAGGGACAGTAAGGAGGTCTGCGTCTTGTGACCGTAGCGTACGTGTAGGTATGTACGGCAGGACCAAATTGGAAAGATAGGTAGGAGCAAGCCAATGTAATGCTTTGTAGGTTAGCAGTAAAACCTTGAAATCAGCCCTTGCCTTAACAGGAAGCCAGTTAAGGCAAGACAAAAGAGGCTAGCACTGGAGTAATATGATTCCATTTTTTGGTTTTAGTCAAGATTCTAGCAGCCGTGTTTAGCACTAACTGAAGTTTATTTTGTGCTTTATCCGGGTAGCCGGAAAGTAAAGCATTGCAGTAGTCTAACCTAGAAGTGACAAATGCATGGATTAACTTTTCTGCATCAGTTTTGGACAGATTGTTTCAGATTTTTACAATGTTACGTAGATGGGAAAAAGCTGTCCTTGAAACAGTCTTGATATGTTCGTCAAAAGAGAGATCAGGGTCCAGAGTAACGCCGAGGTCCTTCACAGTTTCATTTGAGACGACTGTACAACCATCAAGATTAATTGTCAGATTCAACAGAAGATCTCTTTAGGTCTAGGAGCACGAGGACAGTTGCAGAGCCTCGGTCTGACGCCATTAAAAGGTAATTTACCACCTTCACAAGTGCAGTCTCAGTGCTATGATGGGGTCTAAAACCAGACTGAAGCGTTTCCGTATACATTGTTTGTCTTCAGGAAGACAGTGAGTTGCTGCGCAACAGCTTTTCTAAAATTTTTGAGAGGAATGGAAGATTCGATATAGGCCGATAGTTTTTTATATTTTCTGTGTCAAGGTTTGGCTTTTCCACCAAGGCACCTGCAAGTTCCCGGACATTTCTGGGGAGAATGGCCCTAACCCTCACCCTCCGATCCAACAGGTCCCAGAAGTGCTCAGTGGGATTGAGATCCGGGCTCTCAGAACACTGACATTCTTGTCTTGCAGGAAATCACGCACAGAACGAGCAGTATGGCTGGTGGCATTGTCATGCTGGAGGGTCATGTAAGGACGAGCCTGCAGGAAGAGTACTACATGAGGGAGGAGGATGTCTTCCCTGTAACGCACAGCGTTGAGATTGCTTGCAATGACAACAAGCTCAGTCTGATGACGCTGTGACACACCACCCCAGACCATGACAGACCCTCCACCTCCAAATCTATCCCACTTTAGAGTACAGGCCTCGGTGTAAAGCTCATTCCTTCGATGATAAAGGCGAATCTGACCATCACCCCTGGTGAGACAAAACTGCGACTTTTTGCCTTTTTGCCACTTTTTGCCAGTCCTGTCTGGTCCAGCAATGGTGGGTTTGTGCCTACAAGCCCTCAGTCCAGCCTCCCTCAGCCTATTGCGGACAGTCTGAGCACTGATAGAGTGATTGTGCATTCCTGGTGTAACTCGGGCAGTTGTTGTTGCCATCCTGTACCTGTCCCGCAGGTGTGATGTTCAGATGTACCGATCCTGTGCAGGTGTTGTTACACATGGTCTGCCACTGCGAAGACGATCAGCTGTCCGTCCTGTCTCCCTTTAGCGCTGTCTTATGGGGTCTCACAGTACGGACATTGCAATTTATTGCCCTGGCCACATCTGCCGTCCTCATGCCTCCTTGCAGCATGCCTAAAGCACGTTCACGCAGATGAGCAGGGACCCTGGGCATCTTTCTTTTTGTGTTTTTCAGAGTCAGTAGAAAGGCCTCTTTAGTGTCCTAAGTTTTCATAACTGTGACCTTAATTGCCTACCGTCTGTAAGCTGTTAGTGTCTTAACGACCGATCCACAGGTGCATGTTCATAAATTGTTTACGATTCATTGAACAAGCATGGGAAACAGTGTTTGAACCCTTTACAATGAAGATCTGGGAAGTTATATGGATTTTTACGAATTATCTTTGAAAGACAGGGTCCTGAAAAAGGGACGTTTCTTTTTTACTGAGTGTATATGTAATAGCACTTAAGGTTTTCTATAAATATAAATAAATAATACATAAAAAAAAAAAAAATACTGCACAGTTCTAAGGACTAGAAACAAAGCTGCCATCTCTATCGGCGCCATATTGCTTGTGTTACCTTAATCAGCCGTGGGTTGAGTCATGTACTACTGGACCTTAGTTATGATGGTAATACTACAATGGACTGCTCCAAGCCTGTTGCCTAATGGGCAGGAGCTCACGCAGTTGGTTGTAGATTGTGCCAGCTAAGCCAGATGTGATTTGTGTGCAGGAAACATGTCTCAAACTGACTATGGAGTTTATCACACAGGGATATGTAGTGGTTCTTACTGAGAGACGCAGGGGGAAAGTGGGGATGTGCCAGCTTCATAAACCAAGAACTTCCTTACAGGAGGACGCTAGGCAGAGGTATCGAAATCGGAATATGTGGTGGTGGAGGTCTGGTTGAGAGGAGGGGTGATAGTGGTAGTGAACTACTATAATCCCTGTCAGATGTTGGACCTGGAAGTGCTGCAGAGGGTGGAAGGCCAGGATAGAAGTAAGGTCATGTGCTATGGGGATTTGAATGCCCACAACACACTCTAATGACAGTAGCACGTAGTCATTACCCCATAGTATGCACAGTGGGCCAGAGGGATGAGGAGGTGTCAGTGGATGGAGTAGGCAGGTGGGTGTTTGGACAGGCACAGTGTTACCAGGAGTTGAGTGAGCATGGCTGGGGTGGATATGAGAGGGGATGTGGACACTATGAATAACTGGCTGAGAACAGCGTTAGTGGGGGGGGGCAGCTACAGAGGCTATACCTAAGAGATCAGGGAGGAGGAGGTGGAGGAAAGCAGTCCCATGGTGGACGGAAGAGTGTGGGGCAATGGTGAGGAATTGGAACAGGGCATTTAGAGTACAGAAAAGGACACATAACTTCCAACATCTGATTCAGTATAAGCAGGCCCAGGCGAGGAGAACTATCCGTCAGGCAAAGAGGTCATGTTAGCGTCGAGTTCTGTGACACCATGACGGTTCTGTGACACACGAGAATGGCTCCTGCTATTTGTAACTTATTTTGTAGATGTCTGTTGTAACAGTCAGTAAGACATGGGAGTCCGTAGATGTCTGTTGTCTGTTGTAACGGTCAATAAGCCAAGGAAAAAACAGCAGATGTCTGTTGTCTGTTGTAACAGTCAGTAAGCCAGTGGAGACAGTACTGTAGATGGCTGTTGTAACGGGCAGTAAGCCAGGGTAGACAGTACTGTAGATGGCTGTTGTAGCGGTCAGTAAGCCAGGGTAGACAGTACTGTAGATGGCTGTTGTAACGGGCAGTAAGCCAGGGTAGACAGTACTGTAGATGGCTGTTGTAACGGTCAGTAAGCCAGGGGAGACAGTACTGTAGATGGCTGTTGTAACGGGCAGTAAGCCAGGGTAGACAGTACTGTAGATGGCTGTTGTAACGGGCAGTAAGCCAGGGGAGACAGTACTGTAGATGTTGTTGTAACGGTCAGTAAGCCAGGGGAGACAGTACTGTAGATGGCTGTTGTAACGGTCAGTAAGCCAGGGGAGACAGTACTGTAGATGGCTGTTGTAACGGTCAGTAAGCCAGGGGAGACAGTACTGTAGATGGCTGTTGTAACGGGCAGTAAGCCAGGGTAGACAGTACTGTAGATGGCTGTTGTAGCGGTCAGTAAGCCAGGGGAGACAGTACTGTAGATGGCTGTTGTAACGGGCAGTAAGCCAGGGGAGACAGTACTGTAGATGGCTGTTGTAACGGTCAGTAAG
Organism: Brachymystax lenok tsinlingensis; assembly: GCA_030435695.1. NCBI lineage: Eukaryota > Metazoa > Chordata > Actinopteri > Salmoniformes > Salmonidae > Brachymystax > Brachymystax lenok. The sequence goes on from CM059807.1 coordinate 4,208,882, forward strand.
CCAGGGAGACAGTACTGTAGATGGCTGTTGTAACGGGCAGTAAGCCAGGAGTAGACAGTACTGTAGATGGCTGTTGTAGCGGTCAGTAAGCCAGGAGACAGTACTGTAGATGGCTGTTGTAACGGGCAGTAAGCCAGGGGAGACAGTACTGTAGATGGCTGTTGTAGCGGGCAGTAAGCCAGGGGAGACAGTACTGTAGATGTTGTTGTAACGGTCAGTAAGCCAGGGGAGACAGTACTGTAGATGGCTGTTGTAACGGTCAGTAAGCCAGGGGAGACAGTACTGTAGATGGCTGTTGTAACGGTCAGTAAGCCAGGGGAGACAGTACTGTAGATGGCTGTTGTAACGGGCAGTAAGCCAGGGTAGACAGTACTGTAGATGGCTGTTGTAGCGGTCAGTAAGCCAGGGTAGACAGTACTGTAGATGGCTGTTGTAACGGGCAGTAAGCCAGGGTAGACAGTACTGTAGATGGCTGTTGTAACGGTCAGTAAGCCAGGGGAGACAGTACTGTAGATGGCTGTTGTAACGGGCAGTAAGCCAGGGTAGACAGTACTGTAGATGGCTGTTGTAACGGTCAGTAAGCCAGGGTAGACAGTACTGTAGATGGCTGTTGTAACGGTCAGTAAGCCAGGGTAGACAGCAGATGCACCTGTGAGAGAGATTGTAGACAGTGAGATCGGAGGTCTGCTCCTACTGTCTCATATGCTGAACACACCGTTCGCATCGCGTGCGCGAGCGTTGCAAAATACATTTACACATACATGTTACTCAATCATTGCACCCACACTGCTCGCGTGCGCCAATGAGCGCCTGCGTTGACATTTGTGATGCTGAACGCGGTGCAAGTCCTGCCTCTCTCATCTCCTCATTGGTTTATAGAAGCAGGTACCCAACGTGCCATATCCTCTGATCCTAGATATGCACTTCTAATCTTAATTTTTTGGGGGGAGGTTTATATGTTGCTTTTTTTATGATGTTGCCAGGCCCCTCAGGAGAACCGGATATGAGACAAACCTGCCAGGCCCCTCAGGAGAACAGGCCATGAGACAAACCAGGCAGGCCCCTAAGGAGAACAGGCCATGAGACAAACCAGTCAGGCCCCTCAGGAGAACAGGCCATGAGACAAACCAGGCAGGCCCCTAAGGAGAACAGGCCATGAGACAAACCAGTCAGGCCCCTCAGGAGAACAGGCAATGAGACGAGCCAGCCAGGCACCTCAGGAGAACAGACCATGAGACAAACCAGGCAGGCCCTTCAAGAGAACAGGCCATGAGACAAACCAGTCAGGCCCCTCAGGAGAACAGGCAATGAGACAAGCCAGCCAGACACCTCAGGAGAACAGACCATGAGACGAACCAGACAGGCACCTCAGGAGAACAAGCCATGAGACGAACCAGCCAGGCTCCTCAGGAGAACAGGCCATGAGACGAACCTGCCAGGCACCTCAGGAGAACAGGCCATGAGATGAACCAGCCAGGCACCTCAGGAGAACAGGCAATGAGACGAGCCAGCCAGGCACCTCAGGAGAACAGACCATGAGACGAACCAGGCAGGCCCTTCAAGAGAACAGGCCATGAGATGAACCAGCCAGGCACCTCAGGAGAACAGGCAACGAGACAAGCCAGCCAGGCACCTCAGGAGAACAGACCATGAGCAGACCAGGCAGGCCCTTCAAGAGAACAGGCCATGAGACAAACCAGTTAGGCCCCTCAGGAGAACAGGCAACGAGACAAGCCAGCCAGACACCTCAGGAGAACAGACCATGAGACGAACCAGACAGGCACCAAACAGGCCATGAGACAAACCAGCCAGGCACCTCAGGAAAACAGGCCATGAGACGAACCAGCCAGGCACCTCAGGAGAACAGGCCATGAGACGAACCAGCCAGGCACCAAAGGAGAACAGGCCATGAGACAAACCAGCCAGGCACCTCAGGAAAACAGGCCATGAGACGAACCAGAGACTAACCAGCCAGGCACCTTAGGAGAACAGGCCATTAGATGGACAGACAGACAAACGGAAAAGACAGAGGACACAGGGGAACAGCTCGTCCTTGTCCATATCACACTAAATAAAATGACATTTATCATACTGTTTATCATCAATGATACACATGAAATGTGGATGTGCCCATTTGCAGGACTATTTCCTTTACCAGACAAAGACTAAGCCGATAGTCCAGGACTAAACTGCTGACAGCCAGTTGAGAGAAAGTTTTGATTTAGTTGTGTTTGATCCGTGTTCTCTGGTATTGGACAGCAGCAGTTTAGCTGTCATGCTGTCATGCAGGTAGCAGGGTAGCCTATTGGTTAGAGTGTTGGACTTGTAACCGGAGGGTTGCAAGTTTGAATCCCTGAGCTGACAAGGTAAAAATCTGTCGTTCTGCCCCCTGAACAAGGCAGTTAACCCACTGTTCCCCGGGCGCCGAAGACGTGGATGTCGATTAAGGCAGCCCCCCCCGCACCTCTCTGATTCAGAGGGGTTGGGTTAAATGCGGAAGACACATTTCCTTTGAAGGCATTCGGTTGTACAACTGACTAATAATGGTGACTTTGATTGGAATACATGCAATGGGGTTTATTTTATTAACCCATGAAATGCAATAACACTCTTTGTTGGGAAACAATGAACCGTTTCTGAACAGAATAAGTCATAATTTATTGCACGGGGAAAACGTTTGTAAGATTTTTTTCAATTGTTTTTATTTTTTATTTTTGTCTTCAAATTAAAACATGAAAGGGATCTCATTGTGAGGCTTCTATGCAATTATTTCCTGCTGGCTACGTGGGTCCGTTTGTGTGACGGATCAAATTATAACACAAATCTACTCTCACGGTTTAGTATAATTACAAAAAGAAATGCTCAAAAAATATAATCAGAAATTCATACAACACAAGCACAATTTACATACAACTAGTATGTGGGACTGACTAAAAAGGACTTGAGATGCTTGAGGTGGTGATGCTGTTTTAACACCAGATGGCAGCATCGTATTAGGAACATCATAGCTATAGGCGACACATAACAAAACAATACCACACCAATACGTTGCTACTGGATAGTCAAACCATCCCCATTACACAAACTCAATGTGTGCAGAATTTGAGGAAAAATGCTTCCCCTAAGTGTGTCTTAAATAGTATAGTGAACCCGGCAATAAATTAAAAGATTTATCGTGAAAATGAGCTTGTGTTGTCTAAAGCACGTTAGACAAAAGTAGCTGATTTGTGTTTTCGAAAAGGATGTGTGGATGTAATTTAACTCAAACTCTGGTCTTGTAGTCTACTTTAACTCAACAGATTTCAACATAATTTAATTATGTTATTTTTGGTAAATGAAAGCAATTCCTGATTTCTTCACCAGCTTGAAAACATCCCACTGGGCACATATGTCAGTTCAGTAGTTATGATTTATTTGGTTGAGTTTTCAACCAATGTGAAATCAACATCAAACCAACAAAACATTTCACCATGACATTGGATTTAGGTTAAAAGTTGGGTGAAAAAAAAGACATTGACTGCTTTTTTCCAAATCCAGTCAGGTTTCCACGTTTATTCATCATCATCATCATCACACAGATTTTTTTGGGGGGTTGAATGACATGGAAACAACGGTGATTTGCCCAGTGGGATATGTAATTGGATACTTAAAATGTAGGCCTACCTGAATCCAAATACTTACGCTTACTGTATAGGCACAGTAAAATAAGATTGCTGAAAAAAATACATTTTGATGAGTCAATGTCAAGTATTCCAATAATTTAAATGCCAAAGATGTATTCAAATGACGGAATGAATACATTTTAAACCGTGTGCGTAATGATGCGTAAATGGTGAAACATATTATTGTCCCTGAGTGAACTAGTCACGTTTTTCTAATTATTTATTTTATATTTGTATTAGTTTAAATGTGTTTTAATCTGTAAATTAGTGTTTTGCCAGACAGTCCTAATATTAGACATCCATGTTAACGCTAGTCGCGTGTTTGGAGACGAGGGAGACACTGGCGGTTCTGGGGGCAGTGACCCTGTGACAACAATTTTGGACCCCCTTGTGGCCCCCCTAAATGTGGAGTATGAAATAATTTTTGCATAACAAATTTTTGCTATCGTTCTTTTTTTACACTGATATTAGACAGTGGCAACGTGGAACACTAATTAAACCCACACATTTACTAGAGGGACATTGTCTTTTGCCTACTAATGCCTGCAATGAAGTGAAGAAAACGATATGACAACAATAACGTCTAATGTAACTGGCCCCTCTAACAGTACAACTGGCCCCAGCTTGGCCCCCCCAGTTGAAAGGGTCTAGAACCTCCACTGGAGGGAGAATAGGCTATATTTCAAATGGGGGGGTGCTTAATTGCGTTATTTCTCGGTGGTTTTCGGAAAAAGCGTTGTTTGACGGTAGTTTTCGGAAAAAGACTTACGGCTACAACATAGAGTAGTTACATAATTAGCGTCGCTACAAACATCCCTCGGTGCACTTGTCTTGACAAGCCAGTTGCATAACCGACAGTCTGCAGAAGAGGTCGCCAGAGGACCTCAGTACGGACCTTTCCGTGTTCCATGGAGGATAGCTGATGCTCTAGCCTAGTCTAGCCTACTTAGATAGATAGTATTTAATGTAATACTCTCCTTCACACTGAAGACTATTCGGAAACAGGGTTAGTTATATTCATCAGCTTGACCTGACAGAGAAACCCAAACAACTGTCTCTTCTAATATTAGCGTCCCTTTCCTGCATGTACTCTGAAATCTATTATTGTAGGCAGCATGGACAGGTCATTCCAATAGACTAGTCATATTAAAAGATTAACACGTTCATCTGCAGTTGTCGGGGAAAAAAATATCCTTTACAACCATGTCATCTGAAGTTTGGGGAATTGCCTGCTTGTAGACTTGATATGCATTTTGTCTGTTTTTTTTTTATGTGGATTAAATGTCGATAGGTTACATATAGGTCATATTAATATTAGCGTGGCAATTATTTAACATTATAATTACAGTAGGTGTTATTACTATTATAATTAAACCTATTGGTGTTAGTAGTGCTAGTTTCAGTAGGCCTGTTATAAATAGTTTATGCTTGCCGTAGTAGCGGCCTATACTTTTATTTTGCCATCAAAGTAGGGATGAATTTAATGTAATTAATTAATTGAGGTCACACTGAAATAAACCAGGTCATATACATTAACAGCTGGTAGATGCTTGTCCTGCTAGTCTCCTTATTGTTGCTCTGTGTCTTGTTGGTCCTCTGTTGTTTTACATTTTTTTATTTTTCTTGACTTAGCACACGCCAATAAGCAAGTAATCTGCCATCAAGTGTCCTTTTACCACACTATTTTGGTCAGACAGAGAAAATTGCGACTATAGATGTCACTTGATTAGGATTTGAAAGACATTTTGGAGGGGACATCCCTCTCTCCCTCTCCTTCTCCCTACCCCCACGGACCAGAAGACCGCCCACCACAGATAGACGACCCGAGACCCCTTATAGATTTAAAAAGAGACGCTGCATTCTCAGACTGACATTCATTCAGCACTCACTGCCACCTTAAACAGATCAACTGTGTTCGCTAAGCTTTGCTAGTGTCAATACCGATACCTTGCTCACTTCGTCACTTCGACTCCAGCACCATGCTCAGGATGCTACAGAAACTCCAGCTCCAGCCAGGGATGCTTCTATTATTGATATGGCTCTGTCATTTCATGGAAGATCAAAAAGTTCAAGGTATATTATTATTATATTTTCCAAATATTTTCGACCCCCCCAAAAAAAAAAAAAAAACTTTTACTGAAAGTGTATCCTATTCTGTCTGCGTCTTGGTGTGAATTGTAACGGTGACAGAATGGCCAGTGTTGCAGAGAGAGTTCTACATTCTTTCCATTCGGGTTTGCTCACTATCAGACAGAGCGCGTGGATTGACTGTACTAAACAGGTGCCATCAGGGGTCGTTTCGAAGAGATGTTATTGCAAGTTTTCTAGCCCACGCGATCAAGGCACATGGCATTGACATTTTTAGAATAGATGTTATCCCACTTGCTCTCCAGGTCTGTAATACTTTGAATTGTTGTTAGTTTCACGGATTGCCGTATCACCAGTCCAATGCGGCCAGTATGATGGGACGCAAGCAGTGTGGTGTGGCTGTATACACATTTACCTCAAACTGAGTTAAGAGTTGGAGACTGTGTCTGGCAGAGAAAAATGCTTGAAATGTGTGAGCGCATATTATTTGACCCATAGAATGTCGTTTATGCGCGTTGCAACCAACCCATTTCCGATCTATTTGCCATATGGAGATCGGTGTTAACTTTATTATTGTTACATTGATAATGATTGAATACAGTTGCTGATAATGATGCTCATAAATTACATCATGACAGAAAACGTCCCTTGTTTGTTTTTTTGGTCGCTGAAATTAACTTCAACAATGTAAACCGTTTTAAATGCACCCTAAAAAAAAAAAAAAGTTACTCGTATTTTATTTAACTAGGCAAGTCAGTTAAGAACAAATTCTGATTTTTCAATGACGGCCTAGGAACAGTGGGTTAACTGCCTCGTTCAGGGGCAGAACGACAGTTTTACCTTGTCGGCTCGGGGAATTGAACTTGCAACGCTCTAACCACTAGGCTACCCTGCCGTCCCAAAGTTAGTATTAGTTAGTGTCCATATGTGTCTTTGGGCAAAGTGTTGTTTTAGTAGCTATTTCGTAAAATGCTGCTATGACGGGTCTCGGAGTCATCTGCGTCCACGGACATGCATTGCTAAAATATATTTTGAACAAAGTTTACACAATCATGTGTAAAAAAAGAATGTTAATGCGTATAGTTCGAGCATCGACAATCAAGAATGTCAAGAATAGGCTACAGTTGTTCTGGACTGTTATAATCGGACACAGAATAGATAGGCAATATAACTAGATTGCTCCACTGTCTGCACTTTGAACATGGATAACTCAGTACTTTGTATACAGTTCTATCAGTTCTATCATACAGGCTGTCAGGTATTGAACATTGGTGACGGGATAACCAAGTGTTAACCGATGTTCAATTACGATGGGAAAATCCTGACCCAGACGTAACTCAGCGCCTTGGCTTCAGACTTTACTACAACTGGGACGTTTTTTATGTTTGTTTCCAGCTGGTAACTGCTGGTTACAGCAAGGGAAGAACGGGAGGTGTCAGGTGCTCTACGTGCCGGGGATGAGCCGAGAGGAGTGCTGTAGAAGCGGGAGGCTGGGGACGTCATGGACCGAGGAGGATGTACCCAACAGCACCTTGTTCCGGTGGATGATCTTTAACGGCGGAGCCCCCAACTGCATACCCTGCAAAGGTTAAAGTTTTTTTTAAGTCGTATGTATGGGATACACACACGGTATACAGTATACACCGAAATGCTTTCTCGCAGGTACCTTCCCGACAATGCAACAACAAAAAGAACGAATGCAATTTAAGAATAGGGAACGTAAAAATGTATGTCTCATAGAATATAATAAACATTTTAGCATTAGTATAATACATAAAAGGCACAATTTATAGTCCAATATTTACACGTGTTTTGGAGAAGGGGGATTTTGGGGGTCAATTGTTTAAATGGTGGTGTGTTTAGAAATCATAATAAGACTCTGGTAGCAGCAGTTGGGACTTGTTTTATAAGACACTATGTGCCACTCCATGTATATATTTTTACACTAATTTGTCGACACATTTAAGCCATTGACCTTCTTTGCGTCTAAATAATGTCTGCTCTCCATTATTGTATTTCATATCGTGTTAATACACTTGATATCTCTTCCACTCCAGAAACGTGCGACGACGTGGACTGTGGACCTGGAAAGAGATGCAAGATGAACAGGAGAAGCAAGCCGCGCTGCGTCTGCGCACCAGACTGCTCTAACGTGACTTGGAAAGGACCTGTCTGCGGGTCGGATGGAAAGACATACAAAGACGAGTGTGCAATGCTCAAGTCCAAATGTAAAGTCCATCTGGACCTGGATGTTCAGTACCATGGCAAATGCAAGAGTAAGTCCATCGGGAAGGCAGGCCAACGCATATAACAACACAAAAAAAAACCAGCAGCTACTTATTCATATACAATTCTTTTGGAACTTTTTTCCCACTATAATTGGTCTTTTGACCAATCACGTCAGATCTTTTCACATCAGATCTGATCTGATTGGTTAAAAAGACCAATTAGTGAAACAAAGATCAGAATTGGGCAGCCTGTCTAAAGGCAGCCAATGGGATTCAGTCTGATTCCATTTTATTTGATCACAGTGAGTAATGGTCGATTCACAGGTGTTTAATTAATGGACATCTGAGTATACATCTGGTTGGTTTGTTACTCTACAGATATGAACCACTGTGTTGGTTGGTTTGTTACTCTACAGATGTGAACCACTGTGTTGGTTGGCTTGTTACTCTACAGATATGAACCACTGTGTTGGTTGGTTTGTTACTCTACAGATATGAACCACTGTGTTGGTTGGCTTGTTACTCTACAGATATGAACCACTGTGTTGGTTGGCTTGTTACTCTACAGATATGAACCACTGTGTTGGTTGGCTTGTTACTCTACAGATACGAACCACTGTGTTGGTTGGTTTGTTACTCTACAGATATGAACCACTGTGTTGGTTGGCTTGTTACTCTACAGATATGAACCACTGTGTTGGTTGGTTTGTTACTCTACAGATATGAACCACTGTGTTGGTTGGTTTGTTACTCTACAGATATGAACCACTGTGTTGGTTGGTTTGTTACTCTACAGATACGAACCACTGTGTTGGTTGGTTTGTTACTCTACAGATATGAACCACTGTGTTGGTTGGTTTGTTACTCTACAGATGTGAACCACTGTGTTGGTTGGTTTGTTACTCTACAGATATGAACCACTGTGTTGGTTGGCTTGTTACTCTACAGATATGAACCACTGTGTTGGTTGGCTTGTTACTCAACCATATTCATTTGACTCCCTTTCGTTCTGACAGAGACCTGCCGTGACGTCTTATGCCCGGGAAGCTCCACGTGCGTTGTGGACCAGGCAAATAACGCCTACTGTGTGACCTGTAATCGGATCTGCCCTGAACAGACGTCACCGGAGCAGTTCCTGTGTGGCAACGACGGGATCATCTACACCAGCGCGTGCCATCTGAGGAGGGCCACATGTCTCCTGGGAACATCCATAGGAGTAGCATACCAGGGGAAATGCATCAGTAAGTAGTGTCTCCTGGGAACATCCATAGGAGTAGCACACCAGGGGGGAATGCATCAGTCAGTAGTGTCTCCTGGGAACATCCATAGGAGTAGCATACCAGGGGGGGAATGCATCAGTCAGTAGTGTCTCCTGGGAACATCCATAGGAGTAGCACACCAGGGGGGAATGCATCAGTAAGTAGGCCTAAGCTTTTGAAGCAACAGTATAGAATACGGCATCGTCGGCCTGTCCAAAAAAAAACCTTAGCCCCTACCCTCTAGACACTTAACCATATGGTTTACACATGTCCAATTCTCTAAGGCTTCATTTACACAGGCAGACAAATTCAGATCTTTCACCACTAATTGGTCTTTTGTACCAATCAGATCAGATCTTTTGCCAATAATTGGGCAAAATATCAGAATTGGTCTGCCTGTGTAAATGCAGCATAAGAGATCTAGAAGTTTCTAGAGGTAAGGGCTAGGGGTTGTTTCTGAACAGGGCTTACGTACTGTAGTCCCTCTTGGACACTCAAAGCCGTCCTAACCCACACTTGGGGTTGGAACCGGTTCAGGGAACAGAAACAATGATGAACAGAAATAGAACCGGTATCGTTCCAGTTCAACACTTTACCTCCTCTGTGGCAGGTCTATCATTTAAAACCGTTGATTACTAAACTCAGAAAAGTAGTGCTATTTTTTCTTTCTATTTAAGCAATACGATTGGCTGTTCATTCAAGCACCACTACGCTCCCGCCAATCACAACTTCTTGAACAGTACCGAAGTTGATAGCTACGTTCACACAGCACACGCCAGCTGTGCCCAGAGCTAAAAAGAAGTGCCCATCAATCTACTCGCTGAGCTTTATTTATTTTAGGGAAAGTGATTTACAAAAGTAAACCTTCAATAGTGAACAGATTAGCAATATGCTGGCTACTGTTGCTAGTCTGCTAATAACAAAACAAAACTGCAAAAATACTCTTTATCATTATTCTTGACTAACTTACTGTAGCCAGGTCCATATCTCATTTGGAACGCAATCGTCTTAAAGGGGCAGGGTCCTATTTTACAATGTTAAAATGAGTTACATTGCTAAATGATACGAAACAGCTTTTTGGTACACATCATAATAACCAAATGTAGCCTATTACTAGCTGAATATAGAGAGAAAGCCTGCCAACCTATAGGCTCTGCATGACCCCAATGCATTTTTAAAAACAACACCATGTCCGACACCAAGTTAATATTGGACCCTGTCATAGCCCAGAGTTTAACCTGACCAGATCATGAGATCAGGAAAAAACTCCAGGCCCCAGAAAAGACACAAACCAACTTTTGAACCTGTTGTACCTCCACTGGCCAGGGCTTCAAGCCTCATCCTGAATCCTCTCTCGCTATCTCCCAACCTGTTGTACCACCACTGGCCAGGGCTTCAAGCCTCCTCCTGAATCCTCTCTCGCTATCTCCCAACCTGTTGTACCACCACTGGCCAGGGCTTCAAGACTCATCCTGAATCCTCTCTCGCTATCTCCCAACCTGTTGTACCTCCACTGGCCAGGGCTTCAAGCCTCCTCCTGAATCCTCTCTCGCTATCTCCCAACCTGTTGTACCTCCACTGGCCAGGGCTTCAAGCCTCCTCCTGAATCCTCTCTCGCTATCTCCCAACCCTTAACATTTCTGTCGCATCTCACGCTTTTACAGTTGTCCATCACACAAGTAAACAACTAGCTTGCCCGCTCTGGAGCTAAATGTAAAGAAATTAATATATATATATATTTCACAGGTTAGACCATAATTTTATTATGCTGGTCGGAACAGTGGAACAGAATGAAAAAAAAAATAGTGGTTCTGTTCTGAAGGAAATTATTGGAAAATAATTTCAGTTCTTAACCATGCTGTAAAGTACTTACGATATAGTCTGAATGTAGGCTTTACCATAGAAATATAATCTATAGAAAGGACTTAGAGCCCCTAACCCTGGCAATCTGACTGATAAACTCATGGGTATTCATTCTATACATTCTATTTCTATGGCCTGTACCTCATAGGCAGTTTTTAGTCCACTCTGCCAACATTCCACATAAATGGAGGTTCTCCGAGCAGAGCCATTGAAGCTGTGGAGGTTCAGTATACATACCTGGGACTACTTTGTACTTGTTACTGTTTAGAACATGATGGACGTCTGATTGTTTCCTGAAGTTGCCAACATTACCCACAACACAGCTGAGGAAGTTTTTTCCTCCCTACTACAATGATACTTGACCACACATGACCTAACAGAGGACATGACTCACTACGACCCACTATGGTTACATGGTTATAGGACTCAATACGACACACTACGGTTACATGGTGATATGACTCAATATGACCCACTACGGTTACATGGTGATATGCCAAGCAGCACCAACGAGGCGTCAGCCTGATAAGTTCTGTCTGTCTTCTCCTCTCCTCTCTCTGGCTCCAGAGGCCAAGTCGTGTGAGGACATCCAGTGCAGCACGGGGAAGAAGTGTCTGTGGGATGCCAGGATGAGCCGAGGCCGCTGCTCCCTCTGTGAGGAGGCGTGTCCAGAGAGCCGGATGGACGAGACGGTGTGCGCCAGCGACAACACCACCTACCCCTCAGAGTGTGTTATGAAGCAGACTGCCTGCTCTCTGGGAATGCTCCTGGAGGTTAAGCATTCAGGATCTTGCAACTGTAAGTAATCACCACAGCAAAAGACAATTCCATGATCTTTCCCAACAATAATCCCTCCTTCGTCTCGTCTTGAGCCCCCGCCCCTGCAAACTCCCACTCCGCCCCCGCCCGCCCCCGCCCACCCACCCACCCGGCACAGCTCAGCTCAGCTCAGCTCAGCTTACGCATCTGAAAGGACTTGAGAATGGGAGAAATTGCATGATGTTGTCTGTGTTGCTGGCTTCTCTAACAAAAAAACAAAAAATCTGCAAAAACAAATGATAAAGTAAAAATATATATATATATATATGGGGGGGAGGGGGTCGAGATGCTATCTCCATAAAACTAACAAGAGACAAACTTTTACAGTTAGAACAGTCACGTATTTTAACATCTAGTTTTTTGGTCATAATCTCATAGTAATCTTTCACCTTTCACTTCCATGCATAGTTTTTTTTTTTTTTTTTTTTTTTTTTTTATTGTCATAGTTTTTTATTTTATTTTTTAATCTAGACAGACACATAATGGTAATATCTTTACAGCTTCTTACATTCCATGGTCACATTGCTAATTTCATGTTAATAATGCATTATGTTTTTGCTTTTGGGGTGTAGTCAATCAATTCAAAATACACTATGTCTGTAATGGCATACACCGCTCTGCTAACATGTAAAAAGAGTCCGATTGGAAACCAGTTGCATACATTCACATTCAAGTGCATAAGGTGATTGTAAAATTGGTGCCAATTTATCTAAGATTATTTAAGGTGAACCTTAACACATAGACTACCTATTTCTACCAAGATTCTACCTGCTCACTAAACTGGGGGCTTTACCTGCCTTCTAATTGTCCCAAAATAGCCTCAAGTAAATGATAGAAGTTACATTCTAAGTCGCTATATGTCAAAGAATGTCTGATGAAATAATTTCCTTTTCATCCTGATGAATAAATCTGGACATCTTCCACTACACTACATGATTATATATGATGTTCGACTGACTACATTTCTTCCACTACACGATTTTATATGATGTTCGACTGACTACTTTAATGCAAATGTGCCTTATTAAGGTACGTGTGGATTACAACTTCTCTAAAAGGACCTTTGCCATGATCACCTCATGAAAGAAGCATTTACCCTATAAGCAGAAGTTGCAGCTTGCAGAACAATGTTCTCTTATTTCTCCTCAAGTCTCTTTCTACTTGTAGAAAATTAACATGTGTTCTATCTGTACTGACTGCTGTGTGTGCTGATTGTAATGAATGTTGTCTATCAGAATATATGTGTATATATAAAAACAAATCCCTTTGTGGATTTGACGAGGTACTGCCTGTTTGTATTGTTGTCTCTCTTGCCTTTACATTTCCAAAATTTGAAGCTGTGTGGTTGGCCTGGCTCGTGTCCTGCTTGATAGGGGTCATAGGTCAAACTGCTGTGACCCCAGAGAAACACTCCGCCCAATGGCAGCAACTGAGACAAAAGGAGACTTAAAAAAATAATAATATGAGAAAGCCATTGAACACCTCATACCCCCTCCCTCTAAGTACGGCATGGATGCCTCAGTGCATCGTAGACTGCCAAGTCCCCTCCTCTAAGTACGGCATGGATGCCTCAGTGCATCGTAGACTGCCAAGTCCCCCTCCCTCTAAGTACGGCATGGATGCCTCAGTGCATCGTAGACTGCCAAGTCCCCCTCCCTCTAAGTACGGCATGGATGCCTCAGTGCATCGTAGACTGCCAAGTCCCCCTCCCTCTAAGTACGGCATGGATGCCTCAGTGCATCGTAGACTGCCAAGTCCCCCTCCCTCTAAGTACGGCATGGATGCCTCAGTGCATCGTAGACTGCCAAGTCCCCACTCCTTCTAAGTACGGCATGGATGCCTCAGTGCATCGTAGACTGCCAAGTCCCCCTCTAAGTACGGCATGGATGCCTCAGTGCATCGTAGACTGCCAAGTCCCCCCTCCCTCTAAGTACGGCATGGATGCCTCAGTGCATCGTAGACTGCCAAGTCCCTCCCTCTAAGTACGGCATGGATGCCTCAGTGCATCGTAGACTGCCAAGTCCCCCCTCTTCTCTGAAACATACCAACACCACCACACTTTTCTGTGGCTTTTGTGTAGGGGATTGGGGGGGCTTTTCAGAACATTCACTGACTATTGTTCTGCTGCGTTGCTGTTGTGCTCCTTATTCATACACCGGCTATCATATATTCTCCCATCTAGCCATAACAGAAGACCCTGAGGAAGAGGAGGAGGAGCAAGAAGATCAGGACTACATGGTTCACATCCATCTGTCCCCCTTATTGGATGGATAGACTGTCTATCATATCCACCTGACCTCCTTATTGGATGGATAGGCTGTCTATCATATCCACATGCTCTCCTTATTGGATGGATAGGCTGTCTATCATATCCACATGCTCTCCTTATTGGATGGATAGGCTGTCTATCATATCCACATGCTCTCCTTATTGGATGGATAGGCTGTCTATATCTGCCTGCCTGGTCTGCACGAAGGGAACAGTCCTAGGGCCATGTCTCATGTTGTCCATACTGTACAGTACATATGTGTATGCTTATTTATACATATAGATCAGTTCTGATAGAAATTTTATTTATACTGTGTTTTGTGTTTTTATAATTTATACATTTACAATGTTCAGGATTACTATGTACCATGTTGTTGTTACCACTTGTTTCTATTGGTTTTTGTTGTCCTGTTAAATTTTATTTTCCTTCATTTTTTCTTTATATATTTTAATTATTATTATGAAGAAATATATTTCTCCAAAGAGAAGCAGTGTTATTTATTGAGTAAAGTATCCGTCTCCATTCTGCAAGCTGTAATTGGCTTCATGCTTCCCTGAGCTGTACTAACCTGCTCATGTTCTCACTGTCAGATATCTTTATCATTCACAGATGTTTATCATTCACACATGAATGCATGTTTAGCCTACTGTGTGTTTTTATTTATGGGGGAATCTATCTCATCTGTCAATCATTTATGTACAGAAATGTTTCTGCTTTTTTTGTTAACCCATTATTTTAACACGTCTGAAGGGACAGTGTTAGGGTCCGTTATATTTTAACTCCAGTCAATTCCCGAAATGTAAACCCAATTCCAAATGTTCCTCGTTGAAAATCATTGAAGAGAATTGGAATTTCAGTGTACTTCGTGAATTGACTGGAATTTGGATGGAATTGAATTCCCACTCTTGAATGCAGCATTAGTTACTCCCCTACAGTGTTTCCCCAATGGAGATGTCTGTCTAACCCAGACAGACATCACTCAATAGCAGTATTTTTTTTAATCTTTTTTTTTTACATGTTAGAACATCTGTTTTTTTGGGGGCAACACTTGATTTTTATTTGTCACCAAGATGTGCCATGAACATTTGTGTGCTGCCAATGTTGTTCTCCATTTCGTCCTTGCAGAGCTCACCTGACTAGAATGCTATACACGTACATATACACTGTATCAAACCTCATCACTTTGCTTTTCTCATACCCGCTGTAGTTCTTTTCTGAATGCATTTTCATTTTCAAAAATCACAATAGAAATACAAAAATTCTGTTTATAAGTATATAGTTCAGTATTTTTTTTTTTTTTTAAATGTAAATTTCAAATGTACATACAAAGTCTGATGGTATTTGTAAAGATATGTAGAGTAAAACAATAAATAAAAACCTTTTTTTTTTCCTTACATGTTTGTAATTTCTGACCCGTAAGGAGACTGAAATCTCACTGTCTTTGATTATACAACGTATTAGATATTTTAAAATCACTGACACCAAAACACTTAAAAATTATTTAACCAATGTACATTGATCCATAACTTGATCCATAACTTGTGCCATTAAGAAATTACATTAACTACAAGCCCTATGAAATGTGTCCCATAGAAGTATTGAGTAACAGCTCATTCCAGAGTATTGTCTGTTGTTTATTGGTACAGTCATGCTTTTGAAGGCAGTAGCTAGTATAGATCTGTATTTTTTTGAAAGTGCTGATCTGAGATCAGTTTATAATTTTAGATCAAACTAATATGATCGTATGGACTGATCCTAGATCAACACTCCTACCTACTCTGATACATGTGCCTTGATCAAACTTACTATGAGACACTTTGTGGTGTGCTTTGTTGTTTATATTATACTAGGAGGTGTGTCTGTAAGAGGTTGGTCCTACCTAGCAGATTCATGGGGTTTGGTCCTAGCCAGCTGAATCATGGGGTTTGGTCCTAGCCAGCTGAATCATGGGGTTTGGTCCTAGCCAGCTGAATCATGGGGTTGGTCCTAGCCAGCTGAATCATGGGGTTTGTCCTAGCCAGTAGAATAGTGGGGTTTGTCCTAGCCAGCTGAATCATGAGGTTGGTCCTAGCCAGCTGAATCACGGGGTTGGTCCTAGCCAGCTGAATCACGGGGTTGGTCCTAGCCAGCAGATTCACGGGGTTGGTCCTAGCCAGCTGAATCATGGGGTTGGTCCTAGCCAGCTGAATCACGGGGTTGGTCCTAGCCAGCAGATTCATGGGGTTGGTCCTTTTACTGCTGACCTACAAAGCGTTAACTTCTTAGGGAGCGGCAGCAGAGGTGACGCTTTTGGAGAGTCTGGCGTGCCCAAAGTAAAATGCCTGGCACTGAGGCCCAGAAAATAGGATATGCACATAATTAGTACTATTGGATAGGAAACACTGAAGTTTCTAAAAGTGTTAAAAATAATGTATGTGAGTATAACAGAACTGATATAGCAGGCAAAAACCAGAGGAGTTTTTTTGTACATTACCTTTTTGTCCAGGCTGCCTATTGATTTCTATGTTAACTAGGACTGAGACTGCAGTACCTATGGCTTCCACTAGATGTCAACAGTCTTTATACAGTGTCTGGAGGCTCTAGCACTAAGCAGAACAGATAGGAAGAGGAAGTAGTGAAGGGACCACATTAGGCAACAACGTTTCACGAGCGCGAGATTGTGAGCGCGCCCCACTTTATTTTCCTTTCCTATCGTTCACGTTATCGTCCGGTTGAAATATTACAGTAAATATACATAAAAGGATACCTAAGGATACGTTTAAAAAATGATGTTTGATTTGTTTGGAGAAAGTGTATAGGTATAATTTGAACGTGTTCTCTTCACGGTTTTATGGGCGACTCGACGATGGATTTTATGATCATAACGCGCCAACCAAACTGAGATTTATGGATATAATAAATGACTTTTTCTAACAAAAGAACCATTGGATATCTTCGTTGGACACTTGGGAAGCCCTCAGCAGAAGTTCTTCGAAAGGTAAGTTACATTTCACCGGGTAGTGTCGGGAGCGGCCCGCTAGCGCGACGCTACTCCCTAAGTAGTTAAATGGGCTTCCAACTACCTGTCTCTCCGATTTGGTCCTGCCGTACATACCTACACGTACGCTACGGTCACAAGACGCAGGCCTCCTTATTGTCCCTAGAATTTCTAAGCCAAACAGCTGGAGGTAGGGCTTTCTCCGATAGAGCTCAATTTTTATGGAATGGTCTGCCTATCCATGTGAGAGATGCAGACTCGGTCTCAACCTTTATGTCTTTATTGAAGACCCATCTCTTCAGTAGGTCCTATGATTGAGTGTAGTCTGGCCCAGGAGTGTGAAGGTGAACGGAAAGGCACTGGAGCAACGAACCGCCCTTGCTGTCTCTGCCTGGCCGGTTCCCCTCTCTCCACTGGGATTCTCTGCCTCTAACTCTATTACAGGGGCTGAGTCACTGGCTTACTGGTGCTCTTCCATCCTGTCCCTTGGAGGGGTGCGTCACTTGAGTGGGTTGAGTCACTGACGTGATCTTCCTGTCCGGGAAGGTCGCCCCCCTTGGGTTCGTGCACCTGGGGGAGATCTTTGTGGACTATTCTCAGCCTTGTCTCAGGGTAGTAAGTTGGTGGTTTGAAGATATCCCTCTAGTGGTGTGGGGGCTGTGCTTTGGCAAAGTGGGTGGGGTTATATCCTGCCTGGTTGGCCTTGTCCGGGGGTATCGTCTCATGGGGCCACAGTGGGCCACAATTAGCTCCCTCTAATTCTCTCTCCCTCTCCCTCTCCCTCTCCCTCTCCTCCCGAGGGACCTGAGCCCTGGGACAATGCCTCAGGACTATCTGGCCTGATGACTCCTTGCTCAGAACAGTTTCAACTGTTCTGCCTGCGGCTATGGAACCCTTACCTATTCACCGGACATGCTACCTTGTCCCGGACCTGATGTTTTTCGACTCTCTCTACCGCACCTGCTGTCTCTAACTCTGAATCCTCGACTATGAAAAGCCAACTGACATTTACTCCTGAGGTGCTGTCCTGTTGCACCCTCTACAACCACTGTGATTATTATTATTTGACCCTGCTGGTCATCTATGAACATTTGAACATCTTGGCCATGTACTGTTATAATCTCCACCCAGCACAGCCAGAAGAGGACTGGCCACCCCTCAGAGCCTGGTTCCTCTCTAGGTTTCTTCCTAGATTCCATCCTTTCTAGGGAGTTTTTCCTAGCCACCGTGCTTCTACATCTGCATTGCTTGCTGTTTGGGGTTTTAGGCCGGGTTTCTGTATAGCACTTTGTGACATCGGCTTTATAAATACATTTGATCGATTGATTGATATTGCTGTATGATGGATTTTGTATTGTAGGTATATTGTGGTAGAGTAGTGGTGTAATAATGTATTGTATTGTAGATATGAAGTGGTAGAGTAGTGGTGTAATAATGTGTTGTATTGTAGATATGTAGTGGTAGAGTGGTGGTGTAATAATGTGTTGTATTGTAGATATGTAGTGGTAGAGTAGTGGTGTAATAATGTGTTGTATTGTAGATATGTAGTGGTAGAGTAGTGGTGTAATAATGTGTTGTATTGTAGATATGTAGTGGTAGAGTAGTGGTGTAATAATGTGTTGTATTGTAGATATGTTGTGGTAGAGTAGTGGTGTAATAATGTGTTATATTGTAGATATGTAGTGGTAGAGTAGTGGTGTAATAATGTGTTGTATTGTAGATATGTGTTGTGTAATGTGCTGTTGTATTTTGTAATTGCCTTAATCTTTTTTGGACCCCAGGAAGAGTAACTGCTGCCAAGGCATCCGTAATAAATACAAATGTGAAAGTTGGTTTGGTGTTTCTAGCTTGAACAGTTCAAGAGTAACAATTATTGTTGTTGGGTATGATATACAGTTGAAGTCGGAAGTTTACATACACTTAGGTTGGAGTCATTAAAACTCGTTTTTCAACCACTCCACAAATGTCTTGTTAACAAACTATAGTTTGGCAAGTCAGTTAGGACATCTACTTTGTGCATGACACAAGTAATTTTTCCAACAATTGTTTTCAGACAGATTATTCCACTTATAATTCACTGTATCACAATTCCAGTGGGTCAGAAGTTTACATACACTAAGTTGACTGTGCCTTTAAACAGCTTTGAAAATTCCAGAAAATTATGTATGGCTTTAGAAGCTTCTGATAGGCTAATTGACATAATTTGAGTCAATTGGAGGTGTACCTGTGGATGTATTTCAAGGCCTACCTTCATACTCAGTGCCTCTTTACTTGACATCATGGGAAAATCAAAAGAAATCAGCCAAGACCTCAGAAAAAAAACTGTAGACCTCCACAAGTCTGGTTCATCCTTGGGAGCAATTTCCAACCGCCTGAAGGTACCACGTTCATCTGTACAAACAATAGTACGCAAGTATAAACACCATGGGACCACGCAGCCGTCATACCGCTCAGGAAGGAGAGGCGTTCTGTCTCCTAGAGATGTACTTTGGTGCGAAAAGTGCAAATCAATCCCAGAACAACAGCAAAGGACCTTGTGAAGATGCTGGAGGAAACAGGTACAAAGGTATCTATATCCACAGTAAAACGAGTCCAATATTGACATAACCTGAAAGGCCGCTCAGCAAGGAAGAAGCCACTGCTCCAAAACCGCCATAGAAAAGCCAGACTGCGGTTTGCAACTGCACATGGGGACAAAGATCGTACTTTTTGGAGAAATGTCCTCTGGTCTGATGAAATAAAAATAGAACTGTTTGGCCATAATGACCATCGTTATGTTTGGAGGAAAAAGGGGGAGGCTTGCAAGCCGAAGAACACCATCCCAACCATGAAGCACGGGGGTGGCAGCATCATGTTGTGGGGGTGCTTTGCTGCAGGAGGGACTGGTGCACTTCACAAAATAGATGGCATCATGAGGTTGGAAAATTATGTGGATATATTGAAGCAAAATCTCAAGACATCATTCAGGAAGTTAAAGCTTGGTCGCAAATGGGTCTTCCAAATGGACAATGACCCCAAGCATACTTCCAAAGTTGTGGCAAAATGCCTTAAGGACATCAAAGTCAAGGTATTGGAGTGGCCATTACAAATCCCTGACCTCCACCCCATAGAAAATGTGTGGGCAGAACTGAAACAGTGTGTGCGAGCAAGGAGGCCTACAAACCTGACTAGTTACCCCAGCTCTGTCAGGAGGAATGGGCCAAAATGCACCCAACTTATTGTGGGCACTTGTGGAAGGCTACCCGAAACGTTTGACCCAAGTTAAACAATTTAAAGGCAATGCTACCAAATACTAATTGAGTGTATGGTAACTTCTGACCCACCGGGAATGTGATGAATGAAATAAAAGCTGAAATAAATGATTCTCTCTACTATTATTCTGACATTTGAAGTGGTGATCCTAACTGACCCGAGACAAGACAGGGAATTATTACTAGGATTAAATGTCAGCAATTGTGAAAAACTGAGTTTAAATGTATTTGGCTAAGGTGTATGTAAACTTCCGACTTCAACTGGACTAATAATGCACATTTAAGTAGTTAGCTGTGGTCAGTAGTTGTGGTCAGATTTTATGGACAGTATTTGTGTGTTTGTGGCCATTAGTTGTGTGGTTAAGTAGTTTTGTAGTCAGTAGTTGTGGTCAGTAGTTGTGGTCAGTAGTTGTGTGGTTGTGGTCAGTCGATTTGGTCAGTGGCTGTGGTCAGTTGTTTTGGTCAGTTGTTTTGGTAGGTATTGGTGGCTCATTAGTTGTGGTCAGTAGTTTTGTGGTTGTGTTCATTAGTTGTGTGGTCAGTAGTTGTGGTTAGTAGTTATGGTCTCTAGTTGTGTTTATGTGTTCAGTAGTTGTGGTCAGTAGTTGGCTGGTTGAGTTCAGTAGTTGTGTGGTTGTGGTCAGTAATTGTGGTCAGTAGTTTTGGTAAGTCGGTGTGTGGTTCAGTAGTTGTGGTCAGTAGTTGGCTGGTTGAGTTCAGTAGTTGTGTGGTTGTGGTCAGCAATTGTGGTCAGTAGTTGTGTGGTCAGTAAATATGTAAATTGTCCGGGTGGCCATTTGATTAGCTGTTCAGGAGTCTTATGGCTTGGGGGTAGAAACTGTTAAGGAGCCTTTTGGACCTGGACTTGTGTAACGGATGTACGGTAGGGGAAAAACGGTTGAACATTATTATTTTGTGAAATGTACGATGTAGAAAGGGAGATTTTGTTTGATAGGGTCAGAGAGGTCGGATGGGAATCCTTAGATTTGATTTGAAATTCAGGGTTAGTTAATAGGGGCGGCAGGTAGCCTAGTGGTTAGAGCATTGGGCCAGTTAAACCCCGAAGGATTCGAATTGTTCAGCCCCTTGAACTAGGCAGTTTCAGGGGGCGATGTTCCTAAGCCGTCATGATAAATAAAATAATTTGTTCTTAACTGAATGGCCTGGTTAAATAAAATTAAAAAAATTAAAAAATGTAAATATAGTGGTAGAGATAGGTCGCCGCCGGCCCCACACTCCAGAACAATAGGTGGCGCTTGTATGCAGCTGTGTGTTGGTTGCGATTCGCCAGGAAAAGAAAGAAGCAGCAGCAGCAGCAGAATCATGGCGTCCTCAATGTCACGTCTCGGTCTGAGACGAGCTTCCCTGCTAAATACAGCCACTAAACTATTCCTGAATAATCCCGTCAGGTAATGATGACTTGTTGTTTTTATTTGACTACATCGCTATAGTCCTATTTCTGTCGCACCGCGACTTTGTGACCTCCTGGGCCGTTATAACGTGCCATTGTTAAATGCATGTGTCATTGGTCTACTTTAGCCAGCTGGCTAACATAAGCTCTTTAGCTTAGCAACTTCGACAAAAAAAAAACACACACAAAAAGTTACGTTTCAGGATGTGTTCTTGGGGTATTTTATAGTGATAATGAGTCATAGATGAAAGGTAGTGTGTATGTATGTCATAGCTGAGTTAGTTAAACGTTTAGCTCGCTGCGTGTGTCCCTTTTTTAAGGGACAACAACTGTGTTAACTAGTTAGCAGCAAAGACGGGTACAGTAGGAAGATTGGATGGCAGAAACGGCTTCACCCGAATAAAAAAAAGCCCAGATCAAACTGCTTGTGTGTGTGTGTGTGTATATATATATATATAGTAGTTTGACGGAAAAAAACAATAAACCTGTCAGTTTATCACTTTCACAAAATACCCATAGTAATAACGTACTGTATACTACATACTTAATGAAGTGTAGTGTGTGTGTGTGTGTGTGTGTGTATATATACTACATACTTTTATACTATTAGTTAGTTAATTTTTGTATACTATAAATGAACGGTGTTCTTTCAGTTGAGTGTACTAAGCACTTCGCCTGTCTCCTGGAAGTTGATGCTGTTGCTATGCAACCGCCTGTGAATATTCCCCAAAATGTGCAACCCTAAGTCACCAATGCTCTGGACAACATGTGAACAGCCTAGTCAGCTCTGTCTGCTAGAGCGAGTGAAATGGTCAGAGTGAGGTGTTCTCTCATGTGTCTGGAAGTAGCTAGCAAGTTACCTTGGGGGTGCTTGACCGTCCATCATCGGCAGACTTGAGATATGGCAGTTTTTTTGGGGGGAGAGACTCCTTCACCCTCCCAGGAGACTGTCAAACATGATGACGACACCACCCTGACAGGTGTTGCTGGGCAGCTTCAATGTGGTGCTCTTATTCTTCTCACATTGCTTGGTGAGGTAGATTGCTGCTATAACTTGATGACCCTTCACATACCTAACCATTTCCTTGGCTCTCTTGTAGACTTTATCCATTGTTTTCAGTGCCATGATGTCCTTGAGAAGCAGATTTGAGTGCATGAGCAGCACAGACAATGTGTGTGATGTGAGGGTAGGACTCCTCCACTTTAGACCAAGCAGCCTTCATGTTCGCAGCATTGTCTGTCACCAGTGCAAATACCTTCTGCGGTCCAAGGTCATTGATGACTGCCCTTCAGCTCATCTGCAATGTAGAGACCGGTGTGTCTGTTGTCCCTTGTGTCTGTGCTCTTGTAGACTACTGGTTGAGGGTTAGAGATGATGTAGTTAATTATTCCTTGCCCCACGAGCATTCGACCGCCCATCAGAGATGATTGCAATACAGTCTGCTTTCTCTATGATAGGCTTGACCTTCACTTGAACTCTGTTGTATGTCCGGTTGGAAGGGCGTATGCTGGGTGAATAACATTCTCTTCCGATACACATTGCCTGTGAGGTGAACCAGTTGCATACACAGCTCGAGCAAGACATTCATCAGCGTTTCTCTGACTACGTTCCTCCATTGAGTCAAATAAAAACTTCTGATTCCGGGAGGACCATGAACTGTTGCTATCGATAAGGTGTCTGATTCATCATTTTCACCTCGAGAAGAGGGACTTTTGTCAGAGGTTGCTTGTTGTGAGCGCTGAGGGAACTTTATGCACTTGGCCAGATGATTCTGCATCTTTTGTTGCATTCTTCACATATGATTTGGCACAGTATTTGCATATGTACACAGCTTGTCCTTCTACATTAGCTGCAGTGAAATGTCTCCACACATCAGATAGTGCCCGTGGCATTTTCCCGTAAAGATTATATATTTTTTGGGGGTTAAACAAAATACAATTCCATGTACAGATAAATAGTTAAGCCGTTAGATTAAACAACTCCTTTTGTAAGATAAATGTTTTAAAATGAAACGTATGGAAACAGGTGCATTAACACTCCTCAGTTAGCAGGCAGAAGCAAGGGAAAACCCACATGGTAGCGAAGAGAAATTTGTTAGAAATTATTTAAACACACTTTGCTGTAGGCTACTATTTACTAGTTAACAAAAAAATCATGTATGTCATATAAAATATATTCACCCCACCCAGTATTGTAATCAAAACATACCAGAAAGCATGTAGTCCTTGGCTCAGACTGTGGGCTCAATAGCATCTCATTGGTGTGCAAGATCTTGAGAATCAGCTGTACATGTGATGGAAGAATGCACTGTGCATGCAGAGGGTTGCAATTCCATTGAATTGAGGATAGTTTAACCAAAATATGCCACAAGACCTATAATTGCCTTATGTGTATCCCACAAAAAAAGGTTCACTATTATAAGCTAACTTTTTTTGACGAATGTAAGCAAAATTCCCCAAATTCCAGCGCTTAACTTCCCATGGAAAATTTCAGAAAAAAAATCTGGAAAATTTAACAAAGTTTCAGACCCTTTGCAATGCTATTGGTGACTTTGGCAAATATTTAATTACGCTTTTTATTGCCGACATTTACTGACACCGGCCATATTCAACAGGTGTTGAGCGTTGGTCAATTCATCAGTTACACTGCGCTCTGTTATACTCACACAGAGTGCTCTGAAATCAGAGTAGATAGCCACAGCGAATTTACAAATGCGTTACGACTACGACCACTTAGCTAAGCTAAGAATGACGTGAATAATCAATTAAATACACTTTGGGTAGTTGGATAGCAAATAGTTAATATACTGGCAAGTTCAATGTATTGGTAGCCAACTAACATTAGGTAGCTAGCTAACATACGTGTACATACTGCTGTAATGCTATGCGGTTCGTAAGGACAGCGTAGCTAACATACCGGTACATACTGCTGTAATGATATGCTATGTGGTTAGTAAGGACAGCGTAGCTAACATACCGGTACATACTGCTGTAATGATATGCTATGTGGTTAGTAAGGACAGCGTAGCTAACATACCGGTACATACTGCTGTAATGATATGATATGTGGTTCGTAAGGACAGCGTAGCTAACATACCGGTACATACTGCTGTAATGATATGATATGTGGTTCGTAAGGACAGCGTAGCTAACATACCGGTACATACTGCTGTAATGATATGCTATGTGGTTAGTAAGGACAGCGTAGCTAACATACTGGTACATACTGCTGTAATGATATGCTATGTGGTTAGTAAGGACAGCGTAGCTAACATACCGGTACATACTGCTGTAATGCTATGCGGTTCGTAAGGACAGCGTCGCTAACATACCGGTACATACTGCTGTAATGATATGCTATGTGGTTAGTAAGGACAGCGTAGCTAACATACCGGTACATACTGCTGTAATGCTATGCGGTTCGTAAGGACAGCGTAGCTAACATACCTGTACATACTGCTGTAATGCTATGTGGTTCATAAGGACAGCGCAGCTAACATACCGGTACATACTGCTGTAATGATATGCTATGTAGTTAGTAAGGACAGCGTAGCTAACATACCGGTACATACTGCTGTAACGATATGCTATGTGGTTCGTAAGGACAGCGTAGCTAACATACCGGTACATACTGCTGTAATGATATGCTATGTGGTTAGTAAGGACAGCGTAGCTAACATACCGGTACATACTGCTGTAATGATATGCTATGTGGTTCGTAAGGACAGCGTAGCTAACATACCGGTACATACTGCTGTAATGATATGCTATGTGGTTAGTAAGGACAGCGTAGCTAACATACCGGTACATACTGCTGTAACGATATGCTATGTGGTTCGTAAGGACAGCGTCGCTAACATACCGGTACATACTGCTGTAATGATATGCTATGTGGTCTCGTAAGGACAGCGTAGCTAACATACCGGTACATACTGCTGTAATGATATGCTATGTGGTTAGTAAGGACAGCGTAGCTAACATACCGGTACATACTGCTGTAATGATATGATATGTGGTTCGTAAGGACAGCGTAGCTAACATACCGGTACATACTGCTGTAATGATATGCTATGTGGTTAGTAAGGACAGCGTAGCCAACATACCGGTACATACTGCTGTAATGCTATGCGGTTTGTAAGGACAGCGTAGCTAACATACCGGTACATACTGCCGTAATGCTATGCGGTTCGTAAGGACAGCGTAGCTAACATACCTGTACATACTGCTGTAATGCTATGCGGTTCATAAGGACAGCGTAGCTAACATACCGGTACATACTGCTGTAATGATATGCTATGTGGTTAGTAAGGACAGCGTAGCTAACATACCGGTACATACTGCTGTAACGATATGCTATGTGGTTCGTAAGGACAGCGTCGCTAACATACCGGTACATACTGCTGTAATGATATGCTATGTGGTTCGTAAGGACAGCGTAGCTAACATACCGGTACATACTGCTGTAATGATATGCTATGTGGTTAGTAAGGACAGCGTAGCTAACATACCGGTGCATACTGCTGTAATGATATGCTATGTGGTTAGTAAGGACAGCGTAGCTAACATACCGGTACGTACTGCTGTAATGCTATGCGGTTCGTAAGGACAGCGTAGCTAACATACCGGTACATACTGCTGTAATGATATGCTATGTGGTTAGTAAGGACAGCGTAACTAACATACCGGTACATACTGCTGTAATGATATGCTATGTGGTTAGTAAGGACAGCGTAGCTAACATACCGGTACATACTGCTGTAATGCTATGCGGTTCGTAAGGACAGCGTAGCTAACATACCGGTACATACTGCTGTAATGCTATGCGGTTCATAAGGACAGCGCAGCTAACATACCGGTACATACTGCTGTAACGATATGCTATGTGGTTCGTAAGGACAGCGTCGCTAACATACCGGTACATACTGCTGTAATGATATGCTATGTGGTTAGTAAGGACAGCGTAGCTAACATACTGGTACATACTGCTGTAATGATATGCTATGTGGTTAGTAAGGACAGCGTAGCTAACATACCGGTACGTACTGCTGTAATGCTATGCGGTTCGTAAGGACAGCGTAGCTAACATACCGGTACATACTGCTGTAATGATATGCTATGTGGTTAGTAAGGACAACGTAGCTAACATACCGGTACATACTGCTGTAATGCTATGCGGTTCGTAAGGACAGCGTAGCTAACATACCGGTACATACTGCCGTAATGCTATGCGGTTCGTAAGGACAGCGTAGCTAACATACCTGTACATACTGCTGTAATGCTATGCGGTTCATAAGGACAGCGTAGCTAACATACCGGTACATACTGCTGTAATGATATGCTATGTGGTTAGTAAGGACAGCGTAGCTAACATACCGGTACATACTGCTGTAACGATATGCTATGTGGTTCGTAAGGACAGCGTCGCTAACATACCGGTACATACTGCTGTAATGATATGCTATGTGGTTCGTAAGGACAGCGTAGCTAACATACCGGTACATACTGCTGTAATGATATGCTATGTGGTTAGTAAGGACAGCGTAGCTAACATACTGGTACATACTGCTGTAATGATATGCTATGTGGTTAGTAAGGACAGCGTAGCTAACATACCGGTACGTACTGCTGTAATGCTATGCGGTTCGTAAGGACAGCGTAGCTAACATACCGGTACATACTGCTGTAATGATATGCTATGTGGTTAGTAAGGACAGCGTAGCTAACATACCGGTACATACTGCTGTAACGATATGCTATGTGGTTCGTAAGGACAGCGTCGCTAACATACCGGTACGTACTGCTGTAATGCTATGCTATGTGGTTAGTAAGGACAGCGTAGCTAACATACCGGTACATACTGCTGTAACGATATGCTATGTGGTTCGTAAGGACAGCGTAGCTAACATACCGGTACATACTGCTGTAATGATATGCTATGTGGTTAGTAAGGACAGCGTAGCTAACATACCGGTACATACTGCTGTAATGCTATGCTATGCGGTTAGTAAGGACAGCGTAGCTAACATACCGGTACATACTGCTGTAATGCTATGCTATGCGGTTTGTAAGGACAGCGTAGCTTGCAAATTGTCAGCCAACATAACGTGTAACTTATCTAAAAAGTAATTTACTTTTATTACATTGCTCAACATTTTATTAACATTCGTCATAATTTGTATCAGACTTCGGTTGCATATTTTCTTCAAATCTGAAAATCTAGTGAAGCCATGCCCATATTTTCGGGAAGAATTCCATTATGGGCCCTAAAAGCATGGAAATAGTGTCCACTGCTTGTACACTAACTTATTTCTGTCACAAATAGTACGTTTTAGTGCAGTTAGTATTCAAACACACCTAAGGACTTTAATGAGGTTGGAGTAATAACATGTTAAACTACTGAAGACATTGGCGGTGACTCAGCCACCGTAATAGGGTTAGAGGCAGGGAATGGAGAGAGGGGGGAATCCCGGCTAAGCAGAGACAGCAAGGGCGGTTTGTTGCTCCAGTGCCTTTCCGTTCACCTTCACACTCCTGGGCCAGACTACACTCAATCATAGGACCTATTGAAGAGATGCGTCTTCAATGAAGACTTAAAGGTCGAGACCGAGTCTGCGTCTCTCACATGGATAGGCAGACTATTCCTTAAAAATGGAAATTAGAAATTCTAGGGAAAATAAGGAGGCCTGCGTCTTGTGAACGTAGCGTACATGTAGGTATGTACGGCAGGACCAAATTGGAGAGATAGGTAGGAGGAAGTCCATATAGTGCTTTGTAGGCTTGCCATAAAACCTTAAAATCAGCCCTAGCCTTAACAGGAAGCCAGTGTAGAGAGGCTAGCACCGGAGTAATATGATCACATTTTTTTGGTTCTAGTCAAGATTCTAGCAGCCGTGTTCAGCACTAACTGGAGTTTATTTAGTGCTTTATCCGGGTAGCCCGGAAAGTAGAGCACTGCAGTAGTCTAACCTAGAAGTGCCAAAAGCATGGATTAGTTTTTCTGCATCATTTTTTTTCGGGACAAAGTTTCAGATTTTTTTGCAATGTATACGAAGATGGAAAAACAACGTTTTTAGTTTAACCAGGTTACTGACTGACTAGGCTAGTTCTTCTTCATGTTTTTTTTTTTTTTGTGATTCAAAGGAGGTTATATCACTAGAAATGCAGCATGCAGACAGACCAGGGCCTCTCAAAGCAGGAGTTGCTGATTTTAGGATCAGTTTTGCCATTATATCACAATGAATAATTCCATTGACAAAGGGAGAGCTGGTCCTAGATACATTTTACATAGCAGTCTTTTACCACAGGACCCTAGAGTTATTTTCGTGAACCTTTTCTTTAACTAGGCAAGTCAGTTAGGAACAAATTCTTATTTCACAATGACGGCCTAGGAACAGGTGGGTTAACTGCCCAGTCAAACCCTCCGCTAACCCAGACAACGCTGTGCGGAAGCAAGGGCCTTACCTGGGAGTACAGCAACAGTCTCTCTGTTACACTCCATGCTTTTGAACTGACTGTTCGTATGTGAATTTCCATATCAATGACACAAAAAAAAAAAGGGTTGAATTGTTCAGCAACATGTGCAGTGACGAAAGGTACGTAATGCATCTATTTTCATCTCCCTGTCAGGCCTCTGCATGCTGTGACATGGGCATATATTAGTTGTTTATACGGAAAATATTGC
The DNA here is from genome assembly GCA_030435695.1 of Brachymystax lenok tsinlingensis. Classification (NCBI taxonomy): domain Eukaryota; kingdom Metazoa; phylum Chordata; class Actinopteri; order Salmoniformes; family Salmonidae; genus Brachymystax; species Brachymystax lenok. The sequence continues at coordinate 4,238,390 of CM059807.1, forward strand.
ATTTTGGTCATCCCCCCCCAAAAATGTGTCCGTTGAACGTCTGTGGATAGCTGACAACAGTGTGGCAGGTTTGTTGATGTGCTCCTCTGGAGTTCCACAGCCCAGCAAACTCACCTGGGGACAGAGGGATGGTTAGATTTGATACGTCTTGAATACTTTTTACAGGGAGGAGAGAGGGTGACTTGGGAGTGAGTACAGTACATCCAGTCTAACGATTGGCCCTGGACAATATGCTGGCATCACACAAGCAGACTGCCATAGTGAAGGAGGTTTACATAGTGCGTCAACTATACTCTTTTGAGTGGAGCGTACTTCTCTGTGCTTTGGAGAGTTTGCAGGTAGTGGGTCAGAAGATCTAGAGGTCCTTGGACCAGTCAGTCTCTGTAGCACCTGGAGAGAGATGGATAGAGGTAGTTGGTCAGAAGATCTACAGGTCCTTGGACCAGTCAGTCTCTGTAGCACCTGGAGAGAGATGGATAGAGGTAGTTGGTCAGAAGATCTAGAGGTCCTTGGACCAGTCAGTCTCTGTAGCACCTGGAGAGAGATGGATAGAGGTAGTTGGTGTGCTTGAAAGAGCGCTCTCACCCCTGACCTCCCACTGGCCCAGGGCCTCCTGCCTAACCCTCTAATTGGTCTCCACTGGCCCAGGGCCTCCTGCCTAACCCTCTAATTGGTCTCCACTGGCCCAGGTCCTCCTGCATAACCCTCTAATTGGTCTCCACTGGCCCAGGGCCTCCTGCCTAACCCTCTAATTGGTCTCCACTGGCCCAGGGCCTCCTGCCTAACCCTCTAATTGGTCTCCACTGGCCCAGGGCCTCCTGCCTAACCCTCTAATTGGTCTCCACTGGCCCAGGGCCTCCTGCCTAACCCTCTAATTGGTCTCCACTGGCCCAGGGCCTCCTGCCTAACCCTCTAATTGGTCTCTAACAGGGATTTACTCTAGCAGTAGACCTTTGTATGGGACCTCCTTATGAGTGTAGTATTAACTCTTGAAATTGTATAATTTTTTTTATTTAACTAGGCAGGTCAGATAAGAACAAATTCTTATTTACAATGATTGCCAAACCCAGACAACACTGGGCCTCCCTAAGGGACTCTCAATCACCTCCGGTTGTGATACAGCCTGCATAATGCAATGTAAAGGAAACAATTATATCATGACTTACTGGCACGGAGTGGTCCATGTTCCTGCTGATAGCACGGAGTGCTTCATGTTCCTTTTGATAGCAAGCCTCGACCTGGATGCATGATTCATGCCTGAAAATGACGTCAGAGCTGTCATTAATAGTTACCACAGCCACAAAGTCATACATCCCGGCTATTTCTACATTTTCTCTACTTGAAATCAAATAACCCATAGTGTGATTATCCATGTCTGATTGGTCATCTGTAGCCTACAGCCTGTACGTTTACCCCGGATTTTGTGAGCGTTCCCTGCTGCTTCAGCTGGGTCGTATTCACTAGGAAGCAAACAGGCTGAAATGGCAAGGGACCTACCTGAATTTGTCCAATAAACGTTTTCTTTTTCCGTAAACAAAATGTTTTTGCTAGGGTGTGCACTAATGAATATGACCCGTTCAGTAGTCTTATTTAAGCAGGCTATCAGCGGGCTGGCCTTCCATGGACTAACACAGACTGGCAATCTCCTTCCCTGGCTTGCTCTAGTCCCTGGCTGGGCACTGGGCACATTGCTGTTTTTTTTTGTGACAAGCTAATAGCCAGTAGCCCATGTTGTTGTTCACTTCTCACAGAACCACCCCAGTTCTTGCCCCACTGACTCAGTCGCCATGGTTTGATCAGGACTTTGTTGGCTGGCTAGGCTTCCTGGCTGTTTCATGACAAGCCAGCATGTTCACTACTCCACACAGAGCCACCCCAGTCCTTCCTTAGGCACTCGGTGGCGGTGAGCCGGGGACAGTTGGACGGTGAGCCAACATAAAGTGTGGTCTGTCGTCAACTCATCAGCAGACCTGGGTTCAAAGATTATTTGACATTGTTCGGATACTTCTGCTGTGCTTGATTGAGCTTGTCCGGTGCGATGGAAACAATTGAAACATTTGAACAGCCCAAACCCCGCCCATTTGGCATTCCAAGCAGGCTGGTACAAATGCTGTGTTTTGAAATATGTCAAATATGGGTTGAACCCAGCAGGTCCGTCTGGTTAACAGGCAAGCAGGAGCCAGAAACTCACCAGACAGAACTAATGGGGAAGGAAAATGATCCCCCGTCTGTCTCCTTTCGCTGTCTCCTTCCCTCCTGCCTTCTCCTCCGCTGAGTCCTCTAAGACAGTTAATTGTCATGGAAGTTCCTAACTTGTTTATGTAATGTTGTCTGTGTGTGTCTGATTCTTTGCCATGAACAGTCTGTTCTAACTTCCTGCGTTGCCTGTGCAGGTCGGTGAGCCTGACTGGATGGAGGCTGGCAGAGAAAACAGGACCGGAGACGCAACTGATCACCGTGGACGAGAAGCTGGTGAGTAGTAGGCTACACACACACACACACACTTCCTGCTCAACGTGTCTATCGGTCACATGGCAGTGTCTCTCGTGTGACGGCGTCCAACTCTGCTCTCACGGTGTCCCAAACCTCCGTGTGTCACGCCATCCACGTCTCACGTCATCAGTTGCGTGTTTAGCCTAGTTCCAGCTGAAACGCTCTAACCCCTCCCCACACACACATGAATGGAACAGATAAGTTGTTTTATAAATATCACAGCCTGTTTGACAGTCTCCTTTTTCTTCTTTTCTTCTTCTGAAGGTTGTCTCCCTCCCAACACGTTAGATCATACACGGCTCTCAAGTCAAAGGCTTTCAATTTCATGTTTCTAGAAATCCAAGTTGTCCTTCACCGATTGTCCTTCTCATCTGTTGTGTAGCATAAACATTGATAAGCATTCCTTAGACGTGCTTTGAACATACTGTACCAAGGCTGGCTGTGTTTTAATCAGAACATTTTTTTATTTTTCATTTAGCGCTGCAGGTGAAGTAGTGGGGCGATAAGATGGGAGGTGGTGTAAGTGGATGAACGTTGGGGGTCTTTGTGTCCTTCCCAGACCCTGAGCTGGCCACCCTGGCACAGACAGACGAAGCCTTTGGCCAGCTCAGGGTCTGGCTAGATCTACCCTTGTTCCCTATGGGCCCTGGTCAAAGGTAGTGCATTATATAAGGAATTGAGTGTACCGTTAGAGAAGAAGCAGTCTTGTCTGTCTCTCTCCTCAGTCCCTCACAGCAGGAGACACGGTGAAGAGAAAAGGGGCCCAGAGAATGAATGGGGGGGGACTCTAGCCACTTGCATTCATTCTCACGCAGAAGACAGCGCTTCAGCATTGTGGGGGCACAGAGATTTTCCATTGTGTTGGAGAGAGAAGCTTAAAGGGGCAATCCGTGAATAAAATATTTTCCCCAACACTTTCAATAAAAAAGGCTGAGGGATAAAATGTAACCACTCTCAAATTCATGGATGCAAGGGCTGACCATCCATGATATCCGCGTTATAGTTTCAACCATGTTTTGAGGCTATAGAATGTTTTGTTTACGTTTTTTATTTTTATTATTTGTTTACAAACATTGGAATAAAACAAGCTTGTGTTTGTGACGGGATGTGACAGTTTCACGATGCATTTGAAGTTAGATTCTTTATCATTTTGGTAGATATCATTCATTTTATACGTCAAGAAAATTGTTGTAGCAACTGCAGATTGACCAATGCTCAGTCAGACTGGCCAGAGAGAGGACAGGAGGATATAATGGGACTGGCCAATCAGACATGATTATTTTTATTTTTACATTTCAGTCATTTAGCAGAGTCTCTTATGCAGAGTAACTTACAGTTAGTTCATTCATCTTAAGATAGCTAGGTGGGACAACCACATCACAGGCATAGTAAATACACTTTTCCCTCAAAGTAGCTATCAGCAAAGTCAAAGGTGGGAGGGGTCGAGGGCAAGTGTTTGTTCAGGGAAGTTTTTAAATATCTATCTTTTGAGGAGGGGGTCAAGGTTAAGAGGGTATTATTTAAGAAACACTTTGAAGAGGTAGGGTTTCAGATGTTTTCAGGAAGATGGGCAGGGACTCTGCTGTCCTAGCTTCAGGGAGAAGCTGGTTCCACCATTGGGGTGCCAGGACAGAGAAGAACTTTGACTGGGCTGAGCGGGAGCTGCCCCCCCTGTAGGGGTGGGATGGTCAAGAGACCTAAGGTGGCAGAACGGAGTGCTCGGATTGGGGTGTTGTCCAGGGTCACGCCAAGGTTCTTTGCGTTGTCGGGGGGGGGGCGACACTGTGGAGTTGTCAACCGTGACGGAGAGGTCTTTGAGCGGGCAGGCCTTTTTGTCCGGGAGGAAGAGCAGCTCTGTCTTGTTGAGCTTTGAGGTGGTGGGCCGACATCCAAGTTGCGATATCTGCCAGGTACACAGAGATCCGTGTCGCCACCTGGGTGTCAGATTGAACCAAGGAGTTGTGTCATCCGTATAGCATTGATGGGAGAGACCATGTGAGGATATGATCTGATGGTTCACAGGTGTCTGAAGGCAGCGGGTAGATCTAGGAGGATGAGAACAGAGGAGAGAGAGAGCGAGAGTCAGGTTTGGCAGTGCGGAGAGCCTCCGTGACACAGAGAAGAGCAGTCTCGGTTGAGTGACCCGTTTTGAAACCTAACTGGTAAGGGGTCAAGATGTTTCTGAGACCGCATTGCTCAAGTGTTTTGGAAAGAAAAGGTCTCCAGAGATGGTCTGGAAGAGGGGATTGGGTAGAGCGGGCAGGTTGTCGGGCGAGAGAGGGGAGACAGAGGTTTTATTTGTATTTATTTATCCTTTATTTTACTAGGCAAGTCAGTTATGAACACATTCTTATTTACAATGACAGCCTAGGAACAGTGGGTTAACTGCCTCGTTCAGGGGCAGAACGACAGGTTTTTACCTTGTCAGCTCGGGGATTCGATCCAGCAACCTTTCGGTTACTAGTCCAACGCTCTAACCACTAGGCTACCCTGCCGCCCCGAGAGGTCAAGGCGTAGGATAGTTCAGTGGACTCAATAGGCTGAGTGAAGGAGGAGCCGATGACGTCAACCTTTTTTTTCAAAATGGGAGATGGACTGGTGAGAGAGGAGATGGACAGGTGAGAGAGGGAGATGGACAGGTGAGAGAGGGAGATGGACAGGTGAGAGAGGGAGATGGACAGGTGAGAGAGGGAGATGGACAGGTGAGAGAGGGAGATGGACAGGTGAGAGAGGAGATGGACAGGTGAGAGAGGGAGATGGACAGGTGAGAGAGGGAGATGGACAGGTGAGAGAGGAGATGGACAGGTGAGAGAGGGAGATGGACAGGTGAGAGAGGGAGATGGACAGGTGAGAGAGGGAGATGGACAGGTGAGAGAGGGAGATGGACAGGTGAGAGAGGAGATGGACAGGTGAGAGAGGAGATGGACAGGTGAGAGAGGGAGATGGACAGGTGAGAGAGGGAGATGGACAGGTGAGAGAGGGAGATGGACAGGTGAGAGAGGGAGAAAAGAGAACATCTACATTAAGGCCAGATGCTCTAGGACTATGAGAGAAAACGTAGTCCGATGAAGAGCGCGAGAGCAGCTGGAGTAGCAGTGTTCTCTGGGGTGATCCATGTCTCCGACAGGCCCAAAAAGTCAAGGGACTGAAGGGCAACATAGGCTGAGATGAACTCTGCGGTGTTCACCAGCAGATCAGCAGTTCCCGAGCGCTGTCAGAGACCAGGAATTCCACCATGGGTTGTGCGCTCAGGGTTACACTAAGTTAGAAGGGTTGTAGCCACGGGGTGGGGAGCGTCTGTAAAGCCTACAGGGAGAGGAGTGAACAGGATGCCAAACGCACAGTTGCCAAAGCGGCAAAATATCAAATTGAGAATCTGTAAATAACTAGGTAAGATACTGAAGTGAGGGTGGAACCTTCCCCTCTTTCCTTTCCCTCAACAACTCGGTAGAACCGTCTTTGTTTCCTCGACAGTCCTATTTTTTTTTTTCCAACGAGACCACCACAGACACGACCGCCGCTTACAGCTGCCGCAGAGAAAACACTATTTGCCAGGTTGCCTAGCAGAGGTGAAGTGCACGCCTCCCAGACAGACAGGAGGCTATACTGGGACTGGCCCATCAGACAGACAGGAGGCTAAGCTGGGACTGGCCCATCAGACAGACAGGAGGCTATACTGGGACTGGCCCATCAGACAGACAGGAGGCTAAGCTGGGACTGGCCCATCAGACCGACAGGAGGCTATACTGGGACTGGCCCATCAGACAGACAGGAGGCTAAGCTGGGACTGGCCCATCAGACCGACAGGAGGCTATACTGGGACTGGCCCGTCAGACAGACAATTGAACGATTATTCTAATTCTGTAGTTGTAATATAGTGGATAGCACTTTTGAATCCATTGTTGTTTGACATAACAACTAATTAATAAAACCAGGGAAGAATTATTAACAGGGTAGGAACTGAAGTTGGTAAGTGTTTCCAGGTGAACCTAAACTAGATGTTACATTCGTAGAACGCTAGTGGAGAGCGTCAATGTCACCGACGTTGTTGCGTCCATCTGACCATGAAGAGTGAACGGCAAGAACATGCTGGTGACTCCGTGGTCGAGTGACGGCTCTCTCTTTCAGTGACAGGGCGGCGAGGCTCGATGTGATTAGCGGCGGGCAGCAGGAGAGGGACAGAAATGACAAACGGAGTTAAACCTATGGAAAAACTCATATTATACGCGCTGGAGTGGCATATCACATTGTAACAAACCAAACATTGAAATACCGTTATAGAAGGTCAAGTTAAAAACTCAAACCGGTCCATTTTTTTTCCTCCAAAATCCTGTTAGGCAGAGGGAGGGAGAATTACCCTCCTGCTCTCCCCTGCTCTACCCTCCTGCTCTCCCCTGCTCTACCATCCTGCTCTCCCCTGCTCTACCATCCTGCTCTACCCTCCTGCTCTCCCCTGCTCTACCATCCTGCTCTCCCCTGCTCTACCATCCTGCTCTACCCTCCTGCTCTCCCCTGCTCTACCATCCTGCTCTACCCTCCTGCTCTCCCCTGCTCTACCCTCCTGCTCTCCCCTGCTCTACCCTCCTGCTCTCCCCTGCTCTACCCTCCTGCTCTACCATCCTGCTCTACCCTCCTGCTCTCCCCTGCTCTACCATCCTGCTCTACCCTCCTGCTCTCCCTGCTCTACCATCCTGCTCTACCCTCCTGCTCTCCCCTGCTCTACCATCCTGCTCTACCCTCCTGCTCTCCCCTGCTCTACCATCCTGCTCTACCCTCCTGCTCTCCCCTGCTCTCCCATCCTGCTCTACCATCCTGCTCTACCCCCCTGCTCTCCCCTGCTCTACCCTCCTGCTCTCCCCTGCTCTACCATCCTGCTCTACCCTCCTGCTCTCCCCTGCTCTACCATCCTGCTCTACCCCCTGCTTTCCCTGCTCTACCCCCTGCTCTCCCTGCTCTACCCTCCTGCTCTCCCCTGCTCTACCATCCTGCTCTACCCTCCTGCTCTCCCTGCTCTACCATCCTGCTCTACCCCCCTGCTCTCCCCCCTGCTTTCCCCTGCTCTACCATCCTGCTCTCCCCTGCTCTACCATCCTGCTCTACCCTGCTCTCCCCTGCTCTACCATCCTGCTCTCCCCTGCTCTACCATCCTGCTCTACCCTCCTGCTCTCCCTGCTCTACCATCCTGCTCTACCCCCTGCTCTCCCCTGCTTTCTGCTCTACCATCCTGCTCTCCCCTGCTCTACCATCCTGCTCTACCCTGCTCTCCCCTGCTCTACCATCCTGCTCTCCCCTGCTCTACCCTCTTGCTCTCCCTTCCCCTGCTCTGCCCTCTCCTGCTCTGCCCTCCGCCGTCCCACTTTTGTTAGTAATTACTGTTTGATTTAGCATGCTGTGGTACTCCAGGACCCGGCTGTCAGGCTGGCCATGATACACAGCTTGACATGAAATGTCTGCTCTCTCAGGCTGACTGGCCCTGCAGCCGCCTCTACTCAACCAGCTAGTGCATTACAAACACTGAGACAGGCCTGGTCAGCTCAGCTAGGCGTAAAGGAGAGGCGTACGCACTCTGCTTGATCTGTCTTTTGTTATCGAGCCTCGTCTCCCTTCTCCGTTCACATAAAGACAAACCCAATAACCTTTTTTTTTAAAGAGCTTGTGAAGCTTTGTTCTAGTCTTCTAAAGAAAACTATGGTTTTCATGAGGAGGAGGATGGGAGAAGATGTGGAAGTTGTAACATTGACCAGGTATTCAGGACATGGTCCTTCAGTGCCAGCTGGAATTGTTTGGCATCAGTTGGCAGCCGTGACCAGTGTCCTGTCTGTCCTGTCTGGTGACATTTACTCTCCTTTATGTCATCATCAAAGTGCCTCTGCCACGTATTTATGGAGAGACTAGAGACGATTTCTTCCCTTTTTAACATTCACCAAAAGAAGGTGGTGATTATTTACGTAGACAGGAGATGAGGCGGCGGGTAGCCTCGTGGTTAGAGTGTTGGGCCTGTAACTGAAAGGTTGCTGGTTCGAATAGCTTAGTCGACAACGTTCAATTGTCGATGTGCCCTTGAGCAAGGCACTTTAACCCTAATTTGCTCCAGGTGTGCCGTACTACGATTGGTGACCCTGTAAAACAACACATTACACTGCACCTATCATACTACTATGACTGACCCTGTAAAACAACACATTACACTGCACCTATCATACTACTATGACTGACCCTGTAAAACAACACATTACCGTCTCAGTACTGACAGGAGGAGTAAAATGCCTCCCCCGTCTCAGAAGTTGAAGTGAATGTGTCTGTCTGAACTGAGCAGAGCATCTCGTCTGTAGCCTCTGGTACTGCTGCTCTGCTCACAACTTTATTTTTTATTTGATTTATGGCTTAAAACCTCCGCAATGTCCACTTAGCAGTGTCCGCAATGTCCACTTAGCAGTGTCCACAATGTCCACTTAGCAGTGTCCACAATGTCCACTTAGCAGTGTCCACTTAGCAGTGTCCGCAATGTCCACTTAGCAGTGTCCACAATGTCCACTTAGCAGTGTCCACTTAGCAGTGTCCACAATGTCCACTTAGCAATGTCCACTTAGCAGTGTCCACAATGTCCACTTAGCAGTGTCCACAATGTCCACTTAGCAATGTCCACTTAGCAGTGTCCGCAATGTCCACTTAGCAGTGTCCACAATGTCCACTTAGCAGTGTCCACTTAGCAGTGTCCACAATGTCCACTTAGCAATGTCCACTTAGCAGTGTCCACAATGTCCACTTAGCAGTGTCCACAATGTCCACTTAGCAGTGTCCACAATGTCCACTTAGCAGTGTCCACAATGTCCACTTAGCAGTGTCCACTTAGCAGTGTCCACAATGTCCACTTAGCAATGTCCACTTAGCAGTGTCCACAATGTCCACTTAGCAGTGTCCACAATGTCCACTTAGCAGTGTCTGCAGTGTCCACAATGTCCACTTAGCAGTGTCCACAATGTCCACTTAGCAGTGTCCACAAGAAGGCGGGGTTTATTGCCCTAACCAATAACCAAGTGTTATGGTTACTAGCATGTTAAGAAGATGTCCGGCCTCATCTCAGAACTTAATGAAGTGGATGTGTATGAGCTCTGAAGAACTCTCTGCAGTTATGAAGACTCTGACACAACGGTCTGTCTGTCTGTCTGTCACATACACAGAGAATGTGGACATATAAGTGTGACTACCAGAGATGAACACTGTCCTGTCCAGGGTATTTTTAGAGCGAGGAGTTAAGATCTACAGTATCAGGGTTTGAATCCTCTTAAGCCGGCCAGGGCCTGCCTAGCCTGCCTCGTTCGGGGGGGTATACTGCGTTGATTCTCCGCTTTCTCCCTCTTCTCGCTCTCTCCCTCTCGCTCTCTCTCTCCAGACATATCAAGTGTCTGTTTTGTCTGGTTGCCTCCTTGTAGTGTGTGTGAATCTACCGGCTGGTGTGTAGAGGAGCCTAGCAGGTCAGAGGAGAGGCCTCTTTGATGGGGCCCTAGACAAGGGGTTTTATGTATGCTCTACTAAATAAGGATTTCATTTAGTTTAACACACTTCTTCTACACAGAGAGAGGAGTGTTGTCTGGGCTGTGAAGGGTTGAAGGAAATGACAGGCCGTGGCTCGTTGGAGCATACAGTCAGATCTGTGGAGGAGAGGAAAAGCGGATTTCCTGTCTGTCTCCCCAACCCATTGTCTGTGGCAGTACCAGTCTCCCCGTGTCTGTGGCAGTACCAGTCTCCCCGTGTCTGTGGCAGTACCAGTCTCCCCGTGTCTGTGGCAGTACCAGTCTCCCCGTGTCTGTGGCAGTACCAGTCTCCCCGTGTCTGTGGCAGTACCAGTCTCCCCGTGTCTGTGGCAGTACCAGTCTCCCCGTGTCTGTGGCAGTAGTCACATAGCCAGGCTGTTGGTTGTCTCCTGTCTTTGCAGATTTTCTTTGGCTCTGTGATTTTGTGCCTTTTTTGAAGTTTGTTTGGAAAATCAGTCCATTCCACATGACACTTTCATTTTTGATGAAACAAATGTTGTAGACTTGCTTCAGCTGAGCCCTAACAATATAATGAGTGACAATGAGTGTTGTTTTGGCATGTGTCCCATAAATTGCCAGCGGGTGTTTCAATCCACCTTCGGGGCAAAGAAGACTATCTCAGCAGACAGTAACTGTATCTCAGTAACTGTCATAGTAACAGGCTGTATCTCAGTAACTGTCATAGTAACGGGCTGTATATCAGTAACTGTCATAGTAACAGGCTGTATATCAGTAACTGTCATAGTAACAGGCTGTATATCAGTAACTGTATCTCAGTAACTGTCATAGTAACGGGCTGTATCTCAGTAACTGTCATAGTAACGGGCTGTATATCAGTAACTGTCATAGTAACGGGCTGTATTTCAGTAACTGTCATAGTAACAGGCTGTATATCAGTAACTGTCATAGTAACGGGCTGTATATCAGTAACTGTCATAGTAACAGGCTGTATATCAGTAACTGTCATAGTAACGGGCTGTATATCAGTAACTGTCATAGTAACGGGCTGTATATCAGTAACTGTCATAGTAACGGACTGTATATCAGTAACTGTCATAGTAACGGGCTGTATATCAGTAACTGTCATAGTAACGGGCTGTATATCAGTAACTGTCATAGTAACGGGCTGTATATCAGTAACTGTCATAGTAACAGGCTGTATATCAGTAACTGTCATAGTAACAGGCTGTATCTCAGTAACTGTCATAGTAACAGGCTGTATCTCAGTAACTGTCATAGTAACAGGCTGTATCTCAGTAACTGTCATAGTAACAGGCTGTATCTCAGTAACTGTCATAGTAACAGGCTGTATCTCAGTAACTGTCATAGTAACAGGCTGTATCTCAGTAACTGTCATAGTAACAGGCTGTATATCAGTAACTGTCATAGTAACAGACTGTATCTCAGTAACTGTCATAGTAACAGGCTGTATATCAGTAACTGTCATAGTAACGGGCTGTATATCAGTAACTGTCATAGTAACGGGCTGTATATCAGTAACTGTCATAGTAACAGGCTGTATATCAGTAACTGTCATAGTAACGGGCTGTATATCGGTAACTGTCATAGTAACGGGCTGTATATCAGTAACTGTCATAGTAACAGACTGTATCTCAGTAACTGTCATAGTAACGGGCTGTATATCAGTAACTGTCATAGTAACGGGCTGTATATCGGTAACTGTCATAGTAACGGGCTGTATATCAGTAACTGTCATAGTAACAGACTGTATCTCAGTAACTGTCATAGTAACGGGCTGTATATCAGTAACTGTCATAGTAACGGGCTGTATATCGGTAACTGTCATAGTAACGGGCTGTATATCAGTAACTGTCATAGTAACGGGCTGTATATCAGTAACTGTCATAGTAACAGACTGTATATCAGTAACTGTCATAGTAACGGGCTGTATATCAGTAACTGTCATAGTAACGGGCTGTATTTCAGTAACTGTCATAGTAACAGGCTGTATATCAGTAACTGTCATAGTAACGGGCTGTATATCGGTAACTGTCATAGTAACGGGCTGTATATCAGTAACTGTCATAGTAACAGGCTGTATATCAGTAACTGTCATAGTAACGGGCTGTATATCGGTAACTGTCATAGTAACAGACTGTATCTCAGTAACAGTCACAAAGGGGAACATATAAACAAAGCCTGCCATGATTTCCGTGGCTGCAGGTAATTGGGCCAGTAACCCGAAAGGTGGGTAGTTCGAATCCCTGAGCCGACAAGCGGAGATCTGTCGACGTGCCCTTGTTGTTCCAGGGTTGTCGTTGATAATTGCTGCCCCTGGCTGTGACCTCCACTCTCCCCAGGGTGCCTCAGGGGAAGGTGGGATATGCAACAACAACAACATATTTCTAATTCACACAATACACACAATGTACATGTGTGTAACAGGACAATGATTATCACTCACCAAATGACGAGTTATTATATATGATGTCCTGGCCGTGCGGATGTGGAACTGAACACTGTCTGTGTGGTAACCTGAGAATTAAGACAACCCTTTAGGACCAGCTGCTCCTCACCCTCCCGCCCTCTAAAACCACACACGCGAGCGCACAGTATTTGTTGCTATTAGTGACGGACGCCATCTACGTCCAGTCCATAATTAGTACGACTCCTTTTTACACTTCAAAGCTGAACCCTACCCGCCAGGGGTGATAAGTGAGGCCAGCTGCCTGGTCCGGACACGGGCCTGGTTTACACCGAGGGATACCTACCTTCCCTCTGGAGGTTAAGGGGGGGACATATTCCTCCTCCCAGCCCAAGGCGGTTCACTGTGATCGGCCTTGTTTTGGCTGACCTGCTGACCTCCTTGGAGCTGCTGAGTTGTGGTAGTAGTGATTTGGCATAGGGAGTCCAGTCTGGTCGTACACATGTGGAACTAGAGGGATAGTGTATCCTGTCCGTGGGCCTCTCAGTCAGTACGTTTGTCACAGGGTCTGCGGCCTGACAAACCAGCCCCCCAGCCATAACATCCTGCTACCCAGCCGTAACATCCCGCCACCCAGCCGTAACATCCCGCCACCCAGCCGTAACATCCCGCCACCCAGCCGTAACATCCCGCCACCCAGCCGTAACATCCCGCCACCCAGCCGTAACATCCCGCCACCCAGCCGTAGCATCCCGCCACCCAGCCGCAGCATCCCGCCACCCAGCCGCAGCATCCCGCCACCCAGCCGTAGCATCCCGACACCCAGCCGTAGCATCCCGCCACCCAGCCGTAGCATCCTGCTATCCGCCACCTTGAAGGCTCTGTTCTATAGACAAGCTCCCTGCAGGCTATAGGCGCATATATATGAGACTGGTTTCCCATCACTGAGGATCAGTCTATATGCGGAGGGGGTGGGGGTATTATTTAAGACTATTGAGCATTATGCCTAAAAAGTGATTCGCTATAATAGTTTTTTTCTTCTTCTTCTCTCCAGTAAGTGAATCTGCATGCAGTGGAGAAGAGGTCTTAGTTTCTACTTGTTGCTATTCATGTTCTCCTCGTCAGTCATTCAGACCTCGTCCTGAAAGCCCATTCGGATGATATTGTCATTGGAACCTGAGAATGGAAGGCAATATTAGGTTACCTAGATAATGGACCAGGAAGAGGACACATTTTGAAAAGGTAGTCGTACAGTGCATTTCGGGAAAGTATTCAAACGAGGGCTGGGTGGTATACCGTATTTTACCATCTACTGGTACTGATGGACCGGTTTGAGTTTTTTGACTTTACCTTCTGTAACGGTAATTGAATGTTTGGTCAAATGTGATACGCCGTGTTTAACATCGATTTTTATAGTTTGCTTCGCTACTTCAGTCATTTTTCTCTCTTTCTTTCTCTTTTTTTTTTACATCCCGCTTTCCAAAGACTATCGGGTCCTCTAGGAAACAATTATCAACACTTTGGTTCCTAAAACAAACACTTAGGGTGGGAACCAATCACAATAACTCCTCCCTGGCATTTTCATTCGTTTATGTCAAACAACACTATTCAAAAGTGCCATCTATCATATTCTAACTATAGAATTAGAATAATTATTATCATTATATTGCAAAAAACTCACTGAAGCTGGCGTCTTATATCTCCCTCTCTAACTTTGAGCGTCAGCTGTCAGAGCAGCTTACCGATCACTGCACCTGTACACAGCCCATCTGTAAATAGCCCACCCAACTACCTCATCTGCATATTGTTATTTATCCTCTTGCTCTTTTGCACCCCAGTATCTCTACTTGCACATCATCATCTGCACATCTATCACTCCAGTATTAATGCTAAATTGTAATTATTTCACCTTCCATGGCCTATTTATTGCCTTACCTCCCTAATCTTACTACATTTGCACACACTGTACATAGATTTTTATATTGTTGTTATTGACTGTACGTTTGTTTATCCCTTGTGTAACTCTGTTGTTTTGTGTCACACTGCTTTGCTTTATCTTGGACAGGTCGCAGTTGTAAATGAGAACTTGTTCTCATCTGGCCTACCTGTATTATGACATCATATAGAACTACCTGGTTAAATAAAGGTGTATTATGACATCATATAGAACTACCTGGTTAAATAAAGGTGTATTATGACATCATATAGAACTACCTGGTTAAATAAAGGTGTATTATGACATCATATAGAACTACCTGGTTAAATAAAGGGGAAATAAATTATTATTAATTTATCTTGGACCAGGTTCTCCCACTATTCCAACTAGTGATGCACCGATGTGACATTTTTGGCCGATACCGATATCTGATATTTTCCTTGCCCAAAAAAATATTTACAATTTTAAGCATTCTAGCACCGTTAAATAGTTAAAACACACACGGGCGCAGTGGTCTAAGGCACTGCATCGCAGTGCAAGAGGCATCACTACAGTCCCTGGTTTGAATCCAGGCTGTATCACATCCGGCCGTGAATGGGAGTCCCATAGTGCGGCGCACAATTGGCCCAGCGTTGTCCGTGCCATCATTGTAAATAAGAATTTGTTCTTAACTGACTTGCCTAGTTAAATAAAAGTTACACACACACTCTCACACCACACTGACCAAAAAGTTATTTTGTTGGCATTTACGTGTGTCCCCATTACCAGTAAAACATAATAAAAACCTATTTCTTTCACTTACTTGCTGTGCTGTTTCGTTGATCAGTTGTTCAGTCGTTTCATTCTCAACAAGGATTTCTACGTAACGCCGTTTGGGTATTTGTTATGGAACGCCGTTTGGGTCTTTGTTATGGAACGCCGTTTGGGTCTTGGCTGTGGAACGCCGTTTGGGTCTTGGCTGTGGAACGCCGTTTGGGTCTCGGCTGTGGAACGCCGTTTGGGTCTCGGCTGTGGAACGCCGTTTGGGTCTCGGCTGTGGAACGCCGTTTGGGTCTCGGCTGTGGAACGCCGTTTGGGTCTCGGCTGTGGAACGCCGTTTGGGTCTCGGCTGTGGAACGCCGTTTGGGTCTCTGCGTGTCAAAAAAGATACACATCAAATAACACATCTGTTTCAGTAGCTGTAGTTAGCTAGCTAGGTGTCATCTAAAATAATCTTAATTTATAAAACAGTTCTTATTTGATTAATGGTGGTCGGACCCATCTATGTGAAGCTAGCCACAATAAGGATTAGCCATAATAGTGGACTTTGCAGGTAGCCTTCAAAATAAAAGTATGGCATAAATATACTATTTGTTTTTGCATTACTGTCAATGACATACTTTTATTTTGAAGGCAAAACCGCAATTTCCACTATTGTGCCTAATCCTTATTGTGGCTAGCTTCACAACACAACCCGGTGAGGTCGAGCCTCACTAGCCAGATGAAGCTAGCTGGCTGCTTATAAAGTTAGCTCTGGGCAACAGGGTTAAGTAGCTGGCTAGCTATTTATTTTCATGAGCTGAAGTTCAATTTCAATAGGCGAACAACAAGTGGCATCCTAGCTAATACTTACTCACAAGGATTCCTAAATCATTGCTAAGAATAATGAAAATGACTGCAGGTTCTACTGGTCATTGTTTTCAGGCTGGTTGTATTGGTGCTAGCTAGGTACCAAGCTGAAGCTACCCTAGAAGTTGCGGTCGAACAAATGATGCTTTATTACCAACGCGGTATTGTGAACACATCGTTCGTGGTCGGTGTATGCTTGTTTGCAGACTTTTTCTGTACTGCTTTGACAGTGAGACTAACTTTTTTTGAAAATACCCAAACGGCGTTCCATAGTATGTATGTCGTGAAGCTAATAGCAGTGATGCTGTTACTGTGTAACTCCTGTAGGGCAACATCTGAAAGTAGCGCACTTGGTAGTGTGTACCGGTACCAGTTGGCGAAAGCCAACATCATCCACGACAGAGAGCGGTTTATTGTCAATGAATTCTATTATCTTGGCGTTTAATGGATTTCGCCTTTTTGAGTTTGTCTCACTGAAATGTTCTTACTCTTTCAAATGACTGCTGGACTTGTTGACTGCTCGATCCACACAGCAGACATTGTGGGCCAGGTTAGGAATGCTGTGCTGCACGTGTAGTGCAATATTTATATCATACATCCCTAATTCCAAACAAGTGTTTTCTTCTAAATCATAAGTCAAATCGCTATTGCAATATTTGGTTCAAAATCAGGTTTAGATTGTTTGCCCGTATCGTGCAGCCCTTACATGGCAGTGTGGAAATGACCTCAAATCAGTGCAGGAAATGCAGAAATGTTATGAAAATGCAAAAAAAAAAAAAAAAAATATGTTTGGGTTGAATTGAACAGTATAAACCAATCAGAATGGAGAAAGACTCATTTGAAATCACTTAGGATGTATGTGTTGCCACCCTGAGCTAATGCACGACTTATAAAGTAAATTTAGACCTGTTATTATGTAAAAACATTAAATACTGTCAAATAGCATCATACCGTTTTTTTGTTGTTGTTGCCATTTCGCACTAATTCAAAACCATTGACTTTTTTCCACATTTTGTTACGTTATACAGCCTTATACTGAAATGGATTTAAATCGTTTCCCCCTCATCAATCTACACACAATACCCCATAATGACAGTGAAAACCGTTTTTTAGAAGAAAATAAAATGCTGAAATATCACATTGGCTACTCAAGGACATTCCTGGAATTACAAGGAAATGCGAGAATCTTCCAACCGCGATTTCTGGAATTTTGTGAAAGTTACCCGGAATGCTGCAAGCCTAGTCTACGTGTTACTGGGAGACAGATTGTCATGCGTTCATCTCTGAGGGTGATGTTTGTCGGATGGACCAGGAGGAGTACTCACTCCCCTCTCCTCTCGGGCCACAACAAGACCATAGAACAACCGCTGATAGATCAGTGTCCTGGGGTGTAATCATTTTTTGCAACAAACCGTGTACTCCAAATTGAGGTTCCTCCCTGTTTCCTTCTGTTTGGTTCAAAAAACGGTTTTCCGTAATGAATACACCCCCTGGTCAAACCACAGTTGTAATTCATGTCTCTACTCTACAACTTTTTAAATATATGAACACCCATGTGGGCTCATTCTTTTCTCCACAATGACCACAGAGACCACAGAACAACCGCCCAGTGTCCCTGTCCAACCACAGCCTTTTGTGTGTGTCCAAAATGGCACCCTATTCCCTATATCCCTGGTCAAAAGTAGTGCACTATAAAGGGTGTAGTGTACCATTTAGGAGTCAACCTGTAATTGAGCCGTCTTCACTCAACTATATGTACAGTTTAAAAATGTATCCTGTATTTCTAAACCATCTGTCCTAATGTACTGTTCTATCTGTCCTTAGTTGTGCCAGTTGTTCATTTGCTCTCATTTAGAATGATCTCACCTGCATTCCATCCTTGAGGACATGTACTCCGTTGTTAGAGCGATCACTCGAATATCTTGTCAATATAATTGATAGTCTTTGGCTGCGGCCCTGTGCGGCCCGGGTTGGCCCTGTGCGGCCCGGGTTGGCATAGCTCTGCTGCCTTTTGTGTGGAGTTCATGCAAAAGACCCTCCTTTTTATACAAATCAACTGGCAGATGATAGACAATGACGAAAATGTATTCTTTGAAGTTGCAATGGCCATTGAAATGTGTGAAATCCATGTATTGAAAGGGGAGCGCCCTGGAAGGCCCTCCAGTCTTGGGTGGCTGTGGCCGGCGTGCTGGGAGGTTGGTCTGGGTTTTGTAGCCGACTTCCCATCGCTTGTTTGCTAATTCCCAGAAGAATTGGACCAGGCCCTCTATAGGGCTCTGAATGGGCTTCAGTTGAACCAGGAATATGCATATATTATATAGCCAAAGGTTGAGGTTTCCCCTCCTCATCTCCTGCACCACCAGGGACCAGGCTAGTGGTGCTTAATGTCTTTTGTGTTCCATTTAGGTCAAGGTTTATTGACTAGGCTAAGTTGTCTATTTAATTTTTTGGATTTATTTGATCCTTTTTGAGCTAGGCAACATCGTGCAACCGCTATTTGCAGATTTTGATAAGTTTTGTTCACCTCTGGGGTATTAACGTTCTATTTTCAAATGAACATAAATAAATATAATTATCTGAAAACTGATTTGAAACAGGGAGGTACTATTTCTTGTTGAAATAAGAAATGTTTTGTTTTTGTAACTTGACCGTGTTCCTGACATAACGTGTGTTGCCAAGCATTTCAGAGGTGTTGGGAATCAACGTCTCAACAGAGTTCAAGTCTGTTTTTAATAGTGACATATTTGGGCTTTATGCCGTTCAGGTCCAGTCTGTTTTTAATAGTGACATATTTGGGCTTCATGCTGTTCTGGTTTGAAATATATGATGGATGCCAGTTATTTAAAAAAATGTAGCACAGTGATTCATTTTTCGCAAGTAGTTAACTGTTTCCGTAAAGTCTGTTTCAAGTTATTTCCAGTGTGCTGCAAGACTGAAGTGTTTTGTCGGCTCGCTCACCTAGCCTAATCTCCAATGGAAAATATAGGAACGAAGCATCCAGTCACACTGTTCAACCCGGTCTCCCGGAGGGAGTATCCTAGTCCGGAGGTTCCCAAAGCCTTCTGCTACGTGACCCACTAATTGAGGTGTCTTGTGTCGCGACCAACCGTAAGGGTTGAGTGGTGGGGAAAAAAACTTTGCTGACCCAAAGAATACGAAAAAATAAATACGAATTAATAAATACCCGTTACTTCCAAAAAATCTAACTTTATTAAATGTTATGAACATGTCAATCATGTTTTTTTTATGAAATTTGAGATTTGAATTAAACCAGATCAAAGTATGGAAAATGACTCTTGCTTTTACATTGATAAAGTTTGATCAGAAAGTTAATGTCCCCGTGTCAAACACTGAAAATTACACCCAAGAACCATCTGTTGGTATTTGTTTCATTAGTCCTTTGTTGACATAGTCTCCAAAATGTTTTGCGTGTCAGCGCTCAAGTTTTTAAGATATGTAACTTTCAAAATACAGAAATCATCCACATGTGATGCAAACCCAGCGTCATACTGGGAGGATTTCAGTATTTCTGAAAGTTACACATCTTGAAAACTTGCTTTCTGTCAAGCAAAACATTGTGGGACTATGTAAACAATGGACTAATGAAAGAAATACCAACAGATAGTTTTGGGGTGGAATTTTCCTTTTTAAGGGGATAGGGTGACATCACCCCAACTCATGATTTTTCTCTTACCTAATGTTAAATAGGTACTGCCTTGTAACCAACATTGGAGTAGGGTGTGCTCCGATGTATATTTTTCAGATGGACGTGGTCTTTATAGAGCTACTCTACTGGTGCCAAAATGTGACTGTTGGGTGTCAGCAAATATATAGTTACAAGTTGTACACTATTGGTCTATTGCAGAGATACTTGTTTCCCCTTTCGTGAGAGAGAGAGTGAGAGAGGTCCTCTATCTCCCCAAAATATTATGGGTGATATTTTAGTCACTCAAAAGGTGACTCCCCCCCTCTCTCTCTTTACATGGGTACCAGAATGATCGTTTGGGACTTTAATTTTTTTTTTTTTTAAGATTTGAGTATGAGCTATGGTGACCAATTTTAGGGAATTGACTGTATAATGTAATTTTTTTGTATCAATGGACACAAAATTCCAACTGTGACCTACTTTAGGGTCCCGTCCGTCCAGTTTGGCCGTAGTCCATGCTGTTGTTTTGGTGATGGGTTTGTGGCCCTACGATACGGTCTGATGCACACAGACCCAACCTGAAGCCTCGGACGGACAGACAAGCCAGCGCAGTACCATGTCATGCCTTGAATTAGTTCACTGGTGAAGTTAGAAAACACATGGTGGAGCTGCGGAATCAAACGCCAGCGGTGAAGGAGGGCGATCAGACACTCATTTTACTACAACTGGGTCAATTAGTTATGTTTTTGTTCATCATACGTTCAGGAAAGACTATTATATTGCCGCGCTGAGGCATAATTGGGAAATATTTGTGGCGTCTGTGGTGTGCTTTGTTCTCTCCTCTGTCACTTTCCCTCTCTCTCTCTTTCCCCCCTCTCTCTCTCTTTCCCCCCGTCTCTCTCTCTTTCCCCCCGTGTCTCTCTCTCTCTCTCTTTCCCCGTCTCTCTCTCTCTCTCCCCTCTCTCTCTCTCTCTTTCCCCGTGTCTCTCTCTCTCTCTCTCTTTCCTCTCTCTCTCTCTCTCCCCCTCTCTCTCTCTCTCTTTCCCCCTCTCTCTCTCTCTCTTTCCCCGTCTCTCTCTCTCTTTCCCCCCATCTCTCTCTCTCTCCGTCTCTCTCTCTCTCTCCGTCTCTCTCTCTCTCTCTCCGTCTGTATCTCTCTCTCTCTCCCCGCTTTCTCTCTCTCCCCGTCTCTCTCTCTCTCCCCGTCTCTCTCTCTTTCCCCTCTCTCTCTCTTTCCCCCCATCTCTCTCTCTCTCAGGACTTACACACACTCATGTATGCATTTGTCAGTATGGGACTGCAGTAAACCCATTCAATCTCCACCAATAGCCAGGTTTCCATCCAGTTGGCAACAGATTTTCATGCAAATATTCTAACATCTGCATATAAACAATATGTGCATTTTCCCACCGGAGATGTTTCCATCAAATTGACTAAAAAGCCGTGTTTTACGTAATCACATAAAAATACCTTTTGCGGTTAAATTCCCATGTACCAAATAAAACATTTTCAACTCTACTGATGGTTTCTCACAGAAATGTTTGTTATACACGGAGTGGACAAAACATTAAATACACCTGCTCTTTCCATGACATGGACTGACCAGGTGAATCCAGGTGAAAGATATGATCCCTTACTGATGTCACTTGTTAAATCCACTTCAATCAGTGTAGATGAAGAGGAGGAGACAGGTTAAAGAAGGATTTTTTTTTTTAAACCTTTGAGACATGGATTGTGTGTGTGTGTGTGTGTGTGTGCGTGCGTGCGTGCGTGCGTGCCATTCAGAGGGGGAATGGGCCAGACAAAATATTGAAGTGCCTTTTGAACAGGGTATGGTTGTAGGTGCCAGGCGCATCGGTTTGTGTCAAGAACTGCAGCTTTACTTTCCGTATCAAAATGTTTTGCAACAGTAAAAAAAAAATTAGTCCTTCCCGGTTTCAAGTCCTTCCCGGTTTCAAGCTGTTCTACTTCTATTTGGTGCCGAATGAATAAGGCCTTAGAATTATATGGATATACAAGATCTGTGTGGTTTGGGGGAATTAAATGTAGGCCCTAAATAGGCATAAATAACATGAATATCACTTATTTTAGTTACAAAATGTTGTTAATCGAATGAATATGGCCTTAGAATTATATGGATATACAAGATCCGTGTGGTTTGGGGGAATTAAATGTAGGCCCTAAATAGGCATAAATAACATGAATATCACTTATTTTACTCTATTTTTCACGCTCAAGTTTCCCATGTGTATCAAGAATGGTCCACCACCCAAAGGACATCCAGCCAACTCGACACAACTGTGGGAAGCATTGGAGTCAACATGGGGGCCAGCATCCCTCTCGACACCTTGCCAGCATCGCTTTCGACACCTTGTACAGTCCCACGCCCCCTGACGAATTGAGGCTGAAACTTCAATATTAGGAAGGTGTTCTTAATGTTTTTGTCGGCTCGGTTGTATTGGCACGTGCACTCTAGCCCAACAGTTTTCATATACAACGCGGGTATATCCTACTAAATGATGAGATTATTATGGACAAAACAGCAACAGGATAAGACCGTCAATATGTATTAGAAAGGACCATCAACAAGCTCGTCGCGTTGCACTTTTCACCGTTCTGAAGTTCATAACTTATTTAATCTGTCGCCTTAATAAACTGCTGTAGTTTCATGAGCCGTGGTGGGAGGACCACACCACGTATCACGTGACTCCCAAGTTTACGTCGAAATAACGGTTATTATATCGATATTGGCGCTTTCCCACCAACCATTTTGCAGAAGAAAAAAAAAAAACATTTTACAGACACGAAAAGATCCTTAACCTTGTCTAGCGTATTTTGTTTTGTCGACATTTTGTAAAGTTTTTCACAGAGAAGTTTTCTGTTTCCATCAGGCCTCTCATAAAGTTTTATTTATTTTATATACTTTACTCGTGTAAAAAAGGTTGGATGGAATCCTGGCTATTGGTCCACTTGACAGAATGATGTTCCAAGGAACTCCCCAGGCAGGTTCCTGACGGCAGGAAGCTGATAATTGATTGGATCGTGTTATAAAATGTCATGGACACTGTAATATGTAAACTAATATGAATAGGTTCTCTTGCTTTTATGGTATTTTTTTTTTTTGGGGGTTTACATTCACATTCTTTTCATTTGTCACAAACTTCTCGGGTCATGAAGTCAAGTGTTGGTCAACGTTTTTGAAAACTGCATTCGATTAAACAACATTTTGTAACTAAAATAAGTGATATTCATGTTATTTATGCCTATTTAGGGCCTACATTTAATTCCCCCAAACCACACAGATCTTGTATATCCATATAATTCTAAGGCCTTATCCAAATAGAAGTAGAACAGCTTGAAACCGGCAGGGGCTACTGCTTGTTCCTTTTTATTTATTTTTCCTGTTGCAAAACATTTTGATACGGTTGGCACTAATGAATACGTACCCTAATGTGTAGGGGTGTAGCAGATCACCAAACCCAATGTTCGGTACGTAATTGTGGTTTTAGGGTCAATGTTAGGTTTCGGTACACTGGGAAAATGACATGCCATTTACAATATTCCAGCATTCACAATGTTCTTGGCATTGTCTGTTCTGACATCATTCACAATGTTCTTGGCATTGTCTGTTGTGACAGGATTGTTATGTTGGGCCTCTCCAGTTTCCATTTGCCTATGTTGCTAGCCATGCGGGAGATGGGCAATTTACCAGTTAACAAATGTAGTTGTGAATGATACAAACCTTAAGTCTTTAAATCAAAACGTGTCTGGGCTGCATGATACCACTTCTGGGTTATTGACTATTTGTAAAAAGTCACAGCCCCTCAGGCTGCACACCCCTCAGACTAATTCTCAATGTAATCTAGTCTACTCATATGTACAGGTTGACTATTCTCAATGTAATCTAGTCTACTCATATGTACAGGTTGACTATTCTCAATG
This sequence comes from Brachymystax lenok tsinlingensis, assembly GCA_030435695.1. NCBI lineage: Eukaryota > Metazoa > Chordata > Actinopteri > Salmoniformes > Salmonidae > Brachymystax > Brachymystax lenok. The sequence continues at coordinate 4,261,936 of CM059807.1, forward strand.
TAATCTAGTCTACTCATATGTACAGGTTGACTATTCTCAATGTAATCTAGTCTTTACTCATATGTACAGATTGACTATTCTCAATGTAATCTAGTCTACTCATATGTACAGGTTGACTATTCTCAATGTAATCTAGTCTTTACTCATATGTACAGGTTGACTATTCTCAATGTAATCTAGTCTTTACTCATATGTACAGATTGACTATTCTCAATGTAATCTAGTCTTTACTCATATGTACAGGTTGACTATTCTCAATGTAATCTAGTCTTTACTCATATGTACAGGTTGACTATTCTCAATGTAATCTAGTCTTTACTCATATGTACAGATTGACTATTCTCAATGTAATCTAGTCTTTACTCATATGTACAGGTTGACTATTCTCAATGTAATCTAGTCTTTACTCATATGTACAGATTGACTATTCTCAATGTAATCTAGTCTTTACTCATATGTACAGGTTGACTATTCTCAATGTAATCTAGTTTTTACTCATATGTACAGGTTGACTATTCTCAATGTAATCTAGTCTTTACTCATATGTACAGGTTGACTATTCTCAATGTAATCTAGTCTTTACTCATATGTACAGATTGACTATTCTCAATGTAATCTAGTCTTTACTCATATGTACAGGTTGACTATTCTCAATGTAATCTAGTTTTTACTCATATGTACAGATTGACTATTCTCAATGTAATCTAGTCTTTACTCATATGTACAGATTTGACTATTCTCAATGTAATCTAGTCTTTACTCATATGTACAGGTTGACTATTCTCAATGTAATCTAGTCTTTACTCATATGTACAGATTGACTATTCTCAATGTAATCTAGTCTACTCATATGTACAGGTTGACTATTCTCAATGTAATCTAGTCTTTACTCATATGTACAGATTGACTATTCTCAATGTAATCTAGTCTACTCATATGTACAGGTTGACTATTCTCAATGTAATCTAGTCTTTACTCATATGTACAGATTGACTATTCTCAATGTAATCTAGTCTTTACTCATATGTACAGGTTGACTATTCTCAATGTAATCTAGTCTTTACTCATATGTACAGGTTGACTATTCTCAATGTAATCTAGTCTTTACTCATATGTACAGATTGACTATTCTCAATGTAATCTAGTCTTTACTCATATGTACAGGTTGACTATTCTCAATGTAATCTAGTTTTTACTCATATGTACAGGTTGACTATTCTCAATGTAATCTAGTCTTTACTCATATGTACAGATTGACTATTCTCAATGTAATCTAGTCTTTACTCATATGTACAGGTTGACTATTCTCAATGTAATCTAGTCTTTACTCATATGTACAGATTTGACTATTCTCAATGTAATCTAGTCTACTCATATGTACAGGTTGTTTAGAACCAGCGGAAAAAGTTTGAGAGTGTATATCTAATGTTCCCTGGTTAGATTTGAGCTCATCTTGCTCTGGCTAGCATTAGTTGTTCATCTTGTTGATGTGCGTAACTGAGGGAGAGGGAGCCGACCTTTTTCATGGTTGTTTGATCAATAGGACTGTAAAGTTCCCAGATGGATGAGGACTCCTGTGGCGTTTACATATTTACAGAAATCCATTCAGGTGTATTTTTGGTGAATGTGTTCTAATGATCTACAGTCACGCTGTTGCTACTTACTGCCTGTCAACACACAGTCCTGTTCAAAGTGAATGATGGCAGGCCCTACTGCCTGTAAACACACAGTCCAGTTCAAAGTGAATGATGGCAGGCCCTACTGCCTGTCAACACACAGTCCAGTTCATAGTGAATGATGGCAGGCCCTACTGCCTGTAAACACACAGTCCAGTTCAAAGAGAATGATGGCAGGCCCTACTGCCTGTAAACACACAGTCCAGTTCAAAGTGAATGATGGCAGGCCCTACTGCCTGTCAACACACAGTCCAGTTCAAAGTGAATGATGGCAGGCCCGTGTGGGGAAATTACTTATTTGCATATAGGCCTAATGTGGCGCTTATTGGCTATAGCGTACCGGTCTGCAGTGTCTTTATTGTCCAAACACATGGCCCTTTTTCCACTCTGTTGCTATAAAAGTTTCACATGCCTTAACTCTACGTCATTCCTTTAAGAATTCTATGAATTTCGTGAAAATGACCATATCTAAGTGCCCCCCTTGTCTAAACTATCTGTTTGCTGAAATGGGTGCAGTAGGGAAGTTCGTAACGCTGCGGTGCTGAAACCACCTATTCTCAACCACCTGGAATGGGCGAAATATCTGCGGCTATAAACCAATGACTGTACAAAATATAAACACAAACCCTACCTGTCGTTCTTGTAATTTCTTTGTCCCGGTCAGAAATCCGCTGCCAAGGGGCTGCTTGAATGCAGACAGGAGGTGCTGTTGTGTTGTTACTTTGCCGTTTCCGTCTTGCTCCAAGGGTATACTGGGTTGACGTCGGTGTAAATGTTGAGCGTGGCGACGTACTGTTGATGTCCGTCGACCGTTTGTAATCTACTGGGAAGCCAAGATGTTTCCAATCCTGGTTTATCCAACCCCACCACTCCATCGTATATATCAACTAGTTCCCAGCTGCACCTGACAAAAAGGATATATTTTTTTTAAATGCACCAATTTGTAAGATTTTAATTTTGATTATAACGTGCGCATAGGCTCCAGTTGTAGCGAAATAGCATGAAATGTTTTATCAACTCAGATTCACACCACCGCATAGTTCTAGCCTATAGACATATTGTATTATTTAGTTTTTATGTAATTCATTGGTTTTCATGAGTATGATTTACCGTTACACCCCTACTCATGCGTGCGTTTGTGTTTCTCACCCTCAGGACATCTCCACTCTGACCGGGATTCCTGACGAACACATAAAGACCCGCAAGGTGCACATCTTTGTGCCGGCCCGCACGGCCATGCAGTCAGGAGCCCACGGAACCAAGAAGTGGAAGATGGACTTCGACACCCGGGAACGCTGGGAAAACCCTTTGATGGGATGGGCCTCCACGTAAGACAACACAGACACATATATATATTAAATGCCTGTTTCCAGTCAGAACCCAAAACGTCACTGGGGGTGATTATGTGATAACAATTGGTGTATTTTATATTTTGTCGGAGAAAATCTTGACTAAAATGTTGTTACGTTCAAGCTAGTTTTTAATGATATGTTATCACATGGCTTTCTATTTGGTCTCTCAGGGGTGACCCCATGTCCAACATGAACCTAACGTTCACCTCCAAGGATGATGCTGTCGCCTTCGCAGAGAAAAATGGTAAACAGCACACAAATCCCATAGACCACCCCCCACCCCCTCCCCTTCCTACCTCCGCTAGTCGTTGGTTGAGGGGTGACGCTAATACTACGAACTCAAGGAAACGTGTTTTGTTTATCATAGCAGGATAGAGATTAGTGCAGGTTCCGTCTATACACAGCTTTCTGACGACGCGTGTTTATGCCTCCACTTTAAATTGTGAATGGGAACTGATCCAAGAGGAATACACAAGCTGTTCTTGGCCCCGTGGCTTCATTTCATTCATCTGAGCTGTTTATTATCTCAGGTTGGAGCTACGACATCACCGAGAAGATGGAGAAGAAGCCCAGGGCGAAGTCGTACGGAGCCAACTTCTCCTGGGACAAAAGGACTAGGAGGTCTGCTAAGTAAACTGGACTGGCCTGACCCTGATCTGAAGACACACACCTGTTGTTGCTTGTACCATAATACTCTCTACTTGATTAAATAATACACAGATATTTATGTGTTCAAAGCGATTCTCTGTCCTGTATTAGTTTGTGTACGTTTATGTTCGTTGCTTGTCCCTTCCATCCTTTTTTTGCTAAAATCATAAAATTGCTTGCAGTCAGGGGAGAGCTATTTGTTAGGAATGAATTCATGCTCTCGAAAGGTGAACTTCCCGTTTTTGACTAATTTAGAGTTCAACTAAATTATATTGTAGTGGGATGTATGGTTACTGTAACATTAATGTAACCTTTACTGTTTTCAACAACAACAGCTAAATGAATGAATGAATGAATATTTACACATGTGAGTCCCATCTTGGATTTTAACCCATCGTCGTCACACTCCATTTCAAATAAGACCGGTTCAGGCAATACCTATTATCTGTTGGGCCGTCCTGCAAATGGACCACGAATACACCATTTTAAATCAAGTTGGAAAACATCAACAGAAAACTGAAAGGAATCCAACTCATCGCCTCAGTAGGGCTTCTCTGGACAACCAGGGAAAACTCATCAGGGGAAAAAGTCTTGTTAATTTTACCATCAAGTTAAACTGGAAAGTATAGAATGTATCCAAAATGGTTCCCTATATAGTGCACTACATCTGGAATAGAGTTCCATCTGGAATACAGGAGAAGGAGAAAGGTGCTGGAGATGGGAAGACTTGTTAATTAGCCATTAAGTTAAACTATGGAAAGTATAGATTAGAGGGACAAGGACTGGATGGAGAGGTCACAGTAGGAAGCCCTATATAGGATGAGCAATGAGATACATTTGTGTGTGTGTGTGTATGTATGTGTGCATGTATATACATGTGTGGGACACCCCTTCAAATTCGTCTTTCAGCCACACCCATTTGGCGGATGCTAGGAGAACGCTACCTGCCTCAATGCATAGTGCCAACTGTAAAGTTTGGTGGAGAAGGAATAATGGTCTGGGGCTGTTTTTTCATGTTTCTGGCTAGACCCTTTAGTTCCAGTGAACGGAAGTCTTAACGCTACATCATACAATGACATTCTAGACGTTTCTGTGCTTCCAACTTTGTGACAACAGTTTGGGGAAGGCCCTTTCCTGTTTCAGCATGACAATGCCCCCGTGCACAAAGTGAGGTCCATACAGAAATGGCTTGTTGATCGGTGTGGACGAACTTGACTGGCATACACAGAGCCCTGACCTCAACCTCATCGAACACCTTTGGCACGATAAAAAAGGGTACAAAAACATCCACCACCAGTAAACCATAGTGTCGCTGTCCAGTGGGCCTCTAGCTGCGTGACCGTGCCGTCCGTCTTCTTCGCACAACAAACCACTTAATTGGTGTAACCCAGCAATTAATTAACGCATTGCAAATCCTTCAGTCTCTCGCTCTTTATTTAGACCCAACGCTCCACACATCAAACGACCCACTCCGAGATGAGCGTAATGTTCTGACCAAACACAAGACACGGGGCTGTGTTTTTATAAAAGGACAACGGGCAGCATTTTTTTTTTTTTTTTCTTCGCTTTCCGACGCCTCGCTTTGAGAAAAGGGCGGGCGGGAAAAACTGGTGCATAGTTGGCAAGACTTTGTACCGTCAATACTAAACTGGAACAATAAAGGTTACGTTCCGTCAATGACTTCAGTGGAATTAGTCAGGGAATTACAATAGTCACGATGAAGGGAAACTTGGATCAACTGGAATAGGCCAAACAGTACTTTGATTCAGTTCTAGAGACTATTTCATGTGACTATCTGGTGATTCTACTGTGATTTTCACTAAACCTTCAATTTCCAAAAAACGTAGCATTGTCTGCATTCCAAATTGCACCCTTGTTAAAAGTAGTGCACTATGTAGGGAATAGGTCTCTAATCAAAAAGTAGTTCACTAGGGTGCCATTTGGGACAGATCCATTGTGATATACATTCAGATCCACATACACTATACTCTACACCAAACAGTCCACCAGCCAACACTTTCTAAGAAACAAGGCGACAGTTAATATATTTCCAATGAGTTGGAATACACCGTGCATTCGGAAAGTATTCAGACCCCTTGACCTTTTTCCACATTTTGTTACGTTACAGCCTTATTCTAAAATGTATTTAAATCGTTTTTCCCCCCCCTCATCAATCTACACACAATAGTTTCTACCATTCTTCTCAGCAGATCCACTCAAGCTCTGTCAGGTTGGATGGGGAGCGTCGATGCACAGCTAATTTAAGGTCTCTCCAGAGATGTTTGATCAGGTTCAAGTCCGGGCTTTGGCTGGGCCACACAAGGATATTCAGAGACTTGTCCCGAATGCACTCCTGCTTTGTCTTGGCTGTGTACTTACGGTCGTGGTCCTGTTTTGAAGGACAGCAACCCTTCACCCGTCTGAGGTCCTGAGCGTCCTCATCAAGGATCTCTCTGTACTTTCCTCATTCATCTTTCCCTCGATCCTGACTAGTCTCCCAGTCCCTGCCGCTGAAAAACATCCCCACAGCATGATGATGCCACCACCATGCTTCACCGTAGGGATGGTGCCAGGTTTCCTCCAGACGTGACGCTTGGTATTCAGGCGGATCAGCTCTAGGCAGAGTCTTGGTGGTTCAAACTTCTTCCATTTAAGATTGATGGATGCCACTGTGTTCTTGGGGACCTTCAATGCTTCAGAAATGTTTTTGGTAACCTTCCCCAGATCTGTGTCTAGACACAATCCTGTCTCGGAGCTCTACGGACAATTCCTTTGACCTCATGGCTTGGTTTTTGCTCTGACATGTACTGTCAACTGTGGGACCTTTTACGATTGGTTTGAGGTGGTGTGGAAATTAATCTAAGAGCTTTTATTTTTAAATTTATTAAAACGTTTGTGTATATTGCAATTGTTAACTTTTTCAATACATTTAAAATCAATACATTTTTATTTTAAAATCCTTCAAGTTATAAGAGCCAACAGAAGGGGAGGGACGGAGGCTACTAAGTCACTGAAGAACCAACCAAACTAGGGGTGTGAACGTTTAAACTGAGTTGGCATCGTTAAAAGCTGCAATGTGTCATTTTTGGGGCAACCTGACCAAATCCACATAGAAAAGTGAGTTATAGATCTGTCATTCTCATTTAAAGCCAGTCTAAGAAGCCGTAGATCCGATCTATGTGTGCTTTTTTCTATGCTTCGCGTTCTTAAGTTTTGTTTTTGCATGTTTTACTTTTGGTTTTGTACACCAGCTTCAAACAGCTGAAAATACTTTATTTTGGGTTAAGGAAAATATATTTCACAGTGGTTTAGATGGTACAATGATTCTCTACACTATACTGGCTTTTTTAGTTTTTTTTTTTGTCACAAACGGAAATTAGGCAAACTATTAGAATTTTAGCAGCCAGGAAATTACGGAGCGATTTCTGCATAGTGCATCTTCAACAAAAAATAAATAAATCCATAACTGAAAAAACATATTTTTTTACTTTTCATCACAGTGCGGTTATCACAAAACCACCACTAACCGGTCCCTTTCATCGTCATAAAGGACAATATACAAATTAAACAAATACCAGGTCCCGATGATCATCATCATCATTACACCATCATCATAAAGGACAATATACAAATTAAACAAATACCAGGTCCCGATGATCATCATCACACCATCATCATAAAGGACAATATACAAATTAAACAAATACCAGGTCCCGATGATCATCATCATCATTACACCATCATCATAAAGGACAATATACAAATTAAACAAATACCAGGTCCCGATGATCATCATCACACCATCATCATAAAGGACAATATACAAATTAAACAAATACCAGGTCCCGATGATCATCATCACACCATCATCATAAAGGACAATATACAAATTAAACAAATACCAGGTCCCGATGATCATCATCACACCATCATCATAAAGGACAATATACAAATTAAACAAATACCAGGTCCCGATGATCATCATCACACCATCATCATAAAGGACAATATACAAATTAAACAAATACCAGGTCCCGATGATCATCATCACACCATCATCATAAAGGACAATATACAAATTAAACAAATACCAGGTCCCGATGATCATCATCACACCATCATCATAAAGGACAATATACAAATTAAACAAATACCTATCGCAACAATGGTGTAACGTTAGGAGATATATGCATCTTTCAAATTATTTGCCATGAATATCATCGTCGTTAACAGTTGGGAAAATGACCGAGTGAGACAGGCAAGCGACAGCAACGTAGTCCTGTATAGCAATGCTTTGAAAAGGTGGTGAAATGCATCACCATCTGAAGGAGAGGCACCGTGAGACCCAAACTCTCGCTGGCAGCAGCGCAGGTCCCCCAACAGCAGACAGACAGGCTCTTCACACCGTTGCTGGCAGCAGCGCAGGTCCCCCAACAGCAGACACAGGCTCTTCACACCAAAGAGGGATGGAGTGAGAAAATCAGTTGATTTCAGTTGATTTGCAGCCATTATCAATGGTATAGGATGTTGGCTTCACTGCCCTGATGCTGTATCTAGAACCAGACTACAAGATGACATGTCGAAAAGAAACGTGACGTGCCGGATGGAGAAATTGTACAGTACTGTACTGCAAGTACAATGCGTGAGCTCTCAAACACCCGAGCATTTCCCAAACTCAGTCCTCGGAACCCCAAAGGGTGCACGTCCCCCTAACACTACACACCTGATTCAAATTATCGAAACTTGATGATTTCAATGCGCTGCGTAGTGCTAGGGCAAAAACCAAAATGTGCACCCCTTAGTGTCTCGAGGACTGAGTTTAGGAGAAACCCTGGTTTAAACTAAAAACAATTGCAGTTAAATCATTAAGAAAAATGTTATTTGTCACATCCCTAAACCAAACCAACAGAGCCACGGAACAGACACAGAAAACTATCCCATTGTTTCTTTAAAGCTGATCTCGGCACACAAGGGGCGACGCCGTGACGATGAATTGTCCCCCTAAGAGTTCATCGAATGGGTTGGACGGATTGTGAAAGGAGAAAAACAGAGAGAGAGAGAAAGTAACTTCCCATTTGAAGGAGATGTGAGTTGGCAGGGACGGAGAGGCTTGAAGATTAATGGGGGGCTCTGACAGATCTTCCACTGGCCCTGCCTCTCCTGGGTGGCCCGATTTTGGTTTTGGATGTCACTTTTGCTACTTAATCTTGTGTATGTGAAACAGCCACACTGGGAGAGGCTGGCCGGGCTGGTTGTCTGTCCACCACTGTATAGACATCAACCAGAGAGACTGAGGAGGAGAAGCAGAGAGAACGAGGGAGGAGGGGAGGGCGAGCGAGAGAGAGAGGAGAAGAGAGATCAGAGAGGTCATGAGCTCATGAACTTTTCCTGAACTTTTCTGCAAAAAGATAGATTTAAAGTTAGATAATCTATGACCTATAAAGGATACTACCCTCTACAACAGACCTGGGCAAAGGCCGGTCCAGGGGCTGTATGCGGCCAGCGACCTGATTCAATACGTTCTCCGGAATCATGCTCAGATTACATAAAGAATTTGCGATAGTAATGTTTTGAAAAACGTGTTTGTTATTCAAATTAAAGCCCAATGAATACTCTCCATTGTGGGACATTTATTTTGAAGGCATAAAAAATATAAATAACAACTGCACGAGGACAGACAGTGACGTATGCATCTTGGCGCCGACAGAGATGGACGCCCTCGCTTTGCGTTCTTAGAAAACTATGCAGTCAACTTAGCAATATTACAACAGGAATACGACTTTCCTGAAGCGGATCCTCTGTTTTGACCACCACCCAGGACAATGAAAACGACGGCGCCGCAGAAGGGGCAGACGGAGCGGTCTTCTGGTCAGGCTCCGTAGACGGGCTCACCGCTCCCCGAGTATACTACTTGCCAATGTCCAGTCTCTTGGCAACAAGGTAGACAATTCGAGCAAGGGTTGCCTTCTTTGTTTCACGGACACATGGCTCACTCGGTACAGCCACCTGGTTTCTTCACGTATCGCGCCAACAGAAACAAACATCTATCTGATTAACGACTCGTGGTGTGATCACAACAACATACAGGAACTCAAGTCCTTTTGTTCACCTGACCTAGAATTCCTTAAGATCAAATGCCGATCGCATTATCTACCAAAATAATTATCTTTGATTATAATGACAGCAGACACCGCGATGGCCCTGAAAGAGCTTCATTGGACTCTATGTAAACTGGAAACCACGTATCCTGAGGCTGCATTTATTGTAGCTGGGGATTTTAACAAAGCTAATCTGAAAACAAGGCTCCCTAAATTTTATAAGCATATCGAAGGCGCGACCCAGGCTGGCAAAACTCTGGATCATTGCTACTCTAACTTCCGCGGCGCATACAAAGCCCTCCCTCGCCCTCCTTTCGGCAAATCTGACCTCGACTCCATTTTGTTGCTCCCAGCCTATAGACAGAAACTAAAACAGGAAATGCCCGTGCTCAGGTCTGTTCAATGCTGGTACAACCAATCTGATCCCACGCTTAAAGATTGCTTCGACCACGTGGACTGGGATATGTTCCCGGACTGCATCGGACAACAACGTTGATGTATACGCTGATTCGGTCAGCGAGTTTATTAGCAAGTGCATCAGTGATGTGGTACCCACGGTGACTATTAAAACCTTCCCCAACCAGAAACCGTGGATTGATGGCAGCATTCGCGCAAAACTGAAACCGCCAACCACTGCTTTTAATCATGGCAAGGCGACTGGAAACATGACCGAATACAAAACAGTGTAGCTATTCCCTCCGCAAGGCAATCAAACAAGCTAAGCAGTAGAGTCGCAATTCAACGGCTCAGGCACGAGACGTATGTGGCAGGGTCTACAGTCAATCACGGACTACAAAAAGAAAACCAGCCCCCGTTGCGGACACCGATGTCTTGATACCAGACAAACTAAACAACTTCTTTGCTAGCTTTGAGGACAATACATATTCAATCAATCCCTATCCCGGTCTGCTGTTCCCACATGCTTCAAGAGGGCCACCATTGTTCCTTTTCCCAAGAAAGCTGAGGTAAATGAGCTAAACAACTATCGGCCCGTAGAACTCACTTCCGTCATCATGAAGTGCTTTGAGAGACTAGTCAAGAATCATATCACTTCCACCCTACCTGACACCCTAGACCCACTCCAATTTGCCTACCACCCCAATAGGTCCACAGACGACTCAATCACACTGCACACTGTCCTAACCCATCTGGACAAGAGGAATACCTTTGTAAGAATGCTGTTCATCGATTACAGCTCAGCATTTAACACCATAGTTCCCTCCAAACTCGTCATTAAGCTCGAGACCCTGGGTCTCGACCCCGCCCTGTGCAACTGGGTCCTGGACTTTCTGACGGGCCGCCCCCAGGTGGTGAGGGTAGGAAACAACATCTCCACCCCGCTGATCCTCAACACTGGGGCCCCACAAGGGTGCGTGCTCAGCCCTCTCCTGTACTCCCTTTTTACCCATGACTGTGTGGCCATGCACACCTCCAACTTGCAGGCGACACTACAGTGGTAGGCTTGATTACCAACAACGACGAGACTGCCTACAGGGAGGAGGTGAGGGCCCTCGGAGTGTGGTGTCAGGAAAATTAACCTCACACTCAATGCCAACACAACAAAGGAGATGATTGTGGACTTCAGGAAACAGTAGAGGGAGCACCCCCCTATCCACATCGACGGGACAGTAGTGGAGAAGGTGGAAAGTTTTTTTAAAGTTCCTCGGCGTACACATCACGGACAAACTGAAATGGTCCACCCACACAGACAGCGTGGTGAAGAAGGCGCAACCCCAGACTTTGAAATGACAGAGGAGCTTGCATCAGTGCAGTCAATGAAGAGCACAACCACAGGGAAAGATTTATTGGAGGAGGTTAAGTGTGAGGCAAAGCTGGGACTGAGTTTTGAAAAGTTTATCCAGTGTGACCACTGATGGGTGTCCAAACTTGACAGGAAAAAAAGTTGGCCTTTTTGAAAAGGATACAAGATCAAGTAGCTGAGCTGAACCCAGATCAAAAAAGCATTTTCCTGCATTGCATTATTCATCGGGAGGTGCTCTGTAAATGTGTTCTGAAAATGAGCCAGGTTGTGGATACAGTCACTAAAGTGGTAAACTTCATAAGAGCAAAATCTTTAAACCACAGGCAGTTTGTCTCACTGTTGGAATAGACAGTCGGGTCATGCAGATCTCTCCTACCACACAAACGTGAGATGGCTGAGTTTGGGGAAGGTGCTTAAAAGGGTGTGGGACCTGAAGTCGGGGAGTTGCTGAGGTTTTGCAAATGAAAGGAAAATATGTGGATTTCCCTCAACTGCAAGATAAGGAATGGTTGGCTGATTTTGCCGTCACCGTGGACATCATGGCCCTCATGAATTAACTGCATTCCAAACTACAAGGGAAGGGCCTTTTTGCACATCAGATGTGCAGCCTTGTCAAAGCCTGCAAGGGAAAATTACTCCTCCTGACCCGCCAAGTAGAAGCTAACAATCTCACCCACCTTCCGACACTACTATTCTGTTCCCTATCAGATGACCAGCGGGAGAAGTATACATCGCTGCTGCGTGCTTTGAACGTCGTTTTGAGGATTTCAATATGTTGGAAAATTACATGCTGTTGGTTTCCTCTCCTTTCGCCTTCAATGTGGATAACGCTCCCACTGACCTGCAACTTGAGCTTATCCATCTTCAGGCTGATGCAGTGATTGGAGAACTATTCAAAACAACGTCACTGACGAGGTTCTATGCATCTCCCGATGAATAAAACTTTCCAAAGATTAGGAGTCATGCTCAGAAGACGTTTGTACTGTTTGGGTCAACCTACGTATGTGAAGAGACATTTTCAGTGATGAAATATAAGAAGTCAAGACACAGATCGTCTCTTACTGACTCTCACCTCTCAGCAACCCTGCGCATAGCGACGTCAGAAACTATACCTGACTTCACTGCTCTAGTCAACGCCCATCAGAGACTTCACTCCTCACACTGATTGAGTAGTTTAAATGTAATGTTGAGCTACCAAAAGGAGAACATGGATGTGGTTTATTTCTTTGCATGTTAAAAAAAAAGTAAAATAAGTAGCATATCTGGGCATGATTTACAGTAGATATATCTGTCAACACAGTCATACACATGTATAATCCTGTAATAGGATTCTGGCCTGCGATAGAAAAAAAACATATATTCTAATGTGGCCCTCCATGGAAAATATTTGCCCAGGCCTGCTTTACAACATAACCTTCACTCAAAATTAAAAACTCCAAACCTAATACTTTGGACAAAATTATCCAGAAAGATTCTTTCCACCATGGACTATTCAGCAACATTTCAGGCAAACTAAAAACCAGCAGAAGAAGCACAGCAGAAACCTCAAAATTACCATCCAACCTGAAACTGAGTGAGTAATGTTCAATCTGAAGCTATGTTTAAAGCCAACAAGTAAAAGGCAATACAATAATCTCAATATATATATATATATATATTCTACTTTATAAAGCCTAAACGGTAAATGAGTGCTACAGAGCTACAAAGCTTGCTAGGACAGACTTCCCAGCTCCAACTTTAATTGTGAGAAGTGAGAGATGTGAAAGCTCTTGAACCCAAATAATGGGAACAGAGAACCACAACCCCTACCACCCAAATGCAGAGGCCTCTGAGACCCTCTGCTTCCTTACACCCCTTGTGTAAAACCGATCATAGTGCAGTACCCCTCAGAAAGGTTAAATGACACTGTACGAAAAGAGTACAAACAGAAGCTCCCTCGGGGACAATCCCAGAGGCACTATTTATTATTTGACTGTTACAAGACTGGTAACATAAAGCAACTTAATTTTCCAGACAGAGCCAATCCCCTGGCATGGCACAGTGCTATAAGAACACACTGCCCTTGTAAAGCGAGAGGTTATTGGTTGGAAAATCAGAATACTGGAAAAACAAGGACCCTGAGACTGAGACCACCTCTGTCAATTCAGAACAGTGGTGGTGCAGCGTAACTTCCAACAGGACTTTTTCTAAATCAAAGAGAGAGTACTGCAGGAGAAGCTCTCTCTTGGTGACGACTCCCCTTCCCCAACACAGAGCACTACTCTCTCATTGAAATATTGAAATGAGGGACAAATTCAGCCAGCTAGAGGTAAGGCAGGTGGAGCTGGAACAGCAGGTCAACACTCCCAGCTGGAGGTAAGGCATGTGGAGCTGGAACAGCAGGTCAACACTCCCAGCTGGAGGTAAGGCAGGTGGAGCTGGAACAGCAGGTCAACACTCCCAGCTGGAGGTAATGCAGATGGCGCTGGAACAGCAGGTCAACACTCCCAGCTGGAGGTAATGCAGATGGCGCTGGAACAGCAGGTCAACACTCCCAGCTGGAGGTAAGGCAGGTGGAGCTGGAACAGCAGGTCAACACTCCCAGCTGGAGGTAAGGCAGGTGGAGCTGGAACAGCAGGTCAACACTCCCAGGTGGAGGTAAGGCAGGTGGAGCTGGAACAGCAGGTCAACACTCCCAGGTGGAGCTGGAACAGCAGGTCAATGAGAGCACAAAAGGAAGATGAGAGAAAGCTGATGGAGGAGGTGAGAGAGTTGAGATGCGACACAGAAAAACCCATGAAAGAACTGGCCACTCCCCCAGGAAAGCCAGCAGAACAGCCCACCCCAGATCCACAGCCTCGACACCACAGCAGAACATTCTAGACCACAGGCTAAATTCTGGTGCCCAAACACCCAGCACGCCCTAGATCTGCTATCTGAGGAACAACTAGGGTCACCCAGCCACTTAATAATTCACACAGGCACAAATGACCTGAGTGCACAGCAGGAGAGGGTGTCCACAGCTCTCAAGGGATTCATTGAAAAAGCTTCTAGGGAGTTTTTCCTAGCCACCGTGCTTTTACACCTGCATTGCTTGCTGTTTGGGGTTTTAGGCTGGGTTTCTGTACAGCACTCTGTGACATCAGCTGATGTAAGGGGGGCTTTATAAATAAATTTGATTTGATTTCTTCCACTTTCCCCAACGCATGTGTGGATACCTCCCCCTTGCTACCACAAATTATTCCACCCTGCTACCATACAGCGGAAAAACGCAAGAATTTTCCTAGACTGTGCCTCAAAACATAACATCTACCTGGCCAACCACTCCACCCTGTATTTAACAGCCTTCATGACCAAGTCCACCTATACATAGCAACAGTCCCCTACTTTTGCAAGAACCCAGAAATACATTGGCCTCTACCGCAGCTCCAGCACTTCTAACCTTTTTTTTTGTTTGTTTTGTTTTTGTTCCTGGAACTCAAGACTAAGGAGAGAAGGAAGAAAGCAAGAGGAGAAAGAAAGCTGTGACACTGAAGAAAGTTTGTTCCAGGCGACCCTGCCGCCCCACGTGCACGCAGGGTCAAAGGTGGGCTCAAATTTAACTTGGGTGGGATTCATTTGAGTCCTCTGTCATAAAATATATACAAAAAAACAGCTCGAATGCCATTGTGTTAAGTTATGAAATGTTTGTGTTGAATCAATATTTTATCAGTTATATTCCAATCAATATGTAAAAAAAATATATAAGTTTAACAAGCTATTGAAAAGCGTTTGCTCTTAAATTTCATTTTGAAGACCGCTGGGATTTACAATCTTGTCTTAATAAGGGGCAGCGTCTTTACCCAGTGTTACCCTACAAACCCACTTGTAGGGTAAAATGGTGCCGGAGAGGATTGCTGACGATTTTACCAACTGCTATTTTTTTTTGCATTGTTTGTAACTTATGTTGTACATAATGTTGCTGCTACCGTCTCTTATGACCGAAAAGAGCTTCTGGACATCAGAACAGCGATTACTCATCTCGAATTGGAAGAAGCTTTTTCCTTTAACGAGTCCGACGAGTCCGGCGCGAAGGATATACGGCTTTCTCGGGGGAACAGCCCAAATCCCCGCCATGCGGGTGAAGAAAAGACAGACAAAGGGGGCGGAGGTTGGGCTACCTTCTGAGAATATTCGTAGGCGAGTGAGTAAACTCCCACTGCCGTCCGTTCTATTGGCCAACGTGCAAATCACTGGGAACTTAAATTGATGACCTACTATCAAGATTATCCTACCAACGGGATATTAAAAACTGTAATATCTTATGTTTCACCGAGTCGTGGCTGAACGACGACGCGGAAAATATAGAGCTGGCGGGATTTTCCATGCAGGACAGAGAAGCTACGTCTGGTAAGACGAGGGGTGGGGGTGTGTCTATTTGTCAGCTGATGCGCGATGTCTGATATTAAAGAAGTCTCGAGGTATTGCTCGCCTGAGGTAGAGTAATTTATGATAAGCTGTAGACCACACTATCTACCAAGAGAGTTCTCATCTATATTATTTGTATCCATTTATTTACCACCACAAACCCTTTGCTGAAACTAAGACCGCACTCAACAAGCTGTATAAGGCCATAAGCAAACAAGAAAATGCTCATCCAGAAGCGGCTCTCCTAGTGGCCGGAGACTTTAATGCGGGGAAACTTAAATCTGTTTTACCTAATTTCTACCAGCATGTCACATGTGCAACCAGAGGGAAAAAAAACTCTAGAGCACCTTTACTTTACACACAGAGACGCATTCAAAGCTCTCCCTCGCCCTCCATTTGGCAAATCTGACCATAATTATATCCTCCTGATTCTTGCTTACAAGCAAAAACTAACGCAGAAAGTACCAGTGACTCGCTCAATACGGAAGTGGTCAGATGACGCGGATGCTATGCTACAGGACTGTTTTGCAAGCACAGACTGGAATATGTTCCGGGATTCATTCAATGGCATTAAGGAGTAGACGGATTCCCTGGACGTGTACTCTGAGCATGTGCGGACCAACTGGCAAGTGGCTTCACTGACATTTTCAACCCCTCCCTGACCGAATCTGTAATACCTACATGTTTCAAGCAGATCACCATAGTCCCTGTGCTCTAGGAAGCGAAGGTAACCTGCCTAAATGATTACCGCCCCATAGCACTCACATTGGTAGCCATGAAGTGCTTTGAAAGGCTGGTCATGGCTCACATCAACAGCATACTCCCGGAGACCCTAGACCCACTCCAATTCGCATACCGTCCAAACAGATCCACAGATGAAGCAATCTCAATTGCACTCCACACTGCCCTTTCCCACCTGGACAAAAGGAACAACTACGTGAGAATTCTGTTCATTGACTACAGCTCAGCGTTCAACACCCACAAAGCTCTTCACTAAGCTAAGGACCCTGGAACTGAACACCCTCTGCAACTGGATCCTGGACTTACTGACGGGCCGCCCCCCAGGTGGTAAGGGTAGGCAACAACACGTCTGCCACGCTGATCCTCAACACAGGGGCCCCTCAGGGGTGTGTACTTAGTCCCCTCATGTACTTCTTGTTCACCCACGACTGCGTGGCCAAACACGACTGAAACACAATCATTAAGTTTGCTGACGACACAACATTGGTGGGTTTGATCAACAAAGATGAGACAGCCTATAGGGATGAGGTCAGAGACCTGGCAGTGTGGTACCAAGACAACAACCTCTCCTTCAATGTGAGCAAGACAAATGAGCTGATCATGGACTACAGGAAAAGACAGGCCGAACATGCCCCCATTCACATCGACAGGGCTGTAGTGGAGCTGATTGAGAGTTTCAAGTTCCTTGGTGTCCACATCACCAACGAGCTATCATGGTCCAAACAGACCAAGACAGTCGTGAAGAGGGCACGACAACACCTTTTCCCTATCAGGAGACTGAAAAGATTTGGCATGGGTCCTCAGATCCTTAACAGCTTATACCCCCAAGTCATAAGACTGCTGAACAATAAATCAATTAATCAAATGGCAACTGAGCGGCATCTGACCGCTACAGAGGGTAGTGCGTATGGCCCAGTACTTCATTGGGGCCAAGCTTCTTGCCATCCAGGACCTATATACTAGGTGGTGTCAGAGGAAAGCCATGGAGAATAAGAACACCTCCTCCCAGCTGCCCACTGCACTGAGGCTAGGAAACACTGTCACCACCGATAAATCCACGATAATCGAGAATGGCCGCCTTTCCTTCCAGTTCTCTGCTGCCTATGACTGGAACAAATTTCAACAATCACCGAAGCTGGAGACTTATATCTCCCTCGCTAACTTTAAGCATCAGCTGTCAGAGCAGCATACCGATCGCTGTACCTGTACACAGCCCATCTCTAAATAGCCCACCCAACTACCTCATCTGCATATTGTTATTTATTTTTGCTCTTTTGCACCCCAGCATCTCTACTTGCACATCATCATCTGCACATCTATCACTCCAGTGTTCATGTTAAATTGCAATTATTTTGCCACTATGGCCTACTTATTGCCTTACCTCCCTAATCCTACTACATTTGCACACACTGTATATAGACTTTTCTTTTGTGTTATTGACTGTACGTTTGTTTATCCCCTGTGTAACTCTGTGTTGTTGTTTTTGTCACACTGCTTTGCTTTATCTTGGCCAGGTCGCAGTTGTAAATGAGAACTTGTTCTCCACTGGCCTACCTGGTTAAATAAAGGTGAGAAAAAAAATGGCCACCGGACTATTTACATTGTTTATTATCTATGCATAGTCACTTCACCCCTACCTACATGTACAAATTACCTCGACTAACCTGTATGCACCGCACATTAACTCTGTACCGGTACCCCCTGTATATAGCCTCGCTCATGTTATTTTGTGTTACTTTTTTACTATAGTTTATTTAGAAGATATTTTCTTTTAACTCTTTCTTGAACTGTTGGTTAAAGGCATGTAAGTAAGCATTTTATGGTAAGGTCTTCACTTGTATTTGGCGCATGTGACAAATATAATGTGATTTTGTGTTTGAAAGATGAACGAGGAGAGATTTAATTATCGAAAAACAAACTAGATCTTAGACTAGCTAGAGGACTTTTTTACTGAAGAATGTGATTGTTTCATAGTTTTTTTTTGCTTTTTTTAATGTATTGCGTAATTGATGTTTTTACAGATATGTATTGCGTAATTTATGTTTTTACAGATATGTAAAATGTTTGAAATTGGCCTAGACGTGGGAACTTTTGTCTGGGATGGCAAAATTGTGGCATAAGACAGCTAAAATCGTACAGTCTGTGCTTTAAGCCAATCTAAACTGGCATCTAACTTGACCTACCTGACTTTTAACCCTAATCCTCTATCACGTTAAACCCTATTTCTGGCGGCAGCTACCCTAACCAACACCTTAAACCCTATTTCTGGTGGCAGCTACCCTAACCAACACCTTAAACCCTATTTCTGGCAGCAGCTACCCTAACCAACACCTTAAACCCTATTTCTGGCAGCAGCTACCCTAACCAACACCTTAAACCCTATTTCTGGCGGCAGCTACCCTAACCAACACCTTAAACCCTATTTCTGGCGGCAGCTACCCTAACCAACACCTTAAACCCTATTTCTGGCGGCAGCTACCCTAACCAACACCTTAAACCCTATTTCTGGCAGCAGCTACCCTAACCAACACCTTAAACCCTATTTCTGGCATCAGCTACCCTAACCAACACCTTAAACCCTGTTTCTGGCGGCAGCTACCCTAACCAACACCTTAAACCCTATTTCTGGCATCAGCTACCCTAACCAACACCTTAAACCCTATTTCTGGCATCAGCTACCCTAACCAACACATTAAACCCTATTTCTGGCAGCAGCTACCCTAACCAACACCTTAAACCCTATTTCTGGCAGCAGCTACCATAACCAACACCTTAAACCCTGTTTCTGGCTGTAGCAGCCCGAACTAACAGGCAGGTAGCCTGGTGGCGTCGGGCCAGTAATCGAAAGGTTGCTGGATCGAATCCCCGAGCTGACAAGGTACAAATCTGTCATTCTGCCCCAGAGCAAGGCAGTTAACCCCACTGTTCCCCCGGGTGCTGAAGACTTGGATGTCGTGTAAGGCAGCCCCCTGCACTTCTCTGATTCAGTTCAGTTGAATGCATTCAGTTGTTCAACTGACTAGGTATAACCCCTTTCCCTATTTCTGGCAGCAGCAGCCTTAACTAACTAACCCTATCCCCATTATCTAACCCTCACTTGTCTCATACTCAGAGCTGGATAGCTTAATAACCCTATCTGTAGCCCTATAACATACTGTAGTCTCATACTCGGCTGTACACTGAGTGTACAAAACATTATGAACACCTGCTCTTTCCATGACAGACAGATTTTTTTAGGCTTTGATACAATTGAGACGTGGATTGTGTTTGTGTGCCATTCAGAGGGTGAATGGATAAGACAAAATATTTAAGTGCCTTTGAACGGGTTATGGTAGTAGGCGCCTGGCGCACCGGTTTGTGTCAAGAACTGCAACGCTGCTGGGTTTTTCCACACACAGCAGTTTCCCGCGTGTATCAAGAACGGTCCACCACCCAAAGGACGTCCAGCCAACTGGACACAACAGTGGGAAGCATTGGAGTCAACATTGGGCAGCATCCCTTAATCACTTAATATTAGGAAGGTGTTCCTAATGTTTTGTACACTGAGTGTATACAGTACCTTAACCCTATTCCCTGGAACATAGTACTCACCAGTAGAGTACCCCACAGGGGTTTTCAAATAGGCCACCTCGCCTAATCTCTGTGAACCACACACCAAAGCACTGTTTATACCTGGTGCTAACATGTGTCCTTTGTCCTGATTGTGCCCATATTCTGATTGTGCCCACCGTTTATACCTGGTGCTAACATGTGTCCTTTGTCCTGATTGTGTCCACATTTTTAGGCAGGTGTAGACGATCAAAAGACACATTGTGATCAGATCTTCCTCCGGAGGGCACATTGTCTGGATTTATCACAAGTGTATACAGTAAAACCATTTCAATCATCGTTATCCTGCTTTCTAAAATCATTGACAGCTGATGGATCCTATAATAAATACATATTATTTTGGAGGACAATCTATCAAATAATGAGCACTACAGAGAAGGGGCCAGGAAACTGGTCACAACGCAGACACAGTGGAGGGATAAGAAACACATTTTAATACCATGTGTAGACCTACATCTAAAATGTGTACAAGATCAGGTCCAAGGGTCCATGTTTAGCACCAGGTATAAACAAGGCTTCATTTCCTGTCTAGTCTAGTTGAACAGCCGTTTCAAAAACAATCAGTAGTTGCAGTTCTAGTTGCCTAGTAGCTGCCGAGTGGTGCAGTGGTCTAAGGCACTGCACCTCTCAATGCTAGAGGCGTCACTACAGACCTTAGTTTGATTCCAGGCTGTATCACAACCGGCCGTGATTGGGAGTCAATTGGGCACAATTGGCCCAGCGCTGTCCGGGTTAGGGTTTGGCCGGGGTAGGCCGTCATTTGTAAATAAGAATTTGTTCTCAACTGACTTGCCTATTTTAAATAAAGGTTAAATAAATAAAATAAGAGGTAGTGGAATGTCAAATGTTACCATGTATTTAATTAGAGTATTGATCATTGGTTTATTTCTCATTTAATTCAGTGTCACATGGCACCATGGTGTGAATTGTCACTGTTCTAGTCGAGGTAGAAAAGTAAATGGACAGATTTCTCTTGATTCAGAATTTTTATATTCAGCTATAACCGTCTCCTGCTGTTGCCCAAATATGGCCCAGACGTCCGTCCGTCCTCTAAACCAAACCACTGTTTCATGGCTGAACTGAAAATGTGTTTGTAAATAGCAGGTGTTTTCTCTCTAAGGAAAACCATTTGTTTACTAGAAGGTGACTGAGAAACCAGTTGCTATTTCTCTCATTCTCTTTTCACACGAAACATTTGTGTTCTGAGCTCTGCAAGCTGCCCACATAGTGTCGTCATCAGAGCTACTTTCCGCTGTAAACTGTTTGGATTCAATGAACTAATCCACCTACAGAGTCTGGCCTCACGCCGACACAGCAACAACAAACACAACATACTTCTCTGGTTTAGAGGGAGATTTAATGGCACAATTAAAGATTTACAGCCACGTTAACAATTGATGAATTACCTATGGTTGGAGAGAAAGAGAGAATTGTTATTAAAATAAAGGTTTCACTAATCTAATTCTCATTGTTTCATTTGTATCACCCCTGGTCTTATAATGTTCACTTACAGAGGAACTCCAGGTTAAAGGAGGAGACTGGTTAAAGGAGGAGACTGGTTAAAGGAGGAGACTGGTTAAAGGTGGAGACTGGTTAAAGGAGGAGACTGGTTAAAGGAGGAGACTGGTTAAAGGTGGAGACTGGTTAAAGGAGGAGACTGGTTAAAGGTGGAGACTGGTTAAAGGAGGAGACTGGTTAAAAGAGGAGACTGGTTAAAGGAGGAGACTGGTTAAAGGAGGAGACTGGTTAAAGGAGGAGACTGGCTGATTTCTAAATGGATAAAAATTTGATTTTGTGTCCCTGGCCTAATCTGACAACGACTCCATTTTGCTCCTCCCTTCCTATAGGCAGAAACTTAAACAGGAAGCACCCGTGCTAAGGACTATTCAACACTGGTTTGACCAATCGGAATCCACGCTTCAAGATTGTTTTGATCACGCGGACTGGGATATGTTCCGGGTAGCTTCCTGAGAATAATATGGACGTGTACACCAAAACGGTCACTGAGTTTATCAAGAAGTGTATAGGAGATGTTGTACCCACTGTGACTATTAAAACCTACCCTAACCAGAAACCGTGGATAGATGGAAGCATTCGTGTAAAATTGAAAGCACGAACCACCGCTTTAAATCATGGCAAGGTGACAGGGGATATGGCAGAATACAAACAGACTAGTCGTTCCCTCGCAAGACAAACAAACAGGCAAAACGTCAATATCGAGACAAAGTGGAGTCACTATTCAATGGCTGACACAAGACGCATGTGGCAGGGTTTGCAGACAGTCACGGACTATAAAAGGAAAACCAGCCACGTCGCGGACACCGACGTCTTACTGCCAGACAAGCTAAACACGTTCTTTGCCCACTTTGAGGATAACACAGTGCCACCGACGCGGCCAGCTACCAAGGACTGTTCTTCACCGTGGCTCTCCTTAAACCGTGGCCGACGTGAGTAAGACATTTTAAACGTTTTAAACCTCACAAGGCTGCCGGCCCAGATGGAACACACGGAAGCAACCGGAACAAAATGGGGATAAACATACTTAAATTTGTCCAATAGAAACTCTCGTTTTCAACTGTTGTACTAATGATTAAATCCTGTACATTGATTGCATTATGCAAAAGAACAAGTCCCTAGCGGACGAAACCGATATGACGGCTTGGTAGACAAAGGAAAGGGCGTGTGGACTTCTCAAGAGCGGGAAACTCATAGCTGATAACTACAGTCATAGAAAACGGCTAATACTTTTGAACGACCGCTGATTCGAAAAATAAATTGCAAATGACATATTTACGAGTGTATGTCTCGTTGTCTCTCTGTGTTTTCGCCAGTCCGTCTGCTGGAGAGTCAATCGACAGAAAGCCTCTGGTTTTGTTCATAATGGATACGTCAGGCGTACCCATGGTTGTCGCATAGAATAGATTTTTCATCGGGTGTCTGTATTCTTGTCCTAGGCTTCGTACATTTCCTGGCTGAAGACTAGTAGTTCGACGGCCTCGGATTTCTTACTTCTTGTAGTGAATCGATAGAGTTGAACCATTTCCAGCCATGTAAGCCAATGCTCCACACTGTATGGTCTTGTCCTTTGGTAGAGTTGTAGTACCAACCATTTCAACATGTTGCTACCTCTTCATATTTTCTGGTCTTAGAAGAAATTGAACCATTTGCGTGGTTTACGTGGTCTGGTGTGAATTGCGTCACGGGGGGCTTTTATACTCAGGTAAAAAAAGGGCTGTCTCATCATGTTTGTGCCCACCTGTGCCGGCTACTCACTGTGCATAAGTTACCATAAAACAACCAATTCTCATTTAGAAGACTAAATCACATTATCTTTTCAAAAGTATTCTTATACTTATCCATTCATCTTATACAACCTTCAGATGTAAACCTGACAGCTGGGAAATGTACACATTAAAACCTCTTAAGGCTAGCCCCCCCCCATCTTCTCAATTTCCGCCTGAAGACATACCCTAATCTAACTGCCTGTAGCTCAGGCCCAGAAGCAAGGGTATGCATATTCTTGGTACCATTTGAAAGGAAACACTCTGAAGTTTGTGGAAATGTGAATTGAATGTAGGAGAATATAACACAATAGATCTGGTAGAAGATAATACAAACAAAAAACATACGTTTTTTTGTTATTGTTGTTGCATCATCTTTGAAATGAACAAGAAAAGACAAACATTCAGATGCTGGGGATCATTTCAATGAAGAACATAAGAGGGCAACAGTACTTGTGCAAAGTTTCAGAATGATAACTTCCGGAATGAGCAAGCTACATGACATTTCGCATGAAGTCACCCAGGTGTCCCACACAAGTTACCCAAATGTAAACAAGTGGACAAATTGGTGAAGTGATACATTTTGAAGACAATAACTATATACAAAATACCAAAATGCTATTCGAACACACCCAAAATAAACAATAAATGACACAATCAAAAATAACAAGGGTAACTATTTACACACTTTCAATATTTGGAAGACCCTCAGTCCTCTACACAATATTGTGCTGCTGATGCCATGTCCCATAGCAGTCTCTTTTCTGCTGTGAAGCAGAGGGTCACCGAACAAGTTGTGCAGGTGATGGGGGACTTCATTTTACAAAGAACACAACGACGCCTCCATGCTGTGCCCTTTTTGCCCTGAGGCACATCCATGCCTGCAGAAAT
Source organism: Brachymystax lenok tsinlingensis (assembly GCA_030435695.1). NCBI lineage: Eukaryota > Metazoa > Chordata > Actinopteri > Salmoniformes > Salmonidae > Brachymystax > Brachymystax lenok. Next base: position 4,286,380 of record CM059807.1, read on the forward strand.
GAACTTGGGCAGGTGAACACCACTTGTGGCAGGAGCAGAAGGGACAGGGGTAGAGGGGACAGAAGGTGGTGCAGTGGACTTGCTGTAGGCAGCAAGCTCCCTGATGAGCATCTCTCGGAAGGCTAGCTGTGAGATGGGGGGCTGTCCACAGCTCTTAGCCATTTCCTTCTGGAGGATGAATGCATTGACCACAGCAATGTCGATGAAATGATATAAGAATGTCTTGTACCATTTCATGGTCTTGTGAAGAACATTGTAGTAGCCTATCAGCGCGTCTGACAGGTCCACACCTCCCATGCTCTTGTTGTAGTCCTTCACAGCAGCTGGAATGGGGACATTTTTGTGGTCCATGCCCCATTCGCGTTCTTCACTCGCCTGACGACGTGATCGCCACTGAAGGATTTGTGGATGGTCGTGCACATGACCACCTCTCTGGTGTCCATCCACCTGACAAAGAGCAGGCCACCTTCACGGATCCATCGCATGGTACCCCGATCAGCTCGCATAGGCATGTCATTCACCTTCGTTTTTGGAAAGCCCTGTCTGTTGGTACGAATGGTGCCACAAGCCCACACACCCAGCTTCCTCAGGTCTGTGAACAGGGTAGGGCTTGTGTAGAAGTTGTCCACAAACAGCTTGTAGCCCTTCCCCAGCAGTTGAAAATCCAATAACTACATAACAGAATCAAGTCCCTTACCAGTCGCAAAACTGCTTTTCCCCTCATAAACAAAAGAATTGCATGCGTAGGCACACACAGAATCAGCCGAAACAAACAGTTTGTAACCACACTTTGTAGGTTTGTTTCGCATGTATTGTTTGAGGCCAATTCTGTCCTTTTGAGGCTACCATCCTCTCATCTATGGACAGGTTCTGGGCAGGCTGAAAATAGGTCTTGCAGGCCTCAACCATGTTGGTGTAGAGAGGTTTGATTTTGCAGAGCCTATCAAAACCTAGCTGTGCCTCTCTTCTTCTCATTGTCCTCATCAACTTTCGGGTCACTGATATGCAGCGCCCGTGAGATAGCCAGAAACCTTTTACAAGACATGACAGTGATGGGGAAAGGCAGTTGGCAGAGAGGTGACGTTTTCCAGTAGTCCCTCAGGGTTTTCAGCTTCACCAGCCCCATGTAAATGACCATCGAAAGGAAACAGAAAAGGTCTGACGTGGAAATGGGCTTCCATGCCTCTTTCTTGCCTGCTTGCTTCTTCGCACCATACGTATTGGTGTTAGACACCAGTGAATCAACAACTGACGAGGTGAAAAACAGCTGAAAAAGTTGAAGGGGGCTGTATTTTGCTGTCATGTCCAGCTGAGGTCCTGGTTGCCTTTTTGACCTAAATGTTAGTGGAGGTGGCTCGACATCATCTTCTAGCACAGAGTGCCAACGCCCCTCTGCCTCCTTGCCTGCAGGTTGCACACTTCCCCACCTCCGCTTCTTTATTGCTGTCTTCACACCTCTAGATGGTGTGGAGCTGGAGACAGCAGGGGTCCATTCAGAGTCAGAGGCACTGTGAAAGACAAAAGTTCAGTAAGAAAACTTTCACGTATGATCCCAGTATCAACACGTAAAATAAACAGATATGCATTTTATAGAGTAGAGGGAACACAATCACTATGGATGAAGTGCTGTTCCATTCCACTCCGGCCATTGTTGTGGGCCTGCCCTCCCCTCAACAGCCTCCAATGGATACGGGGGTGGGGTGGGGCGGCAGACACACGCATCTCGGCATGGTGGCCATGCTCCCTCTAATCCACACAATATGTTTTATTGAGTGGAGGAAGCATGGTCGCTGTGTTGAGGTGTGTGTTTGCTGTTACATTCTACTCAATTGCATTTTTATATATAATTTTTTTATTATATATATATATATATATATATATATACACACACACACACGTTATGGGTCAATACAAATACCCCCACAATGTATAGCCAATGTGTACTTTACACATTTCATTACTGATTATATTTTTATATATTGCAAATAAATAAATAAAAATATCGAATAATATTTGATATTATTAATTTCAAACAACGGCATTAGCATGAGAAGAACTTACCAGTCCAAAACGATGTCCTCTCCGTGTAAAAGATATTCTTCCGTCTGTGAGTCATAGCTATGCTCGTTAATTTCGCAATAGCTATGCTCACAATTTCATCTATAATTTGGTTTACATCTGAATTAGATTTAGATTTTCCTGATTTAGTCGCCAGATTATTTTATTTAAAAATTGTTGAAAATGCTCTTTACCGAAATAATGCTATGCGTAATGCATAGCATTAAATATTATTCCGTTCCAGTCAGAACGGTGAATGGCGAAATACCCTCTTTACACCAGAGTTTACTACATGTGCTGGTCTTCCAACACATAAACATTACAGGTTGCCATTTACCTCAGCTCATTGGCTATCTACCAAGCTAGATTTCAAGACAATCAGTGGTCATTGGGCCAAAATACAGTCAATCAACGGAACAGCAGTCATATCATTGGTGCGCAATGAGGTCATTACTTGTTGTCTTCAAATCGGTTTCTTTTTGGTCAGTTTGTCCCGGGGAAAAAAGCCATCATGTGTGGTTGTGTTACAAACAACCAGAGGATTGCAATGAAACCAAACATGACTGGATAAACAGACGTTTAGTGTATGTATTTACATCAAATGTTTAGTCGAAAGGTGAATGAGGCGGAATTCACAGAACAAGCGGTTTACAAAATGTTTCGTGTTAGGCTATAAAAAATGGATTTTATCAAACAAAAGGCCATTCACTGTGTAGCTGTGAGCCCTGGGATTGCAAACAGAGCAAGATCTTCATAGGTAAGTGATTTATTTTATTGCCATTTGTGATTTTTATGACGCCTGTGCCGGTTGAAAAATGATTTTGGTGTGGGCCGCTGTCCTCAGATAATCGCATGGTATGCTTTCGCCGTAAAGCCTTTTTGAAATCTGACAATGCAGTTGGATTACCAAGATTCTAAGCTTTTGAACCATGTAAGACACTTGTATTTTCATGAATGTTTAATATTACGATTTTTGTAGCCTCTGCAATTTCACCGGATGTTGTCGAAATTTGATCCCGTTAGTGGGATCCGTGCGCAAAGAGGTTAAGAGATATAGTTGTGTGTTTCCTGTCCTTCATGAGATCACCAAATGAAACACACTCGACATGACTGTTCCTTAAATGTCTACAGACCATTCCCACATTCTCAAAAATATAAATATTGTTTAATTCTCCCATTTTGGGGAATAGGAGTTTTGGCAAGATAATCACTTTGTTCTCCATAGACTCTCTCCCTCAGTTTCTACCAGGTATTTATGACCGTTGTAAAACCTGATGTGGGAGAGAGAGTAGGAGGGAGGGGAGCCACGATATACACCCAAAAGGCCACGTCGTGACACCATGCTGGTTGTGTGCCTTGAATTCTAAATAAATCAATGACAGTGTCACTAGCGAAGCACCCCCAAACCATTACACCTCTCCCTCCATGCTTCACGGTGGGAACTACACATGCAGAGATCATCCGTTCACCTACTCTGCGTCTCACAAAGACACAGCAGTTAGAACCAAAAAATCTAAAATTTGGACTCAAAAGACCAAAGGACAGATTTCCACCGGTCCATTGCACGTGTTTCTTGGCCCAAGCAAGTATTTTCTTCTTATTGGTGTCCTTTTAGTAGTGGTTTCTTTGCAGCAATTCAACCATGAAGGCCTGATTCACACAGTCTCCTCTGAACAGTTGATGTTGAGACGTGTCTATTGCTTGAACCTTGTGAAGCATTTACAATGGAAAAAAAGAGAAGGGTAGAGAGAAAAACAAATAATGATATACAGTTGAAGTCGGAAGTTTACATACACCTTAGACAAATACTTTTAAACTCAGTTTTTCAGAATTCCTGACATTTAATCCTAGTAAAAATGCCCTGTCTTAGGTCAGTTAGGATCACAACTTTATTTTAATGTCAGAAAAATAGTAGAGAGAATTATTTATTTCAGCTTATATTTATTTCATCACATTCCCAGTGGGTCAGAAGTTTACATACACTCAATTAGTATTTGGTAGCATTGCCTTTAAATTGTTTAACTTGGGTCAAACATTTCGAGTAGCCTTCCACAAGCTTCCCACAATAAGTTCGGTGAATTTTGGCCCATTCCTCCTGACAGAGCTGGTGTAACTGAGTCAGGTTAGTAGGCCTCCTTGCTCGTACACGCTTTTTCAGTTCTGCCCACAATTGTTCTATAGGATTAAGGTCATGGCTTTGTGATGGCCACTCCAATACCTGGACTTTGTTGTCCTTAAGGCATTTTGCCACAACTTTGGAAGTATGCTTGGGGTCATTGTCCATTTGGAAGACCCATTTGCGACCAAGCTTTAACTTCCTGACTGATGTCTTGAGACGTTTCTTCACTATATCCACATCATTTTCCTGCCTCATGATGCCATCTATTTTGTGACGTGCACCAGTCCCTCCTGCAGCAAAGCACCCCCACAACATGATGCTGCCACCCCCATGCTTCACGGTTGGGGTGGTGTTCTTTGGCTTGCCAGCCTCCCCCTTTTTCCTCCAAACATAACGATGGTCATTATGGCCAAACATTTCTATTTTTGTTTCATCAGACTAGAGGACATTTCTCTTAAAAGTACAAACTTTGTCCCCATGTGCAGATGCAAACCATAGTCTGGCTTTTCCCATGATGTCAAGCAAATAGGCACTGAGTTTGAAGTTAGGCCTTGAAATACATCTACAGGTACACCTCCAATTGACTCAAATTATGTAAATTAGTCTATCAGAAGCTTCTAAAGCCATGACATCATTTTCTGGAATTTTCCAAGCTGTTTAAAGGCACAGTCAACTTAGTGTATGTAAACTTCTGACCCACTGGAATTGTGATACAGTGGATCATAAGAGAAATAATCTGTCTGTAAACAATTATTTGAAAAATTACTTGTCATGCACAAAGTAGATGTCCTAACCGACTTGCCAAAACTATAGTTTGTTAACAAGAAATTTGTGGATTGGTTGAAAAACGATTTTTAATGACTCCAACATGTGTATGTAAACTTCCGACTTCAACTATACATTATGAAACTGGCGCAGTAGCATGACCAGGTGGACTGGGGACAGCCAGGATTCATCAGGCCAGGTAGTCCTGATGTATGGCCCTAGGGCTCAGGTCCTCCGAGAGGGGCGAGAGAGAATTGGAGGGAGTATACTTAAATTCACAAAGGACACCAGATAAGACAAGAGAATTACACCAGATATAACAGACTGACCCTAGCCCCCGCCACATAGACTATTGCAGCATACAGTGTCAAGAAAAAGTATGTGAACTCTGGAATTACCTGGACAAACATGGTGTGCTTAAACTAATAACACACAAATGATAGTTTTTTTCTTGTCTATATTGAATACATAATTTAAACATTTCACAGTGTATGTTGGAAAAAGTATGTGAACTCCTAGTCTAATGACTTCTCCAAAAGCTAACTGGAGTCAGGAGTCAGCTAACCTGGAGTCCAATCAATGAGACGAGATTGGAGATGTTGGTTAGAGCTGCCCTGCCCTATAATAAACACTCACAACATTTGAGTTTGCTATTCACTAGAAGTATTGCTTGATATGAATCATGCCTCAAACAAAAGAGATCTCAGAAGACCTAAGATTAAGAATTGTTGACCTGCATAAAGCTGGAAAGGGTTACAAAAGTATCTATACAAGCCTTGATGTTCATCAGTCCACGGTAAGACAAATTGTCTATAAATGGAGAAAGTTCAGCACTGTTGCTACTCTTCCTAGGAGTGTCCGTCCTGCAAAGATGACTGCAAGAGCACAGCGTAGAATGCTCAATGAGGTTAGTGTCAGCTAAACTTACAGAAATCTCTGGAACATGCTAACATCTCTGTTGACGAGTCTATGATACATAAAACACTAAACAAGAATGGTGTTCATGGGAGGACACCACGGAAGAAGCCACTGCTGTCCAAAAATAACATTGCTGCACGTCTGAAATGTGCACCTGGATGTTCTACAGCGCTACTGGCAAAATATTCCATAGAGGATGAAACTACAGTTGAGTTGTTTGGAAGGAACACACAACAATATGTGTGGAGAAAAAAAGGCACAGCACACCAACACCAAAACCTCATTCCAAATGTAAAGTATGATGGAGGGAGCATCATGGTTTGGGGCTGGTTTGCTGCCTCAGGGCCTGGACAGCTTGCTATCATCAACGGAAAAATGAATTCCCAAGTTTATCAAGACATTTTGCAGGAGAATGTTAGGCTGCCAATTGTCTGCCAATTGAAGCTCAACAGAAGTTGGTTGGTGCAAGAGAACAACGACCCAAAACACAGAAGTAAATCAACAACAGAATGGCTTCAACAGAAGAAAATACGCCTTCTGGAGTGGCCCAGTCAGAGTCCTGACCTCAACCTGATTGAGATGCTGTGAGCGAGAGCAGTTCACACCGGACATCCCAATAATATTGCTGAACTGAAACAGTTTTGTCAAGAGGAATGGTCCAAAATTCCTCCTGACCGCTGTGCAGGTCTGATCCGCAACTACAGAAAATGTTTGGTTGAGGTAATTGCTGCCAAAGGAGGATCAACCAGTTACTAAATCCATGGGTTCACATACTTTTTCCACCCTGCACTGTGAATGTTTACACCGTGTGTTAAATAAGGACATTAACACGTATAAATGTTTGTGTGTTATTAGTTTAAGCACACTGTGTTTGTCTATTGTTGTGACCTAGATGAAGATCAGATTAAATTTTTATGACCATTTTATGTAGAAATCCAGGTATTTCCAAAAGGTTCACAATTTGTGGCTGCAATTTCTGAGGCTGGTAACTAATGAACTTATCCTCTGCAGCAGAGGTAACTCTGGGTCTTCCTTTCCTGTGGCGATCCTCATGAGAGCCAGTTTCATCATAGTACTTGATTGTTTTTGCGACTGCACTTGAAGACACTTTAAAAGTTCTTGAAATGTTCTTGAAATGACTGACCTTCATGTCTTAAAGTAATGATGGACTGTCGTTTCTCTTTGCTTATTTGAGCTGTTCTTGCCATAATATGGACTTTGTATATTACCAAATAGGGCTATCTTCTGTATACCAACCCCACCTTGTAACAACACAACTGATTGGGTCAAACGCATTAAGAAGGAAATTAACTTTTAACAAGGCACACCTGTTAATTGAAATGCATTCCAGGTGACTACCTCATGAAGCTGGTTGAAAGAATGCCATGAGTGTGCAAAGCTGTCATCAAGGCAAAGGGTGGCTACTTTGAAGAATCTCAAATATAAAATATATTTTGTTTTTTTTTGCTTACTACATGATTCCATATGTGTTATGTCTTCAATATTATTATACAATGTAGAAAATTGTAAAAATAAAGAAAAACCCTTGAATGAGTAGGTGTGTCCAAACTTTTGACTGGTACTATATTTAAGAATGCTGTTAATTGACTACAACTCAGCATTCAACACCATCATGCCCACAAAGTTCATCACTAAACTAAGGATGCCAGCAGCATACCACCCTGCATCCCACTGCTGGCTTGCTTCTGAAGCTAAGCATGGTTGGTCCTGGTCAGACCATGGATGGGAGACCAGATTCTGCTGGAAGTGGTGTTGGAGGGCCAGTAGGAGGCACTCTTTCCTCATGTCAATTTTTTTTCCCCCAATGGCCCAGGGCAGTGATTGGGGACATTGCCCTGTGTAGGGTGTTGTCTTTCAGATGGGGTGTTAACCCTGGTTTCCTGGCTAAATTCCCAAGCTGTCCCTCATACCATCACGGTCACCTAATCATCCCTAGCTTACAATTGGCTCATTCATCCTCCTCCTCTCCCCTGTAACTATTCCCTAGGTTGTTGCTGTAAATGAGAACATGTTCTCAGTTAACTTACCTGGTAAAATAAATAAATAATAACCCTGGGACTAAACACCTCCCTTGGCCCATGACTGTGGGGCCAAGCATGACTCCAACAACATCATTAAGTTTGCCGATGACACAACAGTGGTAGGCCTGATCAACGAAGAGACAGCCTATAGGGAGGAGGTCAGAGACCTGGCCGTGTGGTGCCAGGACAACAACCTCTCCCTCAATGTTTTCAAGACAAAGAAGATGATCGTGGACTACAGGAAAAGGAGGGACGAACACGCCCCCATTCACATTGACCGGGCTGTAGTGGAGCTGGTCGAGAGTTTCAAGTTCCTTGGTGTCCACATCACCAACAAACTATCACGGTCCAAAACACACCAAGACAGTCGTGAAGAGGGCACGACAACACCTTTTCCCTATCAGGAGACTGAAAAGATTTGGCATGGACCCCCAGATCCTCAAAAAGTTCTACAGCTGCACCATCGAGAGCATCCTCACCAGTTGCATCACCACCTGGTATGGCAACTGCTCGTCATCTGACCTTAATGCGCTACAGAGGGTAACGCGTACGACCCAGTACATCACTGGGGCCAAGCTTCCTGCCAAAAGGCTCCATAACAGCTTCTACCCCCAAGCCATAAGACTGCTGAATAATTAATTAAATGGCCACTGGACTATTTACATTGACACCCCCCCTCCCCTCAGTTTGTTTTTACACTGCTGCTACTCGTTGTTTATTATCTATGCATAGTCACTTCACCCCTACCTACATGTACAAACTACCTCAACTAACCTGTACCCACGCACATTGACTCGGTACCAGTACCTCCTGTATATAGCCTCGTTATTGTTATTTGAATGTGTTACTTTGTATTTTTTTTTTTTACTTCAGTCTATTTGGTAAACATTTTCTTAACTCTTCTTGAACTGGTTGGTTGGTTAAGGGCTTGTAAGTAAGCATTTCACAGTAAGGTCTACACCTGTTGTATTTGGTACTTGTGACAAATACATTTTCATTTGATTGACATAATGAAAAGGAAACCTGTACAGAATACAAATATAAAAAAAAAAAAATGCATCCTGTTTGCTGTAAGGCACTAAAGTAAAACTGCAAATATGAGAAAGAAATGTATTTTATGTTCTAAATACAAAGAGTTATGTTTGGGGCAAATCCAACACAACACTGAGTACCACTCTTAATATTTTTAAGCATGGTGGTGGCTGCGTTATGGGTATGTTATGCGTATGCTTGTCATTGTTAACGACTAGGGAGTTTTTTTTAGAATATAAATAAATGGAACAGAGCTGGACAAAAACGTAAAACACGAGGCCAAATATCCATTGGAGTTGCTTACCAAGACGACATTGAATGATCCTGAATGGCCTTGTTACAGTTTTGACTTAATTTGGCTTAAAAATCTATGGCAAGACTTGAAAATGGCTGTCCAGCAATGATCAACAACCAACTTGACAGAACTTGAAGAATTCTAAAAAGAATAATGTGCAAATATTGTACAATCCAGGTGTACAGAAGCTCTTAGAAAGACTCACAGCTGTAATCACTGCCAAAGGTGATTGTAACATGTATTGACTCATAGGTGTGAATACTTAAGTAAACACGATATTTCTTTATTTTATTTTCCATGCATTTGGCAAAAAATGTTTAAAAAAACACGTTTTCACTTTATCATTATGGGTATGGTGTGTAGACGGTTGAGAAAACTGTAACAACACAATGTGGAATAAGTCAAGGGGTATGAATACTTTCTGAAGGTGCTGTATGAGTCCAACTACTGACCCCAATTCTCAATGACATGTATTGCTAAGTAAACATGTTTAAGGGAATACAGTCAGGCACCACATTACTACAGGACTAAACAACTCACTCAATCAAGCATGATGGTTTTCTAAGTATAAAAGAAAGCTTGTTTTCATATGGGGCGGCAGGGTAGCCTAGTGGTTAGAGCGTTGGACTTGTAACCGAAAGGTTGCAAGATCGAATTCCCCGAGCTGACCAGGTAAAAATCTATTGTTCTGCCCCTGAACAAGGCAGTTAACCCCACTGTCCCTAGGCTGTCATTGAAAATAAGAATTTGTTCTTATTAACTGACTTGCCTAGTTAAATAAAATATAAAAATATATATATAAAGAAAAAAAAATAAGTTTGAGAGTGGAATGGGATTAGTGTGGTGGAAGAATCCAATACTTTACCTTGTATGCGGTACAAATCCCATTATTGGGGAAGCACTTCCTCTAAGAGTATAAATTAGGATGTTTGATACGTTTTGTATCCTAAGCAACCTGCATACACACAGTGTGAAGTTCAATAGACCAACATAGCTGCTGTAGTAGGTCAAAGATGTGTGCTGGAAAACCTTGGTGGAGCATTGCGAATGTGAATCAAATAAAATCAGAGCAATGCCTACTTTCCACTTAAAACATGATTTATTTTGTTTTTTAATAGATACAAATACCAAATGTGTTACAACTTCCCCGGTCTCCCCTTACTACGGATGTTTAAAGGGGATAAACTAGAAGTTTGCATTTCCTGTTGTGTAGGAACATTTCTGAAACAACAGGATGATCAAATTAGGATACAGCATCTGTAACGTGTGTCACGAGTCAAAGTGGGAAGCCCAGGTTTCAATAGGCGATAAGATATTAATGTATCATGAAAGGAGTGCGGATATTTGGCCTGGCAAAGAGGTTTTATCTATTGACTAAATGAGAGCTGATAATTATGAATGTTTTAAGAGTCTAAATTGTCCAAGACCAAGTAAAAAAAATAAAATAATAATAATAATAATTAAGACACCGAGACAAGACCGGTTCTCGAGTACTGTAACACTGCGACCCGGGCTGGCTACCATGGTACCACTTCTCATGGGGCCACAGAGAGCAATAAGAATCATGTGCATCACATCGTGAATCAGGAGCCATGTCAAATAACTCACAAGGACTGGACACACTGTGTGCATGCCAAATGATACCCTGTTCCCTATATAGCGCACTGCTTTTGACCGGGGGCCCATAGGTATCTGGTCGAATGTAGAGCACTATATAGGTAAGAGGGTGCTATAGCTAGCCATTTTATTTTTATTTATTTTATTGTACCTTTATTTAACTAGGCAAGTCAGTTAAGAACAAATTATTATTTACAATGACGGCCTACTAAAAGGCAAAAGGCCTCCTGCGGGTACGGGGTCCTGGGATAAAAATATATATTTATAAATAAAAGACAAAACACTCATCACGACAAGAGAGACACAACACTAGATAAAGAGAGATAGGAGGTATAGATCTTCCTGAGCTGAAGATTTGCACATGTATTTTGTATTTATAGGGGCTCCTGAGAGGCGCAGTGTTCTAAGGCACTGCATCTCAGAGGCGTCACTACAGACCCTGGTTCGATTCTAGGCTGTATCACAACCGGTCGTGATTGGGAGTCCCATAGGGCGGCTCACAATTGGCCCAGCGTGGTCCGGGTTAGGGCTTGGCCAGGGTAGGCCGTCATTGTAAATAAGAATTTGTTCTTAATGGACTTGCCTAGTTAAAGGTAAAAATATATATATTTTATTTTATTAAGGATCCTCATTAGTTCCTGCCAAGGCGGCCGCTACTCTTCCTGGGGTCCAGCAACTTTAAGGCAGTTATATACAATTTACAAAATATTACATTACATTTCACAACAGATTTCACAACACAATAAGTGTGTTCCCTCAGGCCACTACTCTACTATCACATAAATCCATGTGTACGTGTGTGTAGAATGCGTGTCTCATCATGTGTATGTAAGCATGTGTCTGTGCCTGTGTGTGTGTCTCTTCACAGTCCCCAGCTGTTCCATAATATGTATTTGTATCTGTTTTTTTAAATCTGATTTCATCAGTTGTCTGATGTGGAATAGAGTTCCATGTAGTCACGACTCTATGTAGTACTGTGCGCCTCCCATAGTCTGTTCTGGACTTGGCGACTGACTGTGAAGAGATGTCGTGTAGGTTATGCATGGGTGTCTGTGCTGTGTGCTAGTAGTTTAATAAACAGGCAGCTCGGTACGTTCAGCTTGTCAACACTTCTTACAAAAACAAGTAGTGATGAAGTCAATCTCTCCTCCACTTTGAGCCATGTACGTGCATATCATTAATGTTAGCTCTCCGTGTACAACCAAGGGTGACGGGGTATTTACAGGAAATAAAATAAAATAAATGATATTTGTGAGTTAAGAGCTGGGAAATTATCAATAAAACCTTGTTTTGGTTTCTAGAAACTAGAGGCTCAAAAAAAAAACTACATTTTTACTAAAGTTAAAGTGATGCAGAAGTGACCACCAGCCATTTTGAATTCAAACCTAACCTTTTTCAAAGAATGCGGTGCCTTCATTTTGATTGACATGTTCTGTTGTCGTTGTTGTGGGATAGAGCAGTGGAAGGCGATAGGGAGAGGAGATTTTCGAGAGAGATAAACCCCTTACACCCCGCTCCATTCCACCCCACCCCCCCACCCCTTCCTCCCCCTGTCCCTCAGACAACAAAAAGAGTCAGTGATGTTTGTCTGAAACAGAGAGCTGGTCTTCTTAATGTTTTGATGTGTTGACCACCTGGGAGGAGATAGGGTCTCCCTCAGTCAACACTGTGGTGTGGTGGGACGAACAGAAACAACATGACAGACAGAGAGGTTGGAGGGGGGAGAGAGGTGGGGGGGAGGAAGAGAGAGAGTGAAACAGTAAGCCCCTGAGTGACAGTACATAAGAGCTACATAAGAGTCTACAGTACATTCCAGATCCTATAACAATGACAAATGTGTTATTTAGCTGTTATAAAGGATCATTTGGCACATTGCTTCAAAGTGATTCTAGCCCTTATCCTTTGGCGGGGTCTAATTCAGGAAGATAAAATCAAGAATGTGCTGTTCTGTCTTCACACCTCGATCACAACTCCCCTCGAAAGATACTTATGCAAGGCTCATGGAATCTCTCTCTGTGTGTGTGTGAGTGTGTGTGTGTGTGTGTGTGTGTGTGTGTGTGTGTGTGTGTGTGTGTGTGTGTGTGTGTGTGTGTGTGTGTGTCAGTTAACAGAGCTGGGGGAACCGTACTGTAAATAAATGCGTCACTAGATCTCATTTCTCATCTATCACTGATCTGCTATTTAGGGATTCTCTAAACACGTCTATAATATGTCTTGCCCCAGAGTCTTCTCGAAACAGGGGTGGAGCTAGGGATGGATAGATACAGTATTAGGAGCAGGGGGTGGACTGGGACCAGAATCTGGCATTTCTAACACACCAACACAATTTTTTCCTGAGAGTCCCACAACGGCCCATTTTATTCCTTTAGGCCTCCATTATTAGTCAGATAATTATCATTTTCCACAAAGAATCCCAGGTAAAAAATGGACCAACCCATCTGGGCAAAAAATGGACCAACCCATCTGGGCAAAAAATAGACCAACCCATCTGGGCAAAGAATGAACCAACCCATCTGGGCAAAGAATGAACCAACCCATCTGGCATCATCCTGAAATGAAGCATCAAAGCACCAATCTAACTGTGTTATTTATTTGTGGAGAAACGCTTGGACAATCATTTGGCTGAAATTGAGCTCTAATTATCTGGTCTGTTTACATTGTGTTTGTTATACAAAAGGGGTGTTTGTGTGTGTGTGTTTGTTTTACAAAAGGGTGTGTGTGTTTGCGTTAGAAGGTGGTGGTGGGTGTTGACATGCATAGAGAGGAAACATCTCCATATTAACCCCAATTCTCCTCTTGGTTTCCTGGTATCACCCCGGCACAGAGACAACAACAACAGAACAGACTAAACTGATAGGTGTCATATGGTGGCGTGCCAATGTGTCAGGGCTGGTGTTTGTGGTGCGTCACCGCAGTGTGTCAGGGCTTGTGTTTATGGTATCCTCTCGGGGAAGCCTAGTCGCTGTTTCCTTTAATCCCACCGAGAGCATGTCCTCCTGGGACATCAGGGTCGAGGAGAGGGGTCTATGTTCTCATCAACCAAGATGGCGTAGCAGTGCAGATGTGGTTTGTCGTTCTCCCGTGTACATTTTGTATTTTTTGTATTTTTCTGTATATTTCAATTTATTTTCAATCTCTTTTCCATTTTTTTTTACTAAATATACCTTCTGGCAATCTGCCTCACCCAATGGGATACTGATCCTCTATTTTTAGACCTTAAAGCCAGAACCTCCATCAGAAGCTAAACATCAGAAGCTAACCAGCTAATTAGCTACTAGCTATTTAGTCATTGTCAGCCACTGCTAGCGGTCTTTACCTTCTGCACAGACACCATCCACTTTTATCCTGGATAATACTTGCCAGCCTGCCAGTATCGGACTGTTTTCTCCACAACAACGCCGGATCCGTAAGCCCTGGACTTTTACTCCTGATCATCACAGCTAGTTCATTCTGTTAGGTGACCTAAACTGGGATATGCTTAACACCCCGGCAGTCCTACAATCTAAGCTAGATGCCCTCAATCTCACACAAATGTTCAAGGAACCCACCAGGTACAACCCTAAATACGTAAACATGGGCACCCTCATAGATATTATCCTGACCAACTTGCCCTCCAAATACACCTCTACTGTTTTCAATCAGGATCTCAGCGATCACTGCCTCAATGCCTGCATCCGGCTATGGGTCCGCGGTCAAACGTCCACCCCTCATCACTGTCAAACGCTCCCTAAAACACTTCTGCGAGCAGGCCTTTCTAATCGACCTGGCCCGGGTATCCTCGGAAGGATATTGACCTCATCCCGTCAGTCGAGGATGCCTGGTCGTTCTTTAAAAGTAATTTACTCACCATCTTAAATAAGCAATCCTCTTTCAAAACATTTTGAACTAAGAACAGATATAGCCCTTGGTTCACTCTGACTGCCCTCGACCAGCACAAAACATTCTGTGGCAGACTGCACTAGCATCAAATAGTCCCCGCGATATGCAACTGTTCAGGGAAGTCAGGAACCAATACACGCAGTCAGTCAGGAAAGCAAAGGCTAGCTTTTTCTATGAGGAGGCTGCCCCCCATCAGGGTCGAGGAGAGTGGTCTATGGGGAGGCTGCCCCCCATCAGGGTCGAGGAGAGGGGTCTATGGGGAGGCTGCCCCCCATCAGGGTTGAGGAGAGGGAACTATGGGGAGGCTGCCCCCCCATCAGGGTCGAAGGAGAGGGGTCTATGGGGAGGCTGCCCCCCATCAGGGTCGAAGAGAGAGGTCTATGGGGAGGCTGCCCCCCATCAGGGTTGAGGAGAGGGAACTATGGGGAGGCTGCCAGACGTATGGTTTGCACAACATTGTAACCTAATGTTTGAGACCAACGCGTGGCTGTATCTCTCACAGAACTAGAATGAGATTCGCTTTTTATAATCTGTGGATTTAGCCCATTAACAAGGCATAACCTACAGTCGGGAACGCGCAACAAATCTGTCAGGTGAACAGCATGAAGCCAAAAAAAAACAGGTACTTGCACTTCCCCTTGAGCTACGTTTTGAATAATATGGCCTACGTTAATAGGAGCGCAACGATTTGCAGACAGAGACAAATATGTCTGATAAATATTTATTTCCCAACAAATGTACAGTAGAAGTGAATGATGCGAGTGTGTGAATGGTGCGACAAAGAGGTGCTTTTAATACAATAGATTGGCTAATGCATAGCCATTTCCAAGTAGCCTAATCTGCTGGACACAAAAACATTTAAATCCCAAAGTTGTCTAACTGACTTCCTGCTCCCTTTCCAGGCGTGAAAAATGAACGTGCCACAATGATCTCTGCCGGGCCCACTTCTAAATTTGCAGCTTGGAATATGGGGGGGGGGGTCTTGTAATTACCACAGCTAGAAAGTACTGGAATAGGGAGTGGAGCTGGCAATGGACTGGGGTTCAGGGATGGGGTGGGTAAGGGGCTTGGGTATGAAAATAGGGTGTGAATGGGGAGTCGGGGGTTGCAGCGGTGGAAAAAGTATCCAATAGTCATACTTGAGTAAAAGTAAAGATACCTTAATAGAAAATGACTCAAGTAAAAGTCACCCAGTAGAATACTACATGAGTAAAAGTCTAAAAGTATTTGGTTTTAAATATACTTAAGTATCAAAAGTAAAATAATAAATAATTTCAAATTCCTTATATTAAGGAATATATGGGGCGGCAGGTAGCCTAGTGGTTAGAGCATTGGGACAGTAACCCGGAAAGGTTGCTAGATCGAATCCCCGAGCTGACAAGGTAAAAATATGTCGTTCTACCCCTAAACAAGGCAGTTAACCCACTATTCCTAGGTCGTCATTGTAAATAAGAATTTGTTCTTAACTGACTTGCCTAGTAAAATACAAATATTAAGCAAAGCAGACGGCATGTTTTTCATGTTCTTTTAATTTACAGATAGCCAGGGGCACACTCCAACACTCAGACATGCTTTACAAATGGAGCATTTGTGTTCAGTGAGTTCGCCAGATCAGCAGTAGGGATGAATAGGACCATTTGTCTGGAGTAAAAAGTACATACTTTTCTTTAGGAATGTAGTGAAGTAAGAGTTCTCCAAAATCTAAATAGTAAAGTAAAGATACCCCCCCTCAAAAAAACGACTTAAGTAGTACTTTAAAGTATTTTTACTTAAGTACTTTACACCACTGTGTTTATAATATTACAGCCATTTCAGAGCAACATCCCTGGGAACCTCTGTCAAATGTTCATAAAACGGGACATTTACAGAATGTGGTGGGGGTCTGGGGAGTGGTGTGGTTCCGGGGGGATCGTGGGTTCCGGGGTTGTGTTGGGGGCCCGGGATGTGGTGGGGTGTGTTGGGGGTCCGGGATGTGTTGTGGGGGGAAGGGGGTGTTGGGGTGTGTTGGGGGTCTGGGGGTCCTGGGGTGTCAGACAGGAAGGGGTCTTCACAGACAGACAGTTGGAAGGCATTAGGTTGGCAGGCAGGACAACACCGTGTCAGACGCAGCTGTCACCGACGGCGATTGATAGAGTTTGTATTCCCACCCCATCCCACACGACCCCTACCCCTTCATCCCATGTTCTGTAGTGCTTCTGTCTTGCCATACAGATTATTCTGCATAATAATATCCTATTATAGACCTAGAGACTAGTATGGGACCTTCCTAGGGACATTAAGACTCAAAGGGGGATGTTGTCTGTCTGCCTGCCTACCTGTCTGGCTGTGAACTACCCACTTCTCTGTAACTACTGTATGTTAACACACAACAGAAGGCTTCAGACCTCATTCCTTGAATCCCAGAACATTGTTAGTTATCAGGACTGAACAACTAGGCCACTTGTCAACTGGCACTTTTCTGGCAAATTTCAGGCATATGTGCTGCTCAGATGGACATACGGTAAAGCAATTAGCCCAAATGTTAAACATATTTACCCGACGAGCTGAAGTCACTGCAGTGTGTTCATGATGACGACTTGAGGAATGCCATACGCTGTGAATGGAACTGCGGGGGTTTCATTGCCATGGCACACATCACATAGTGGTAAACAACAGCTTCCATTACTGAGAAAGTTCAAGGAGTTTCCTTCTGTACAAAACAACTGCATCAGTAGGTGGGTGGGTTAAATGGAACTGAGTTTTTGGAAAGGAGGATATGTTGTGTAGCTGTTTAACGCTTACAGATTAACTTGTTGTGTACGTAGCTGTTCTGTGCCTTGCTGCTTCCACGATTTAATCCCGCTTCCAAAACTGGTCGAAACAGAGTCTGTGAGAACAAAACACAACTCCAAAATCAACTACATGAACGCAAAGACGTTTCACCATGTTAATGTGTGACTGTGGACACTGGCAGGCCTTGCTGTGGTTGTCCTTCGACTCAACATGCTAACATTAGCATTAACGTCATACCATCCTTAGACTTAACATGCTAACATTAACATCCTACCATCCTTCGACTCAACAAGCTAACATTAGCATTAACATCCTACCATCCTTAGACTTAACATGCTAACGTTAGCATTAACATCCTACCATCCTTAGACTTAACATGCTAACGTTAGCATTAACGTCATACCATCCTTCGACTCAACAAGCTAACATTAGCATTAACGTCATACCATCCTTTGACTCAACATGCTAACATTAGCATTAACATCCTACCATCCTTCGACTCAACAAGCTAACATTAGCATTAACGTCATACCATCCTTCGACTCAACAAGCTAACATTAGCATTAACATCCTACCATCCTTTGACTCAACATGCTAACGTATCATCAATATTAGCATCACCATCATTATCGCCATCCCAGCTAACAACAAATGTTCCCACAACTTTAGAGAATGTTCCCTTTAGAGTCTCATTTGTTCATAAACTCACTTTTTCATAGGAATGTTCCCGTGATGCGCAAGGAATGTTTCTAAGAGACCATTCCCTTAATGTCAAGTAGACCTTACCCAGAACGTGGTTACCATGTTCTCAGAACTTAAGATTTTAAATGTTCAAGACAAGTTTCATGGGAACGTTGCAAGAATACTCTCCTAACCCTCAGAAAACTGGACACAGGAACGTTCTTGCAACGTCCCATAAAACGTGTCTAGAACATTCATGTTGTATATTCTGAGAACATTGTAACCACGTGCTAGATAAGTTCTGCTTGACATTAAGGGACTATTCTCCTAACTTTAACACCAAGACATTCTAAAAAGGTTCTCAGAAGTTTATTTTGCTAACATAGAATATTCCCCTGACTAACAGAAAACTGGACATTCAAACATTATGGGAACATTACGGGTAACATCACAAAAACGTTCTCTCTCCCTAGAATTGTAAGCTGTGATGTCCTTTGCTATAAGATGCTAATGTAGCATTAGCATCATATCCTTGCGGGTAGCCCTGTGTCTAATGTAGCATTAGCATCATATCCTTGCGGGTAGCCCTGTGTCTAATGTAGCATTAGCATCATATCCTTGCGGGTAGCCCTGTGTCTAATGTAGTATTAGCATCATATCCTTGCGGGTAGCCCTGTGTCTAATGTAGCATTAGCATCATATCCTTGAGGGTAGCCCTGTGTCTAATGTAGCATTAGCATCATATCCTTGCGGGTAGCCCTGTGTCTAATGTATCATTGGCATCATATCCTTGCGGGTAGCCCTGTGTCTAATGTAGCATTGGCGTCATATCCTTGCGGGTAGCCCTGTGTCTAATGTAGCATTGGCATCATATCCTTGCAGGTAGCCCTGTGTCCGTGTCCTCCAGTAGTCTGATTAGCTGGATGAAGCTCTCCTTCACGGCCACCATGTTGTTTGTCGTACTGCCCTCCAGGATCCAACGCTTCCCCCTGGCTAAAGGCTCCAGCTCAAAGTATTTCTTTATCTGGAAAAAGGGGGAAAGGCATTAAACTAAAGTCACCCTTAAAACAGCATAAGTCCTGCCTCCCAAAAAAGCCTAGCAGCCGTAAAGCCACAACCCAGGCTTCCCCAACAAAATGTGTTAGTCAGATCTCTGGGAAAACTAGTAAATGCCGATTGTTGGCGTAGGCTTGGCTGTTAGTAACATTTGATTACTAACAGCCAAGGGGAAGGGGGGGCAATGCTTGGACCTTCTGAAGGCATGAGAAGTTATTATTATTAGTTAGTGTGGATGTTTTCAACCTTACATTAGCGTGAGTGATGTGAGTGATTTGTAACGGAGTGGAATGCCCACTGGAATCTGCTAGCTAGCTCCCTCATCGGCCTTTCCGTAACAAAAAACTAAACCGTTTTTAATTTTTTGTTGCCTCTTACTATTGAGGCAAATACCTGACAGGGATACAACTAAAACACCTTTCATTGTGACAAAAGGTTCCACTGTGAAATACAGTGATCGGAGAGAAATGGATGTGTCTGTCGACAACACCTACATAATAGCTACCGCTTCAGCTTATCTCTTCATCTACTGAGGGGAAATGTTCCTTGATGAGACATGAATAGAACAATATCACATCCCACAGATGTTGCTGATATAGATTCAAATAACAAGCAAAAAAACGTGTATTCTCTGATAACTTATAGTTTAGTTATGACCATGTTGGGGACATAACATGTTACTTAAAGCATGGCCATTCAAGCATGGTTTTGACTAGATGGTATACAGCTACGGACGGAAATTTATTTTCATAGCAGGTTAGGAGAACTTACGCAGCAGGTTAGGAGAATTTACACAGCAGGTTAGTGGAATGACGTTAATGAGGCTAAGGTTAGGACAATGGTTAGGAGAATTGGTGTACCCCCCTTTCCTTCAGTCATATCGCCCTCTAGTGGCCTCATGGGTGGAATGTTAATATCTTTCATAATTTAATAATTGATTAAACATTTTTCAAAAGAGCCGCTGAAAATCCTGTGATCCTATATCAAACCGTTTTAATATTTCAGTCTTCTGTGATGTATATAAAGTGTTATATTGGGATGCAAACTCAACATGTAATACATGTCCACTCTATATCTGACATGGTACAGGTGTCTTCTTTTTTTAAGGCCATAACCATGTGTGTGAGGTGTATACTTTTGTTTCAAAGTAGATTTGTTTAAGACTACCAAGAAACACTCTGTGACCCTGATTTAGCCCACTGCAGTACAAGGTTAAGGTTAGGAAAATGGGTTAGGGTTTAGCTAAAATGCTGTCCTAACCTGCTATGAAAAGTCACTCCAGTCCGTAACCATCTAGCCACAACCTTCAAACATCCCGGCCACAACAAAGATTTCCTCACTTCCTGCCCACTGCTGCTATTTTGAACAGGTCTCTCTTCCAAAAGATTTGTTTATCTCAGTGAGACAAACCTGTATAACTAAGCAAAAGTTATGCAAAAGAGATTGGAGAAGCCGTCCGCTTTCCTTATCACTTCTGGATCTGCTAAAACAAACAGGCGAGATATCAAAGTGTATCTATTTCAATCAAATGAGACATCCTGATCAACGCTGTTCCTCCTGGTTAGGACATGCACCAGCGTAACACAATCAGGGTTCTGGTCTTGGCTGTTCCTCCTGGTAAGGACATAGACCAGCGTCACACAATCAGGGTTCTGGTCATAGCTGTTCCTCCTGGTTAGGACATAGACCAGCGTCACACAATCAGGGTTCTGGTCATAGCTGTTCCTCCTGGTTAGGACATAGACCAGCGTCACACAATCAGGGTTCTGGTCATCGCTGTTCCTCCTGGTTAGGACATAGACCACGTTTCGGGTAGCCTCCCACAAGCTTCCCACAATAAGTTGTGTGAATTTTGGAACATTCCTCCTGACAGAGCTGGTGTAACTGAGCCAGGTTTGTAGGCCTCCCTGCTTGCACACGCTTTTTCAGTTCTGCCCACAAATTTTCTATAGGATTGAGGTCAGGGCTTTGTGACGGCCACTCCAATACATTGACTTTTTTGTCCTTAAGCCATTTTGCCACAACTTTGGAAGTATGCTTGGGGTCATTGTCCATTTGGAAGACCCATCTGCGACCAAGCTTTAACTTCCTGACTGATGTCTTGAGATGTTGCTTCAATATATCCACATAATTTTCCTGCCTCATGATGCCATCTATTTTGTGAAGTGCACCAGTTCCTCCTGCAGCAAACCATCCGCACAACATGATGCTGCCACCCCCGTGCTTCACGGTTGGGATGGTGTTCTTCGTCTTGCAAAGAGTTCTATTTTTGTTTCATCAGACCAGAGGACATTTCTCAAAAAGTATGATCTTTGTCCTTTTTTATGGTGGTTTTGGAGCATTGGCTTCTTCCTTGCTGAGCGGCCTTTCAGGTTATGTTGATATAGGTCTCTTTTTACTGTGGATATAGATACTTGTGTACCTGTTTCGTCCACTATCTTCACAAGGTCCTTTGCTGTTGATCTGGGATTGATTTGCACTTTTCACAACAAAGTACGTTCATCTCTAGGAACGCGTCTCCTTCCTGAGCGGTATGACGACTGCATGGTCCATTGGTGTTATACTTGTGTACTATTATTTGTACAGATGAACGTGGTACCGTCAGGCGTTTGGAAATTGCTTCCAAGGATAAACCAGACTTTTGGAGGTCTACAATTTTGGAGGTCTTGGCTGATTTCTTTTGATTTCCCCATGATGTCAAGCAAAGAGGCACTGAGTTTGAAGGTAGGCCTTGAAATACATCCACAGGTACACCTCCAATTGACTCAAATGATGTCAGAAGCTTCTAAAGCCATGACATCATTTTCTGGAATTTTCCAAGCTGTTTAAAGGCACAGTCAACTTAGTGTATGTAAACGTCTGACCCACTGGAATTGTGATACAGTGAATTATAAGTGAAATAATCTGTCTGTAAACAATTGTTTGAAAAATGACTTGTGTCATGCACAAAGTAGATGTCCTAACCGACTTGCCATAACTATAGTTTGTTAACAAGAAATTTGTGGAGTGGTTGATTAACTAGCTTTAATGACTCCAACCTAAGTGTATGTCAACTTCCGACTTCAACTGCAGATACATCACTGTTAATTAAGAAAAATGTCCACAACAAGAGAGACAGGATCATTACACAGCAAACCTGTCCATTTTTAACAATTGTCTGTCTGCCTGCTATGTCTGCCTGCCTCTGTCTGCCTCCCTCTCTGCCTCTGTCTGCCTGCCTCTGTCGGTCTGCCTGTCGGTCTGTCTCTCTGTCGATCTGCCTGCATGCCTGCCTGTCTATCTGCCTGTCTGTCTGCCTGCCACCCAGCCAAGTCAGTGGTAGTCTGTGTCTTGTCTGTGTCTATGTCTGTGTCCTCTGAGTTGACAAGTCTGTCCAAGTACAATGTTAGTGGTGACAACAAATTAAGTCTCCTGTCCTCTGCTCTCCTCAACCCGGCTGGCAGGCTGGCCCGTGGCCTGGGTGGAAAGCCGAGCGGACCCAAACACTGTGAATAAATCAGTCTGGGGTAACCTGAGCTGCCCTGGGCCAGAATCTCCAGACTCTCCAGACTTCAAGACCTACCAGCTCTAACCTCCACACCAGCCCCCCTGGCCCAGCCCTCCCAGCTTCAACCCCCACACCAGCCCTGGCCTGCTGACATGGCTGGCTGCCTGTCTTGCCTGTTTGTTCGTCTGTCTGTCTGCAGGTCGTCTGTAGGAAAGGCCCTCTACTCACACACACACACACACACACACACACACACACACACACACACACACACACACACACACACACACACACACACACACACACACACACACACACACACACACACACACACACACACACAGACAGACCAAATATGAAAGTGTGTCCTTAGGGTTAAGATAACGATCACTGCAGTATGATAGTTGTTACACTATGGTTGGGGAGTAACAGATGACATGTAATCTATTAAGGTAAATCATTAAAGAAGGTAAATCAGTAAATCATGTCTAACTGATGAGTTGTGAACATGAAAGAATGATCTGTAGTTGTGAACATCATTTGTAGTAAAGTTATTAGGTAAAGTTATTTTGTAAGCTATTTTTTAGCTAGCTAGCTAGCTAGCTTGATTCTGTATGGAGCCATAGATAGCTAGCTAGAATAATCAATAGAAAATGAACCATTCACCTGCTAAGACGTAGCAAGTTACATACATTCCATGATTTATTGATCACCCAGTTAGATCTGGAGTTTTAGTAGAAGCACGACTGAAGGTAGAACATGATTTGTTTAGCTTTGACATTGGCTGTATTCTGTGAATCTGTACTGCCCTTTTGATTAATGTATGTATACTGAACAAAAATCTGACTCACGACCTGGATTTGGTCTTACGTAGCAACATTTGAATGTAATAAAAAAAAAATTACATTGTAAAGTAAAGACAGAGCTACAAAATGGTATATCGTACACGGCATTTTTGAGGAACATTTGAGGAAAGTAACTCTGCTTTGAAAGTTTATCCACTTGTAAACTCACTTTTGAGGCCTTAGAACGTTAGCTAGCGAGCCAGCCAACTAATGTTAGTTAGCTAGCTAACAGTACACTTTAGCTTGAAATGAAACCACTTTCTGTCAAAATTATAAACGTGTAATATATGAAAACGTAGCTATCTTACCCGCATACATAATCATGCATGATGTACGCGTCTCCTTGTCACGGATGCCATGCCACGGTTTCCCTTCGTTTGAATACGTAATCCGAAGACAGATGTTTTCTCTTCAGCTATCATAGTCTAATTCCACTGATTTCAAAACTCGATCCTCCAGAAAGTGGAGGGCAACACTTATGCAGCTCCACTACACAACACATTTACAATACAAAAGCCGCCTACGACAGGATTTCCAACACAGGCTGACCAGCTCAAGTAGACAGAAGCCTTCTATATGGCAGACCAATCCGAACTCCTTTCTCCGAATGTCCAGTCCACTCATTATCTCAGCCAATCATGGCTAGTGGTAAGGTTGCTGATTTTTTTATTCTGTGGCTTAACCAACAAGGCTCATAATTTAACCATTTTATTCATATTTACAGATGACATACACATTTGTTATTACGGCACATGAAAGCTCACATGTTCCAGAAGGCATTTCTGCTCAAAAACGCATTTTGATAAAAAAATATATTTAAAAGAAAAACGTTCAAATGGCTCTAATGTGAAGTCGTGACTTGCGACATACGCCTAATTTCCTGAAACAGGTCACAAATATGAACGCAACATGCAACAATTTCAACGATCTTTCGGAGTTACAGTTCATATAAAGAAATCAGTGATAATGGCGACGCCGGAGGAGATGGCTGACGTTTTATGATCCCCTAACCTATTGTATGTGTTTTTACGTTATTTGTAACTTATTTTGTATATAACGTTTCTGCCACCGTGTCTTATGACCGATTGACTGGCCCGTTGAACCCTAGATATCAGGACAGCGATTTCTCATCCCGTACTGGAGGAATACTTTTTATTTGATGAGCCGGACGCAAAGGATTTACTTCAGACGCCCGACAAGGCCCTCATCCCCGTCATTCGCAGGAGAAAACGAAGGAGATATCAGGGAATAAGGTCTGGGTGCCTTGTAAGAATCCGACATCGAGTGGGTAATCTCCCTTTACCACCGGTCCTATTAGCCAACGTACAATCAATGGATAATAAAATACAAGAACTACGATCACGTAATATCTTATGTTTCAACGAGTCCTTTTACGCTTTTTCGTCAGGATAGAACAGCCGCCTCTGGTAAGACAAAGGGTGGCGGTCTATGTATATTTGTAAACAACAGCTGGTGCACGAAATCTAAGGAAGTCTCGAGGTTTTGCTCGCCTGAGGTAGAGTATCTCATGATAAGCTGTAGACCACACTATTTACCAAGAAAGTTTTCATCTATATTCTTCGTAGCTGTCTTTACCACCACAAACCAATGCTGGCACTAAGACCACACTCAGTGAGCTGTAAACGGCCATAAGCAAACAGGAAATGCTTATCCAGAGGTGGCGCTCAAAGTGGCCGGGAATAATTTAATGCAGGGAAAAAAAAACAAAAAAACTCTAGACCACCTTTACTCCACACACAGAGACACGTACAAAGCTCTCCCTCGCCCTCTATTTGGCAAATGTGACCATAATTCTATCCTCCTGATTCCTGCTTACAAGCAAAAACTAAAGCAGGAAGCACCAGTGACTCGGTCAATTAAAAAGGGGTCAGATGAAGCAGATGCTAAGCTACAGGACTGTTTTGCAGCACAGACTGGAATATGTTCCGGGATTCTTCCGATGGCATTGAGGAGTATACCACATCAGTCACTGGCTTTATCAATAAGTGCATCAATGACGTCGTCCTCACAATGACTGTAAGTACATACCCCAACCAGAAGCCATGGATTACAGGCAACATCCACACTGAGCTAAAGGGTAGAGCTGCCGCTTTCAAGGAGCGGGACTCTAACCCGGAAGCTTATAAGAATTCCTGCTATGCCCTCCGACAAACCATCAAACAGGTAAAGCATCAATAGAGGACTAAGATTGAATTGTACTACACCGGCTCCAAAGCTTGTCGGATGTGGCAGGGCTTGCAAACTATCACAGACTACAAAAGGAAGCACAGCCGCGAGCTGCCCAGTGACACGAGCCTACCAGACGAGCTAAATTACTTCTATGCTCGCTTTGAGGCTAGTAACACTGAAACATGCATGAGAGCATCAGCTATTCCGGACGGCTGTGTGATCACGCTCTCCGTAGCCGATGATAGTAAGACCTTTAAACAATTCAACGTTCACAAGGCCGCAGGGCCAGACGGATTACCAGGACGTGTACTCTGAGTATGCACTGATCAAATGGCAAGTGTCTTCACTGATATTTTCAACCTGTCCTTGACTGAGTCTGTAATACAAACATGTTTCAAGCAGACCATCATAGTCCCTGTGCCCAAGAACACTAAGGTAACCTGCCTAAAGGACTACCGACCCGAAGCACTCACATCTGTAGCCATGAAGTGCTTTGAAAGGCTGGTCATGGCTCACATCAACACCATTATTCCAGAAACCCTATACCCACTCCAATTTGCACACCGCCCCAACAAATCCACAGATGATGCAATCTATATTGCACTCAACACTGCCCTTTCCCACCTGGACAAAAGGAACACTTATGTGACACTGATATTCATTGACTACAGCTCAGCGTTCAACACCATAGTGCCCTCAAAGCTCATCGCTAAGCTAAGGACCCTGGGACTAAACACCTCCCTCTGCAACTTGATCCTGGACTTCCAGACGGGCTGCCCCCTGGTGGTAAGGGTAGGTACAACACATCCGCCATGCTGATCCTCAATACGGGGGCCACTCAGGGGTGCGTGCTCAGTCCCCTCCTGTACTCCCTGTTCACTCATGACTGCATGGCCAGGCACGACTCTAACACCATCATCAAGTTTGTCCATGACACAACAGTGGTAAGCCTGATCACCGACAACGATGAGACAGCCTATAGGGAGGAGGTCAGAGACCTGGTTGTGTGGTGCCAGGACAACAACCTCTCTCTCAATGTGATCAAGACAAAGGAGATGATTGTGGACTACAGGAAAAGGAGGACCGAGCACGCCCCCATTCTCATCGATGGGGCTGTAGTGGAGCAGGTTGAGAGCTTCAAGTTCCTTGGTGTCCACATCACCAACAAACTATCACGGTCCAAACACGCTAAGACAGTCATGAAGAGGACACAACAAAGTCTATTCCCTCTCAGGAGACTGAAAAGATTTGGCATGGGTCCTCAGATCCTCAAAAGGTTCTACAGGTCTACCATCGAGAGCATCCTAACTGTTTGCATCACTGCCTGGTAAAGCAACTGCTCGGCCTCCGACTGCAAGGCACTACAGGGGGCAGTGCTTTTGGCCCATTACATGCCACTGGAGACAAGCGGGAGTGAAGTTGCTGGGCGCTCCCACTTGTCTCCAATTCCACATCTATCAGTGGAATGACGGTCAAAGATAAAAGTAAGTTTAGATTTTTGTTGTCTTTGATTATTTTTTTCTGTTGTTTTCCTTTGTTTTTCTTTTTTCTCTTTGTTGGTTGTTGGCGATTTGGGGACAGTCACAGGGGGGTTTGGATGGTTTAGAGGCTCTCTGGGAACTGTGGGGGATTTATATGGTTGTTGGCCTGGCGGTTGGGAGCTTGGTCCTATAGGTTGCTGGTTCGGGTCCCTGATTTGACTTGGTGGGAGATCTGTCAACGTGCCCTTGGGCAGGGCGCTTGACCCTGGTTGGTCCTGTGGGTCACTCTGGATGGGATGAATGAATATAATGTAAATGTTGAGCGGCTTCACTGCAGGTAGATTGTATGTTTTTTAATATTCAATAAAAATTACAGATAAAACATGCAACTTTTTTGTCACAACGTGATGTGACGTGTTCTGATGTGGCCCTGTTTATAGGTTTCAAATAACAATATTTTTTTTTGTAATTGAATGTTGATATAAGAGCTTGTCCGATTTTGCATGACATATTAATTTTGTTTCTACAAAAATCTCCTTGCAACAACAATATTTAAATGTCCATAACTGGTCAAACCGTAACCCGGACGATGCTGGGCCAATTGTGCACCAACCCTATGGGACTCCCAATCACAGTCGGTTGTGATACAGCCTGGAATTGAACCAGGGTCTGTAATGCCGCCGCTGCGCCACTCTGGCTTGTTACAGTATGGCCGCAGAAACAACGTTTTTTGATTTATCCTATAGCCAGGCAGCTATGGAAACTGTAACATCCTGTAATACATGTCATTCAATTGGTAATAACCTTAATTTTCTTATTTATTTTTATTCTAATGCCTTTTAAGAGCAAAGTAATCTAAAAGTAATCAGATTACTTTACATACAGATTACATTTACAAAGTAACTTGCCCAACCCTGCTCATAGTAATAAGAACTGCGTCTGCGGCAAACCCATTGAGTTTGTCTGAGATTAGCTAACACATCTGGACCCTTAGGTTAAAGGTTAGACCAGGGCTCTCCAATGCTGTTCCTGGATAGCTCCCATCCTGTAGGTTTCCACTCCAACCCTAATCTAATGCACCTGATTCTATTATTAATTAGCTGGTTGACAATCTGCGTCAGGTTAGTTACAACTGGAGTTTGAGCGAAAACCTACAAGAGGGTCGCACTGCAGGAACAGGGTTGAAGACCCTTAGGTTAGACAGACAGTGGAACGGCCTGGTAGAACTGGTGCCATTCCTTGGCTCGCCTTACCGTGGCTCGCCTTACCGTGGCTCGGCTTGCCGTGGCTCACCTTACCGTGGCTCACCTTACCGTGGCTCACTTTACCGTGGCTCGGTTTACCGTGGCTCACCTTACCGTGGCTCGGCTACCGTGGCTCGCCTTACCGTGGCTCACTTTACCGTGGCTCGGTTTACCGTGGCTCACCTTACCGTGGCTCGGCTTACCGTGGCTCACCTTACCGTGGCTCACCTTACCGTGGCTCACCTTACCGTGGCTCACCTTACCGTGGCTCACCTTACCGTGGCTCGGTTTACCGTGGCTCGGTTTACCGTGGCTCGGCTTACCGTGGCTCGCCTTACCGTGGCTCACCTTACCGTGGCTCACCTTACCGTGGCTCGGTTTACCGTGGCTCGGCTTACCGTGGCTCGCCTTGCCGTGGCTCGGTTTGCCGTGGGTCGGCTTGCCGTGGCTCGGTTTACCGTGGCTCGCCTTACCGTGGCTCGCCTTACCGTGGCTCGGCTTACCGTGGCTCGCCTTACCGTGGCTCGGTTTACCGTGGCTCGCCTTACCGTGGCTTGCCTTGGCTTGATGACAGAGGGGAGAAAGTTACTTAATGAAGAAGTTTGCTTTCTTACAACCAAATCTCTATTTTTGTTATAAATGGCATTTTATAGAAGGGTCCAGACTCTTTTAGTTGTTGTTGCAATTTCACTGTCTTGGTGTGTTAGAACTATTATTACACTTTAATAATGGTCTTTGTAACTGTATGTCATGTTAAGATGTGCTTTATGAACAACATGTAATTGTAAATCGTTACAGAACAATAAAGCTCTACTTTGGGGACGACCACTCTTGCATTGTGTCCAGACTCTTTTTTTGCATGGTTCATTAATTTGGTCTTAAGACATGTTGCCTCCTGCAAAGCTGTACCTTAAACAGGTTCGTCTTGGGCCAAGCACAGGAAAGCCAAGGGATGATGTGACTGGCCACCAACGGTGAGAACACAGCTACCATGATCACTGTTTTTCCCAACTTTCCTTATTAACACCTGTGTGTTGTTTTACCACCGTCAAGTTGTCAGCGTTTCAAATTCAGCCTTTGAAAACCGAGCCTGCGTAGGAATCTCTGAGCAAAGTGCACTCAAGGAAGTATGCTGATGAAATGTAACTGTTTGCCAACATTCAAGGGGGGGAAATAGAAGTCGAATCCTACAAAACAGAAACCTTTTACCTGTCCGACCGCCACCTAAAGGAGTGTTCATTGGTTCACCTGACCCCTGACAGTCAAGCTGTTTAGCTCCAGACAACCAGAACAGAACAGCTTCCTGAAACCCTAAAGCTTTAGCTCAGAGGCTGTCAGCTGTGACAACTGGACCAGCTATATCCCGTCCAGACTTCCACATTGTTACGAAAAACAAATGTTATACCGTAATTGGAGGACTTTTAATTTGATGCTGTGGTATAAAGAGCAGGTGTTACTGGGATCGTACTGGTTTAGAGTTTGGTTTCATAGCATTGCATGCTCCTTATTCAGATTATTTCATCTTTATATTAGATTTTTACCTGAAGTTGTAGCTCGTTCTAATTAAAGGTCAACTGGCCCTTAAAACAGGCTCCGTGGCGTCAGAAACATTCATTCTAGTGTAAAAATGGACTACAAAGTGTAAAAAGGATCATTTTGGCCATTAAATAAGTTTTGAGAAGTTCTGGAAAAACAGTGAAAGACATGGAGAATATAAACCCTCCTCCTCACAGCTGTCCATGTCCCCATAGTGTTGATGATGTGGTTGTTACTGACAAGGAGCGCATGGCTGAGCTCTTTAATCACCACTTCATTAAGTCAGGATTCCTATTTGACTGAGCCACGCCCCCTTTACCCGTCCAACACTTCCTCATCTCCTAACCCCTCTAATGATGCTCCTCCCTCTGTTTCCCACTGCCCCGCCTCTCCCTGCAGACGTCACTGAGTCTGATGTGCTAAAAGAACTCCTTAAACTTGACCTCCCCTCCCAAAAAAAAACATCCGGGTCAGATGGTTTAGACCCTTTCTTCTTTAAGGTTGCTGCACCCTATCATCGCCAAGCCTGTCTCTGACCTTTAATAACCTGTCTCTCCTCTCTGGGGAGGATCCCATTGCTTGGAAGGCATTCACTGTGCATCCTTTATTTTAAGGGGGAGAGCAAGCTGATCCTAACTGTTATAGGTCAATTTCTATATATCCCTGTTCATCAAAAGTGTTGGAAAACAATGTGTCAATAATCAACTGACTGGCTTTCTTGATGTCTATAGTATTCTCTCTGGTACGCAATCTGTTTTTTCCGCTCAGGTACATTCAGGATACAATGTTTGTCAGTAAGGACATTACAGTCATCATCCAGACGTGTTTGTCAGTCAGGACATTACATTCAGGATCCAGACGTGTTTGTCAGTCAGGACATTACAGTCATCATCCAGACGTGTTTGTCAGTAAGGACATTACAGTCATCATCCAGACGTGTTTGTCAGTCAGGACATTACGTTCAGGATCCAGACGTGTTTGTCAGTCAGGACATTACATTCAGGATCCAGACGTGTTTGTCAGTAAGGACATTACGTTCAGGATCCAGACGTGTTTGTCAGTAAGGACATTACAGTCATCATCCAGACGTGTTTGTCAGTCAGGACATTACGTTCAGGATCCAGACGTGTTTGTCAGTCAGGACATTACATTCAGGATCCAGACGTGTTTGTCAGTCAGGACATTACATTCAGGATCCAGACGTGTTTGTCAGTCAGGACATTATATTCAGGATCCAGACGTGTTTGTCAGTCAGGACATTACAGTCATCATCCAGACGTGTTTGTCAGTCAGGACATTACGTTCAGGATCCAGACGTGTTTGTCAGTCAGGACATTACATTCAGGATCCAGACGTGTTTGTCAGTCAGGACATTACATTCAGGATCCAGACGTGTTTGTCAGTCAGGACATTATATTCAGGATCCAGACGTGTTTGTCAGTCAGGACATTATATTCAGGATCCAGACGTGTTTGTTAGTCAGGACATTACATTCAAGATCCAGACGTGTTTGTCAGTCAGGACATTACATTCAGGATCCAGACGTGTTTGTCAGTCAGGACATTACATTCAGGATCCAGACGTGTTTGTCAGTCAGGACATTACATTCAGGATCCAGACGTGTTTGTCAGTCAGGACATTATATTCAGGATCCAGACGTGTTTGTTAGTCAGGACATTACATTCAGGATCCAGACGTGTTTGTCAGTCAGGACATTACATTCAGGATCCAGACGTGTTTGTCAGTCAGGACATTACATTCAGGATCCAGACGTGTTTGTCAGTCAGGACATTACATTCAGGATCCAGACGTGTTTGTCAGTCAGGACATTACATTCAGGATCCAGACGTGTTTGTCATTCAGGACATTACATTCAGGATCCAGACGTGTTTGTCAGTCAGGACATTACATTCAGGATCCAGACGTGTTTGTCAGTCAGGACATTATATTCAGGATCCAGACGTGTTTGTTAGTCAGGACATTACATTCAGGATCCAGACGTGTTTGTCAGTCAGGACATTACATTCAGGATCCAGGCGTGTTTGTCAGTCAGGACATTACATTCAGGATCCAGACGTGTTTGTCAGTCAGGACATTACATTCAGGATCCAGACGTGTTTGTCAGTCAGGACATTACATTCAGGATCCAGACGTGTTTGTCAGTCAGGACATTACATTCAGGATCCAGACGTGTTTGTCAGTCAGGACATTACATTCAGGATCCAGACGTGTTTGTCAGTCAGGACATTACATTCAGGATCCAGACGTGTTTGTCAGTCAGGACATTACATTCAGGATCCAGACGTGTTTGTCAGTCAGGACATTACATTCAGGATCCAGACGTGTTTGTCAGTCAGGACATTATATTCAGGATCCAGACGTGTTTGTCAGTCAGGACATTACATTCAAGATCCAGACGTGTTTGTCAGTCAGGACATTACATTCAGGATCCAGACGTGTTTGTCAGTCAGGACATTACATTCAGGATCCAGACGTGTTTGTCAGTCAGGACATTATATTCAGGATCCAGACGTGTTTGTTAGTCAGGACATTACATTCAGGATCCAGACGTGTTTGTCAGTCAGGACATTACATTCAGGATTCAGACGTGTTTGTCAGTCAGGACATTACATTCAGGATCCAGACGTGTTTGTCAGTCAGGACATTACATTCAGGATCCAGACGTGTTTGTCAGTCAGGACATTACATTCAGGATCCAGGCGTGTTTGTCAGTCAGGACATTACATTCAGGATCCAGGCGTGTTTGTCAGTCAGGACATTACATTCAGGATCCAGACGTGTTTGTCAGTCAGGACATTACATTCAGGATCCAGACGTGTTTGTCAGTCAGGACATTACATTCAGGATCCAGACGTGTTTGTCAGTCAGGACATTACATTCAGGATCCAGACGTGTTTGTCAGTCAGGACATTATATTCAGGATCCAGGCGTGTTTGTCAGTCAGGACATTACATTCAGGATCCAGACGTGTTTGTCAGTCAGGACATTACATTCAGGATCCAGACGTGTTTGTCAGTCAGGACATTATATTCAGGATCCAGACGTGTTTGTCAGTCAGGACATTATATTCAGGATCCAGACGTGTTTGTCAGTCAGGACATTACATTCAGGATCCAGACGTGTTTGTCAGTCAGGACATTACATTCAGGATTCAGACGTGTTTGTCAGTCAGGACATTACATTCAGGATCCAGACGTGTTTGTCAGTCAGGACATTACATTCAGGATCCAGACGTGTTTGTCAGTCAGGACATTACATTCAGGATCCAGGCGTGTTTGTCAGTCAGGACATTACATTCAGGATCCAGACGTGTTTGTCAGTCAGGACATTACATTCAGGATCCAGACGTGTTTGTCAGTCAGGACATTACATTCAGGATCCAGACGTGTTTGTCAGTCAGGACATTACATTCAGGATCCAGACGTGTTTGTCAGTCAGGACATTACATTCAGGATCCAGACGTGTTTGTCAGTCAGGACATTACATTCAGGATCCAGACGTGTTTGTCAGTCAGGACATTACATTCAGGATCCAGGCGTGTTTGTCAGTCAGGACATTACATTCAGGATCCAGACGTGTTTGTCAGTCAGGACATTATATTCAGGATCCAGACGTGTTTGTTAGTCAGGACATTACATTCAGGATCCAGACGTGTTTGTCAGTCAGGACATTACATTCAGGATCCAGACGTGTTTGTCAGTCAGGACATTACATTCAGGATCCAGACGTGTTTGTCAGTCAGGACATTACATTCAGGATCCAGACGTGTTTGTCAGTCAGGACATTACATTCAGGATCCAGACGTGTTTGTCAGTCAGGACATTATATTCAGGATCCAGACGTGTTTGTTAGTCAGGACATTACATTCAGGATCCAGACGTGTTTGTCAGTCAGGACATTATATTCAGGATCCAGACGTGTTTGTCAGTCAGGACATTATATTCAGGATCCAGACGTGTTTGTCAGTCAGGACATTACAGTCTGAGTAAACAAAGTCATAATTAAGGGAAAAAAAGTAAAAAAAAAAAATGCAGGAACCAGAAAGACGTGCGCCCTCATCTTAGTCTCATTCATGTGTGTGTGTGTTTGTGCACGTGACACAGGAGGCTGGTGAAGGGAAGACAGCTGATAATAATCGCTGGAATGGAATGGTATGAGTTCAATAACATTCCATTTATTCTGTTCCAGCCATTACTATGAGCCGTCCTCCCAAACTAAGGTGCCACCAGAAGTTCAGGTCCGTTCTCAGTATGGGGCAGACAGAAGGCCAGGCACACCTCTGCCAGCTGCAGGGTCAACAGGCCATGCCAGAGATCTTTCCCAAAAGTTATCTTTCCAATAAAAATTGTTGTACACAGAGGCTGGTGCACACACACACACACACACACACACACACACACACACTGGCACACACACACGTGCGCTGGCATACACACACTCTCACACACACAGGTTTGGAGGCTCCGGTTGAACTCTGCTGCGCTATGCACTGTGGATGTTTTGGGAAATTAAAGTGAGTTATTAAACAGGGACTCATTCTATCAGCAGGTTAAAAGCAGAGCCAGATGGAAGACTAGTGTTGCCAATATCAGATATATTCCTGAAGCAGATCACTATCGTAAAAGAAACAGATTCAGATCACTATCGTAAAAGAAACAGATTCATATCACTATCGTAAAAGAAACAGATTCAGATCACTATCGTAAAAGAAACAGATTCATATCACTATCGTAAAAGAAACAGATTCAGATCACTATCGTAAAAGAAACAGATCCATATCACTATCGTAAAAGAAACAGATTCAGATCACTATCGCAAGGAAACAGATTCATATCACTATCGTAAAGTAACAGATTCAGATCACTATCGTAAAAGAAACAGATTCATATCACTATCGTAAAAGAAACAGATTCAGATCACTATCGTAAAAGAAACAGATTCGTATCGCAATCGTAAAGAAACAGATTCAGATAACTATCGTAAAGTAACAGATTCATATCACTATCGTAAAGTAACAGATTCAGATCACTATTGTAAAGAAACAGATTCATATCACTATCGTAAAGAAACAGATTTAAATCACTATCGTAAAAGAAACAGATAAAAAACACTATTGTAAAGTAACAGATTCAGATCACTATCGTAAAGAAACAGATAAAAAACACTATTTTAAAGTAACAGATTCATATCACTATCGTAAAGAAACAGATTCAATGACCTGAGCTGTCAACTCTCAGTTTCTGTAAGAAGGTACATGTCTCTGTCGAGTCTGGCACTTTAACTTCTTTGGGAGCAGCGCACGAGGTGACCGTTTTGGAGAGCCTGGCATGCCCAAAGTAAAATGCCTCCCATTCAGGCCCAGAAAATAGGATATGCACATATTTAGTACCACTGGATAGGACACACTCTGAATTGTCTAAAAGTGTTAACATTTTGTCTGTGAGTATAACAGAACGGATATGGCAGGTGAAAACCCGAGGAATTTCTGTCCTGGAAAAAGTTGTTTTGACACATTTCCTCATTTAGAACCCCTCCCTTATGAAAATACCCATATAAGGGCATATGAATGCAGCACCTATTGCTTCCTCTGGATGTCAACAGTCTCAAGAAAGTGTTCTGATTCTTTTTAGATGCTTTTAGAGCATAGAAGAAGAAAAATTAGGAAGTGGTCACACAGATGTCAATAGAAGTAAATGCGCGTTCACGGCTGGCGCGCTCTTTGGTTTTTTCCTTTCTTATCGCCCAGTTTATATTCCGGTTGAAATATTATACTATTTATACATAAAAGTGTTCCAAAGGATACATTTAAAATTATGTTTGATTGTTCTTGGACAAGTTTATAGGTATAAGTTGAACGAGTCTTCTTCACGTTTCAATGGAGGAGTCGACGCTATATTTTCTCATTATAATGCGCCAACCAAACGGAGATTTATGGATATAATACATTACTTTTTCTAACAAAAGAACCATGGATTGTCTTCGTTGGACATTTGGGAAGCCCTCAGCAGAAGTTCTTCAAAAGGTAATAAAAAAAAATTTCGCTGTGAAATGTGTTTTCTGTGAACCGTGAAGGCTTATGAATTTATGGTAATGGAAAAAATATGTTAGGTGCTACCCTCAAACAACCAAATGTGGTGCTTTCGCCGTAAAGCCTTTTTGAAATCTGACAACGCTGTGATATTGCCAAGAAGAAGAGCTTTTGATGACTATGAAACACTTGTATATTGATGAATGTTTAATAATTCAACTTTTGGATTTTGAATTTGGTGCCTTGCATTTCACCGGGAGTGGCGCCCCACCACTCCGTAAGAAGCGCCCCACCACTCCGTAAGAAGTTAAAACTACTTAGGGAGCAGACACTACCCGGTGAAATGTAAGGCACCAAATTCAAAATCCAAAAGTTGAATTATTAAACATTCATCAATATACAAGTGTTGCATAGTCATCAAAAGCTATGATTCTTGGCAATATCACAGCGTTGTCAGATTTCAAAAAGGCTTTACGGCGAAAGCACAACATTTGATTGTTTGAGGATAGCCCCTCTTATATTTTATGCATTAGCATAAACCCATAACCAAAGCGGGTCTCATAAAACGCATAAAATCGCTAATATAAAATCCCTTACCTTTCAAAGAACTTCTGCTGAGGGCTTCCCAAGTGTCCAACGAAGACATCCAATGGTTCTTTTGTTAGAAAAAGTTATTTATTATATCCATAAATCTCAGTTTGGTCGGCGCGTTATGTTCATAAAATACAGCGTCCACTCGCCCATTGAACCGTGAAGAGAACACGTTCAACCTATACCTATACACTTGTCCAAAAACAATCAAACATCATTGATAATGTATCCTTAGTAACACTTTTATGTATATTTACTATAATATTTCAAACGGATTATAAACTGGATGATAGGACAAGAAATACCACAGCACGCGCAAGCCCGTGAATGCGCCTCCTCTTCTGTTTACATCCTGTGACTAGTTCGAAATTCTTCTTCTATTACCATCCAGAGCAACCTAACATCACCAAACACTGTCTAGAGACTGTTGACATCCAGTGGAAGCAATAGGTACTGCAATCTTACTCCCAGAAATGGCTGTTTTCAATAGGGAGGGGTTCAAAATGAGGCAATGTGTCAAAAACATTTTTTCCAGGACAGAAATTCCTCGGGTTTTCGCCTGCTATATCAGTTCTATTATACTCACAGACAATATTTTAACACTCTTAGAAACTTCAGAGTGTTTCCTATCCAATAGTACTAATTATGTGCATATCCTAGTTTCTGGGCCTGAGTGACAGGCCTTTTACTTTGGGCACGCCAGACTCTCCAAAACCGACACCTCAGCTGCTGCTCCCTAAGAAGTTAAACAAATCAGAATATATTTTAGATTTCAGATTCTTCAAAGTAGCCACCCTTTGCCTTGATGACAGCTTTGCACACTCTTGGCATTCTCTCAACCAGCTTCATGAGGTAGTCACCTGGAATAAAACCAGCTTTGCACTATAGGGTGCCATTTGGGGCACACACATTATCTTCTGGGACCTCCGTTGGAAGTACCTCTCTCTGGGACCTCTAGGCCTCTCATATCTTTTGGGACCTCTAGGCCTCTCATATCTACTGGGACTTCCGTTGGAAGTCCCTTTCTCTGGGACCTCTAGGCCTCTCATATCTTCTGGGCGCTCCGTTGGAAGTCCCTCTCTCTGGGACCTCTAGACCTCGCATATCTTCTGGGACCTCTAGGCCTCTCATATCTTCTAGGACCTCCGTTGGAAGTCCCTTTCTCTGGGACCTCTAGGCCTCTCATATCTTCTGGGCCCTCCGTTGGAAGTCCCTCTCTCTGGGACCTCTAAGCCTCTCATATCTTCTGGGACCTCCGTTGGAAGTCCCTCTCTCTGAGACCTCTAGGCCTCTCATATCTTCTGGGACCTCCGTTGGAAGTCCCTCTCTCTGGGACCTCTAGGCCTCTCATATCCCAGAAGAATGGAGGCTGTTATAGCAGCAAAGGGGGGACCAACTCCATATTAATGCCCATGATTTTGGAATGAGATGTTCGACGAGCAGGTGTCCACATAATCTTGGTCATGTAGTGTATCTATTATAGATAGGGTAAGTGCTCCTCTCGTTACCCTGGGGCCACTTTACAGGCGACTGGTATGTTCACTATCCTGGCAGACAGGGCTAGGGGGACTCTGACATTTGAGGAGATGACTTTCCCTTGTTAGCTAACCTTAAAGCCTTAATGATTCCTTCCAGTGGGAGCGTGGTGGGACGGGATGCACCTCCACCCATTTCCACCGAACCCTAACCCCCGCTCCCTCTCTCTCTCTGTTGTCGGTGCAGTGAAGGGTGGCGTGTAACAACCTCAAATGGGATATGGGGTTATGTGGTTGTGTGGGGTTATAAGACCGGGCTAAGTGAGAGAGAACACGTGTTTATTTTTCCAGGTTGGTCTCAATGAGATCACAATGTACTTTGCAAGACAGACACGCAACTGCCAAAATAAAGGAAACACTTTGAGTAAATGAGGGATACAAAGTATATTTAAAGCAGCTGCTTCCACACAGGTGTGGTCCCTGAGTTAATTAAGGAATTAACATCCCATCATGCTTTGGATCATGTATAAAAATCCATTATTTTGGCTACCATGGCTATGCCACCATAGAATTACAATGCCCCCATCCACAGGGCACGAGTGGCCACTGAATGGTTTGATGAGCATGAAAACGATGTAAACCATATGGGCGTCTCAGTCACCAGATCTCAACCCAATTCAACACTTATGGGAAATTCTGGAGAGGCACCTGAGACAGTGTTTCCACCATTATCAAGAAAACACCAAAATGATGGAATTTCTTGAATAGAGTTCCAGACACTAAGGTGCATTGAAGCTGTTTTTGGCTGGTCGTGGGCCCAACGCCTTATTAAGACACTTTAAGTTGGTGTTTCCTTTATTTTGTCACCGTATCTAGTTAGCGTTGTTACCGGCATCTGACTAGTAAATGGACCCTTCCTGTGGCCGGTTTCTCCCTAGTCGGTCACTCAACAGCAAGTTGTTCTCTTTTTCTATTTCTTCTTCCCCAGCTACAATGATCTGCCTGAAAGAGATTCAAGAGAGGCGCCTTGCTCTAATGAGTTGATTGAATAGAGTCGTTGCTGTTCTCGAGTCTAATGAGTTGATTGAATAGAGTCGTTGCTGTTCTCGAGTCTAATGAGTTGATTGAATAGAGTCGTTGCTGTTCTCGAGTCTAATGAGTTGATTGAATAGAGTCGTTGCTGTTCTCGAGTCTAATGAGTTGATTGAATAGAGTCGTTGCTGTTCTCGAGTCTAGTGAGTTGATTGAATAGAGTCGTTGCTGTTCGCGAGTCTAATGAGTTGATTGAATAGAGTCGTTGCTGTTCTCGAGTCTAATGAGTTGATTGAATAGAGTCGTTGCTGTTCTCGAGTCGAATGAGTTGATTGAATAGAGTCGTTGCTGTTCTCGAGTCTAGTTAATAATGTTACCCTGGAGGTGGGAGAGCGGTAGTGTTGGCGTAGTGTAGTGTGTGTAT
Source organism: Brachymystax lenok tsinlingensis (assembly GCA_030435695.1). Taxonomy (NCBI): domain Eukaryota; kingdom Metazoa; phylum Chordata; class Actinopteri; order Salmoniformes; family Salmonidae; genus Brachymystax; species Brachymystax lenok. Next base: position 4,325,968 of record CM059807.1, read on the forward strand.
GTTTGTGTGCGTGTGTGTGTAGTCAAAATTAAAAATACTATAAAATAAAAATTGCTCTTGACTCTCTCGACCAAACAGAATGACGCAAATGCATAAGGCAGAGATAAACAGAGAACAAGGTGCTTTTCTCCATAATTTTGCCAGCAACAGCAAACAAAACAAAAAAAGTCTGATTTTCACCATGATACATCAGATTTTGTTGCAGAAAGATTTTCTGATGAGTGTTTTACATTGATCTGTGTCAGGTCTTGTGGAGAGTCTGTTCGGTGCATGCGTGTAATTGCTATTTGAAGTGGGGACAACAGCAGACCCGCTGTCAGGGCAGCCAGGGAGGCTAAATGCACAACAGCAGTAGGTCAATGCACCATTATAAAAACTACTTTCAAAAGTTTGTTGTTTTATTAAATTAAGTATTTCATATTTCATGGTATAGCCTTGTAGGTAAAAATGTCACAAGGATAGTTTAATATAATTTGGACAAATATTTGTCATTGTTATATTAGGCCTATCCAAATATGAACTCTCACTCAAATAATTGAATAATAACTTTCGGACATCCGGATATTCGATTTACTGTGCCCATCTCTAGTGTGTGTGTGTGTGTGTGTATGTGTGTGTGTGTGTGTGTGTGTGTGCGCATGCATGTGCATGTGAGTACGAAAGGCCAACAGACTCTGCTTTTATGATTGTTTCTTCATATTTTGTCTGTTAGGCAGACTACTCAAGGGCAACATTTCCCTCACCCACTTTCACAATGTTTACATCTTATTGCGAAACAGGAAGAGATTGTAAGCATTTTTTGATATTATTGAATTTACATTGGATTTTTTTCTCAGACACTGTGAACCTGAAGGCTGGTTTAACACGTTTTTGGTTACTACATGATTCCATATGTGCTATTTCATAGTTTTGATGTCTTCACTGTTATTCTACAATGTAGACAATAGTACAAATAAAGAAAACCCCTTGAATGAGTGTCCAAACTTTTGACTGGTACTGTATATTTAAAGGGGAGTCAGGTAGCCTAGCTGTTAACCCTCCCGTGGTCCTCGGGTCAGAGCGACCCAGGCCCTGTTTTCCAGGGCTCTCTGTCTGCGCTCTGCGCTCTGTGCTCGTGGGTCACAGCGACCCAGGCGCCAGCCACTGTAGAGGCGCACGCACGCTATAGAGCATACAGAATCTGCGAGAAGTGTGGCGAGGTTGAGCAAGGCTCCCTGCTCTGCAGCGACACGGCCCTTGGGCCCCGTCCGGCCCTTGGGCCCCGTGTGGGTTTGGGTATCGGATTTAAAAACGCCCTCCTACACTACTTTCCCGAGTGGTTGTGGACGTTGTGCCGCTGGGTATGGCCGTTATATATTATTATTGTATTACACAAACACATTGTCACCGATATCATACAACAGTACAGCCCGTTGTGGGACGTTGGGCCGCTGGGTATGGCCGTTATATATTATTATTGTATTACACAAACACATTTTCCACCGATATCACACAACTGTACAGCCCCGCGGCGGACACTGCCCCTGTGTTTCCAGGGCTCCGCTTCTGCGCTCTGCGCTCTGCTCTCGCCGGTCACAGCGACCCAGGCTCTGTGATGTCCAGGTCCAGCGGTCTCTCCTGTTCTACGCTCTGCGCTCGCGGGTCACAGAGACCCAGGCAGCCACTACACACGCCCAGACATGCCCCGCTGTTTATTGCACAAAAACATTTCACAGATATTGCACAACTGCGCCCGTGTGGGACGGTGGCGGGAGACCCTGCCTGAAAACGCACTTTCGGGGCATGACACAGACAGGCCGGAGTGTGATTTCCAGCACTCTCCCCCCCGTCCGGCCCTTGGGCCCCGTGTGGGTTTGGGTATCGGATTTAAAAACGCCCCCCCTCCTACACTACTTTCCCGAGTGGTTGTGGGCGTTGTGCCGTTGGGTATGGCCGTTATATATTATTATTGTATTACACAAACACATTGTCACCGATATCATACAACAGTACAGCCCGTTGTGGACGTTGGGCCGTTGGGTATGGCCGTTATATATTATTATTGTATTACACAAACACATTTTCCACCGATATCACACAACTGTACAGCCCGTGCGGACACTGCCCCTGTGTTTCCAGGGCTCCCGTTCTGCGCTCTGCGCTCTGCTCGCCGGTCACAGCGACCCAGGCTCTGTGATGTCCAGGTCCAGCGGTCTCTCCCTGTTCACGCTCTGCGCTCGCGGGTCACAGAGACCCAGGCAGCCACTACACACGCCCAGACATGCCCCGCTGTTTATTGCACAAAAACATTTCACCGATATTGCACAACTGCGCCCGTGTGGGCGGTGGCGGGAGACCCTGCCTGAAAACGCACTTTCGGGGCATGACACAGACAGGCCGGAGTGTGATTTCCAGCACTCTCCCCCCCGCTGTTTATTGCACAAACACATTTCACTGATATTGCACAACCGCCCCGTGTGGACAGTGGCGGAGGAGAGAGACCCAGGCAGCCACTACACACGCCCAGACATGCCCCGCTGCAGCCACTACACACGCCCAGACATGCCCCGCTGTTTATTGCACAAAAACATTTCACCGATATTGCACAACTGCGCCCGTGTGGACAGTGGCGGAGACCCTGCCTGAAAACGCACTTTCGGGGCATGACACAGACAGGCCGGAGTGTGATTTCCAGCACTCTCCCCCAGTGTTTCCAGGGCTCCTGTTCTGTGCTCTGCGCTCTGTACTCGTGGGTCAGAGCGACCCAGGCTCTGTGATTCCAGGGCTCCGCTCTGCGCTCTGCGCTCGTGGGGTCAGAGCTTCCCAGGCCCTGTGTTTCCAGGGCTTCTGCTCTGTGCTTTGGCGCCGTGGGTCAGAGCGACCCAGGCGCCAGCCACTGTCGAGGCGCACGCTATTGAGCGTAGAGAGTCTGAGAGCAAGTGTCCGCGCTCTGCGCCAGGGGTCAGAGCGCCCCAGACCCTGTGTTTCCAGGGCTCCCCTCTGTGCTTTGCGCTCGTGGGTCAGAGCGACCCAGGCGCCAGCCACTGTCGAGGCGCACGCTATTGAGCGTAGAGAGTCTGAGAGCAAGTGTTCGTGCTCTGCGCCGCCGGTACAGAGCGACCCAGGCCTCAGCAACTGTCGAGGCGCACGCTGTTGAGCGTAGAGAGTCTGCGAGCAAGTGTCTGTGCTCTGCGCCGCCGGTACAGAGCGACCCAGGCCTCAGCAACTGTCGAGGCGTACGCTGTTGAGCGTAGAGAGTCTGCGAGCAAGTGTCTGTGCTCTGCGCTCTGCGCTCGTGGGGCCAGAGCGACCCAGGCCCTGTGTTTCCAGGGCTCCCGCTCTGTGCTTTGCGCTCGTAAGTCAGAGCGAACCAGGCGCCGACCGCTGTCGAGGTGTATTCTATTGAGCGTGGAGAGTCTGCGAGCAAGTGTCTGCGCTCTGCGCTCGTGGGGTCAGAGCGACCCAGGCCCTGTGTTTCCAGGGCTCCCGCTCTGTGCTTTGGCGCCGTAAGTCAGAGCGAACCAGGCGCCAGCCGCTGTCGAGGCGCACGCTATTGAGCGTAGAGAGTCTGGCGAGCAAGTGTCTGTGCTCTGCGCCGCCGGGTACAGAGCGACCCAGGCCCTGTGTTTCCAGGGCTCCCGCCTGTGCTCTGCGCTGTTGCTCGGCCGGGTCGACTGCTACACGCGAGCCTCGTGCATTGTCAGGTGTCTGTGGTCTCCTGCACGTAAGCCGGCGGCCGTGCCGGCCGTAGAGAGGATACTAATATTGTCAGCGGCGGAACACAAAGCGACCGGAGCCCCACCGTTGCCAAGTGCTCTCTTCCCCGCTGCTGAGTGGTGGACCCGATCGGCTGACCCGAGCGACCATGGCCGCCCGTTTCACGGCCGCGCAGGTTCTAGAACAGATCTTGTCCAGCGTGGACCAAGAAGACTACTCTGAGTCCGAGGAGGAGGAAGAGGTTTCGGAAGACGAAGATGGGGAGGAATACAACCCAGAGCGCGCGAGGTCGACGGGCTTCCTCTCCCTCCTCTGATGAAGACGCCGAGGAAGCCCCGAGGACGAGCTCGAGGACCGCGGGCGAGGACCGAGGCGTGGACCAAGACATCTCCTCGGCTGCTCCGGACAGCCAAAGGGAGACGTTGCTGTCGAAAAACGGCAAAATCGAATGGTCCCCGTGGCTCACGGCCCCCGCCACCGAGGCACGTGTGATCCGGCGCGCCGGGCGGACGAGACTCCGGGCCCCACGGCCCACGCGCGCCCACGCCCTCGACATCGCTGGCCCACCTTCAAGCTGTTTGTGACACCGGCGATAGAAAGGATAATTCTGGAAATGACAAACCTGCACGGGCCAGAAAATACGGCGACGGCTGGCGAGCCATGGACGCCACGGACCCGCGCGCCACGAGGGGCTGCTGATCCTGGCGGGCGCCTACAGGTCCCGAGGCGAGGCCGCGCCAGCCTGTGGGACGCCGAGAGCGGCAGGACCGTGTTCCGAGCCACCATGCCGCTCAAGGTCTTTCACAGGTACTCGAGGATGCTGCGATTCGACGATCGCCAGTCGAGGCCCGCCAGACTCGCCAAGGACAAACTCGCCGCCATACGAGACGCCTGGGACCTTTGGGCCGGCGGCTTCCGGCCCTCTACAACCCGGGCCTGACGTGACGGTGGACGCAGCAACTGGTCCCGCTCAGAGGTAAGGAGTGCTTGTGTGTGCGTGTGTTTGCCTCTGCGCGCGGGTGTGTGCGCGCGCGCGGCGCGCGCATATGTGTCATAGAGAGGTAGTAGCTGTGGCAGCTGTAGCGGCCGACCAGCAGCAGCAGCAGCAGCGTGTGTAACATAGAACAAGGCCCTTGGCCCCAATGAGACAGTGACGACAGGCTAATCTCTTCTCCCCTTTCCAAACAGGCCGCTGTCCTTTCCGTCAGTACATTCCCAGCAAGCCAGCGAACACGGCATCAAGTCCTGGGTGGCCTGCGACGCCAAGTCCAGCTACGCTTGGAAGATGCAAGTGTACACCGGCAAGGCGGCCAACGGGGCCCCGAGAAGAACCAGGGGATGCGAGTCGTCTCGATCTGACAACGGGACTGAGCGGTCGCAACGCCACCTGTGACAACTTCTTCACCTCCTACGAACTGGGCCAGCGGCTCCTCGAAGGAACCTCACCGTGGTGGGCACGGTGAGAAAGAACAAGGCCGAAGCTGCCACCGCGCTGCTCGAGTCCAAGGGCAGACAGGTCCTGTCCTCCAGGTTTGCCTTCACGCCCACCGCCACTCTAGTGTCCTACCTGGCGAAGAAAACAAGAACGTGCTACTTCTGAGCACGCTGCACACAGAGGCGAAGTCAGCGATCGCCGCCACAGGAAGCCGGGCCGTCATCCTAGACTACAACTGCAACAAGGGCGGCGTGGACAACCTAGACAAGGTGGTCGGCACGTACAGCTGCAGGCGCATGACTGCCCGCTGGCCCCTGGTCGTCTTCCACAACATCCTCGACGTGTCCTCCTACAACGCCTTTGTCATATGGAGAGAGACCAAGCCTGACTGGATGCCTCGGAAGCGCAACAAGCGCAGGGTGTTCCTCGAGCAGCTGGGAAAGGCGCTGTCGAGCCGCTGATCCAAAGACGGCGGCATCTGCCCCCGCACCGGCCGCGCCGGCGCTTGTCAAAGTCCTACGGAGTGCTACGGCGCTCCTGATCAACAGCGCCAGGAGCCCGCCGCTGACCCGCGCGCTGCCCCGGCCCTGGGGGCGAGTAAGAGGAAGAGGTGTCAGCTCTGCCCGCCCAAGAAGGACTCCAAGACACACACGGTGTGCTGCAGGTGTAAGAAATACATCTGCAAAGGCTGCTCACACGCATACTGTCGCACTTGCTCACATTGGGCCTTTAGTCAGGACGGGACAGGGTGACCCGGAGGACACGGGCTCTACACACCATACGAGGACGACGGGAGGGTTAAGAGAGTTGGGCCAGTAACCGAAAGGTCGCTGGTTCGAATCCCTGAGCCGACTAGGTGAAAAATCTGAACCTGTGCCAGCCAACAAATGAAGACTTCACACTCCCTCCACACAAACCTCAGACCTCAAACCACCGCCTCGGTCTATAGATCTCAGATTTACTGTCATGCTCAGCCTCAGAGGGGGGAAAGAGGAGTGAGACAGGAACGTAGAAGGGAGTGCGGAGCTCCCCAAATCCCCAGCTCTGTGCAGGTTCAAAGTGATTCTCTGGTCTGTACACTGTTCCGTTCCTCTCCTCAAAGCTAGTCAACAGAGTGCTGGCCAGATCAGCACCATAAATCGCTAACTGACGGCACAGGGACACTAGCTGCTGCGAAAGGTTTGGAGGCGTGGAACAACGCTACAGCACTTAAGGCCTCAGGCCACGATAATGGACTTTCCATATAGGAGAGAGAGAGAGAGAAGAGAGAGAGAGGGGCAGAGAGACAGAGGAGAGAGAGGGAGAGAGGGGGAGAGAGAGAGAGAAAGAGAGAGATTAAGAGAGAGGGGCAGCTAGACTAAGGAGAAAAAGAGAGATGCAGAGGAGAGAGAGGGACAGAGAGAGGGAGAGAGAAAAGAGGGCCAGGGAGACAGGAGAGAGAGAGACATGCAGAGGAGAGAGAGATGGGGAGAGAGAGAGAGAGAGAGAGAGAGAGAGAGAGAGAGAGAGAGAGAGAGAGAGAGAGAGAGAGAGAGAGAGAGAGAGAGAGAGGAGAGGGGCAGAGAGACAGAGGAGAGAGAGACATGCAGAGGAGAGAGAGAGAGGAGAGGGGCAGAGAGACAGAGGAGAGAGAGACATGCAGAGGAGAGAGAGAGAGAGAGAGAGAGAGAGAGAGATGTTGAAATGCATCTAAACTATGTTTATTAAAAAGTTCCCATTTGGCCAGTAAGCAGCTTGACCTTTCTGCCCTTACTTATACAGAGGCTTCTGCTTTGTCTATTTATTGATGTTATTGATGCTGGAGATGGAATGACTTCCAACAATACTGGCTGCTGTTTGCAGAGAGCAGAGCAGAGCAGAGGGACTGGTTTCTCCAGGCTGTTGTAGCCCTATACAGTATACAGTAGAGAGAGTTGAGACAATGAGGTGTCTGCTTTATGACACATGTACATGACACTACATGATTCCATGTTAGATCCTCATTAATATTAGGGAATATATAAACAAGGCCATGTAGCCGATTGTCTACAACAGGCTCTTATCCATGAACATCACAATAAAGGTGCAGAACGTTCGATTTGACTGATGGGAGGCACCCAGGTTCTGCTAAAACCATTTGAAAACTGTGTGAGGTTTTCAAGGGAATGTCAAATATATTAGAATCAAATCAAATCTGTATTTGTCACATGCGTCGAATACAACAGGTGTAAACCCTTAAAGTGAAATGGTTACCTACAAGCCCTTAAACCAACAATGCAGTTTTAAGAAAATAGAGTTAAGAAAATATTTACTTCATAAAAAAAGAAAGTAAAACGAATAAAATAACAATTATGAGGCTATATACAGGCGGTACCGGTACCCTCTGCATATAAATATATATATATAAATATAAATATATATATATATATGTCACAATGATTTGATTTGAATTTGATCACCTCACTACTACATTAGAAGTACTGCATCAGAACTACTACATCAGAACTACTACATCAGAACTACTACATCAGAACTACTACATCAGAACTACTACATTAGAACTACTACATTAGAACTACTACATCAGAACTACTACATTAGAACTACTACATCAGAACTACTACATCAGAACTACTACATTAGAACTACTACATCAGAACTACTACATCAGAACTACTACATCAGAACTACTACATTAGAACTACTACATCAGAACTACTACATCAGAACTACTACATCAGAACTACTACATTAGAACTACTACATCAGAACTACTACATCAGAACTACTACATCAGAACTACTACATTAGAACTACTACATCAGAACTACTACATCAGAACTACTACATTAGAACTACTACATCAGAACTACTACATCAGAACTACTACATTAGAACTACTACATCAGAACTACTACATTAGAACTACTACATCAGAACTACTACATCAGAACTACTACATCAGAACTACTACATCAGAACTACTACATCAGAACTACTACATTAGAACTACTACATCAGAACTACTACATTAGAACTACTACATCAGAACTACTACATCAGAACTACTACATCAGAACTACTACATCAGAACTACTACATTAGAACTACTACATCAGAACTACTACATCAGAACTACTACATTAGAACTACTACATCAGAACTACTACATTAGAACTACTACATCAGAACTACTACATTAGAACTACTACATCAGAACTACTACATCAGAACTACTACATTAGAACTACTACATCAGAACTACTACATTAGAACTACTACATCAGAACTACTACATTAGAACTACTACATTAGAACTACTACATTAGAACTACTACATCAGAACTACTACATTAGAACTACTACATTAGAACTACTACATCAGAACTACTACATCAGAACTACTACATTAGAACTACTACATCAGAACTACTACATCAGAACTACTACATCAGAACTACTACATTAGAACTACTA